>OY740717.1:217623748-217944636 GCA_963513945.1 Hydrotaea diabolus | reverse complement strand
TTTTTCCATAACGCTACCGCTCTACCTCTTTGTTTAACAGCCGCGATGCCGATAACAGTAAATAGATTTTGGATTATTGCATTTACGCCAGCTTGGGACTCCGGCAACTTACCTTAACGATAATCAATCCGATGATGACTTAACCTTCGATAGGAAATACTTTCGATCATTCTTTGAAACGATGTCGTCGTCCAAATGAAACGCATACGTTTCCTCGGACGAAACATGCCTGTTTTGTATTTTTCGTCTCGCACTACTCATAGCTAGCTTCATTGGGTCGTGCATCCCAAAATGGCACCCCACACATTCTATTTTAGGCGATGTTTGTTATACAATTTTTAACCAGCAGACACTCACATAGCCGCTAAAGAGAAGTATGCTACAACACTACACGCCTGTCTTCCGCCACTCTCGTATTTATTCGTCTGCAAGTAGTCAGCAGACAGCAGTAGGCAAGTTTGATTTGTGTAAAACAATTATTTTGGTAAAATGTTTCATTTTACGACTACTTATTTATTCGATAATAGAAATTTTTTGTCATTGTCATTTGTCCCCATTGATGTGACGTGTCAGTTCTGCAATTTCATAATCTTTTTGCTTTGTGAACTTGTTAGAAATAGTTGGGCCGAAATTCTTACAATGTTATCAGTCTTACAAAAAATATGTGTTGTTTGAAGAAGAAAAGAGGAGAAGGACAAGCATTTATTTCAAAATATGTTTCTGAAAACAGAATGTTCACATTGTATTTTCAGAGATTAGGGAAGGTTATGGTAGAAATCGAATTTCATACAAATCCAAAGAACGCCCATGTGTGCGTTCGTTTTGTATGTGTCTGTTTTCTGCATTTGAACATGTGAATGGAAAAGGAGTTCACGAGCCCCATATCCGTGGCAGGGATGATCGCTGCTAATGATCAGTCGCTGCAAGTTCGAAACCCTCCGCAAGGCTAAACAGATTTGGTGTGTCGTGGCTAGTATTTTCGTTCGTACTGATTACTGCCTGCAAGCGCGTACGTAAGAGCCGAACTCCCATGTTAAAACTTGTGTCTGACAACCGGCGATATCTTCAAGTGCATAGGTGCATTGTTAGTATGTTCAGCCATACATACGTACGGGTATGTAAGTATGCGAATGTTCATGTACACTACCTACCCCGTGCTATCTATGGCATTGTAGGCTCTAGTCGGATATATTCGTGGCATGTGCGTCTTAATGAAATACCATAGGTAGTGTGCTGGTGATTATTTATTTCCTTTTCTTCTTTGAATTGTAGTAACGTAGTAACGACGATATCCATAAATATTTAAACATTTTTAAACTTTATCGCGCCAAAAGTAAACATGAAAACGATCACATTCAAACCAATTGCCCAGTAGTAGCAACAAAAGAAACGCGGTACATAGTATGTATGTAAATGCTTAATTGTTATACCCACGCCATGTATCTATGTAATTTTGCATTGTTGGAATCCAATCCAGCGAGTAAAGGCTGCAGTCGGGAGCTGTCAACCGTACAATTAGAGTCCGACCGCCTCGACCAAAGTAAGACAATCGGCCAATATTTAGCTTCGGCAATACTTTTTTTTGCCAATATGGTCTTATAATAAGGCGCCTTTAAGTCCAAAATCCATTACCATTTTCAGTTATTGAAATACAAACAAGTCCGTTCAAAAATCTGAAGGTGGTGGCAACAAAGTACTTTTCAGCACCACCAACAAGTGTCAATGCAGAAAAACTGCCATTACAACATACAATTATTTAGATAAAAAAAACTAATAACATTAACAGCGTCTACGGAGTTTGTCCGAAGGGAGCCTGTGCATCAATATTATGAAAAATCGCTTTGTACAGAAGTATCGTAGGATGCCGCGTTAAGACTGATCGGCTCACAAAGTGTGATAAATATTCGGACACTGTGATGGAAATATTTAACTTTGATTTTGTTGTTACAAACAAACTAATGCAAAATGACATATTTAATTATACCGCAGTGTGGTGTCGGATACAATCTTCGAAGTCAAAAACATTTCCTACTGTACGTAGTACAAAACTGAGAAAGTATCACTCATTAACATTTTTACTCATTGCTCCCACTCTGTGGGAGTAAACAATAGAAGGAAGAAGATGGCGTGGCAATGGCTCATAACGTGCCGTGAATAATTCAATACAGTATATTGTGATTTTGTTGTTTTTTAAATGTATTCGTATATTTATTGTCTCGAAAATTGTGCGGCTGTCTGTATGTATGAAATGGCTAAGCCATTGTGTGTAGACTTGCACCAGTGCAAGCAATATGGTTTAGAATATTTCTTACAATTATCGGGATGAGGTAACTATCGGCTAAAAAATTCATTTCAGATACACAGAAAACTTAGTAGGCATTCACGGCAAAGGCCATAAGCTGTACAATATGGGTGATGTGCTTCTTCTTTGCTCGGGGTTTATTTTTTCACAATCGTTTGTACACAATCACAAAAACGCTAAAAGTCAAAATCTCGAGAAAGCTCAAATCGCCCATCTTGTTCAGTTTATCGTCTTTGCTTCACAGCGCTATTTGTTATCGCGGATGGTACGCTATAATCGAAGTTGTCACAAATATTTTAGCTTGTCCCGGACAACCATCGAAATAGTTATGAAGTGTCCCACCGAGAATTCAATAATAATCAACCCTATGAGAAACAACCGAAGAAAGGCAAGATATATGCGCGAATGGCCTCCAAATTGCTCATCACCTATTGGCATTGACGGGCTGAATTTCTGTGATGCATTGCACAGTTGGCCTGCTGACATAGCGCTTTGACTCACAAATAACCTTAAAACAAAGAATTCCAATGTTTTCAAACCTGTATCGAAACTAGAGAGTGTACTTCTAGAAAGCGTTTCATCTGGAGACAAGCGAACTACATCAGAATACTATTTCTCTATTTTTAAAGATGTTTTTAGCGAAAGTTTTTCGGTCAAGTTCTTTTCTAAAATTGGTACCAGTTGGATCTTAATTCTTCTGAATTTGTATTTGGTGAAGAATAACATTCTGGCCCAAACCCATCGGATAGTAAATGCCAAAGTTGAACTTTTTCAATAAAACCAGAAATGTGAACAAATTAACTGTACTATTTGTTTACAGCCGATTCAAATTTAAAATGTTATCTCGGGTGGGCGAGAATACATTTGTAACTGTCGAATCTAAGGAATCAATTGTGTCCATGGTCCAAAAAAGTCAAATCTATACATAAAAATGTATTGACATCGACGATTCGAAACAACGCAGAGGAATGAATGCGGAGCTATTATGGAATTTTTAGAGTCGCTGGCGTTGTAGTTATTCTTTTTTTGTAATAAATAAACATGAGCATTAGGGATACAACCAATTTTTTGGCATAGTACCATGAGGTCAACCATGTCCTAGTAACCACGAAAATCATAATCTTTTGTAATTTTTCTGGAAAAAGTTCACGCACCAATTGGTTTTTCTAAACAGCTGTAAGTTAAAGCTAGCTTGCATAGAATTTAAAAGCTCAATTCTTATTGGCCAATAGCAACTTAACGAATTAATAACAAAACTTCGTTAAGTGGGGATTTGGATCTCCTAGGCTCATTGGTCAATTATCAACAGGCTGCCACCTGCGATAAATGTTGCAAGTGTTAGTAAACGAATTAACTATTAGCATTATGAGAGATTATTCGTTACACATTTTTATTTTTTTTCGTTAAAAAAGGTTAAAGATGCGTTTTGGTTTGCTGGAAAAATCTCTTACCATCTGTAAATATTAATGCAATTTCATACTTAAGTTTTTTTTTATTTTAAATAAACATATTATTAAGTTTTCTTAACCAAAAAGAAAATTAAAATTTTTCAAAACTTCATCGCGGTTGGTGCGTGAACTTTTTTGACCTTAGCGAAAAAATAAATATACGTTCCCTTATAGTTTTTTATGCTCTATTGGACTGTGCTATGCCAATTTTGATATTTTAAAAAATTGTTAAAAAGTTGTATCCCTAATGAGCATATGTTGAATACATTTTTATCTTCTATGTAGATACGACTTTGGCGTAAACCTTATCGCATAACAAAAGCGAAAATAGAATCAGCGGGGTACATGTTGTTATCTTGTTATTTCAGTAAAGGGCATGGGTGTGTTTAAACTGTATCAAAATATCGAGAATCCGAAGCAACGCCTCTGATTTGAAGTTTGGCTTTAAAAGGTTAGTGAGGAGGGAAAGCTTTTTTTAATTTAATTGAACGTGTTTCTGTGAAAAATATCGCAGAACGACGTAAAAAGGGCAAGGTAATTAGATAGACCAACATAAGTCTAATCCAAAATCGAAACTTAACACCTTGTGGAATGGCTGAAATAAGTGTATCAGTAAAGGAGGTGATCTTTCCTAAGACCCACGATACAAACACATTTGTACTTGTGCCCCTGCTTAAATCTTACCTCAAACGGAACTCTTAGGCCAGTGCATCCTTGATTTACGAAAGTTATCTGAGGGATGTTAAACAATATGACAACACGATATTCATTCTGTGGCTACAGTTCCTTTGATTTCGATTAGACTTATTGGTTCAGATGACTGCTCTGTCTCAAATTCCATTATTTCACTTCCAAATTACTATTCTCGTATTGTTACTACATGCTTTAAGGTATTCATTAGCAATGCTTGATAGTTTCTAGTTTCTCGAAGAGTTACTGGAAACACATAAAACGATTTCCTTTCCGATAATTATGTTTAATTTCATTTAATTGCTCCCAACCATAGAATGAAACTAAACCAAATACTCGCCAGTCTAACTCTAAACGTTTGAACGAGTATGTGTGCTCGCATAGAAACCAACTTCATATTCCGCAACGATTGGCAAAGAATGAGGCTTTGTCTGTAAGCGAGTGTGTATAAACTAAAGTCACATTTTTTATCTTCCACTTGCAATTTAAGACTAATTGATGCGACCGGCCATTAGGAAGGAGCGCATAACGACTTTGGCAACTGTAAAATGACCTACAGTCAAGAAAGCCAAATGGACAAATGACTACTTCTACCTGTCTGCCAACCCCTGTATGTATCTACCCAGCTAAATGTCAATTCAGAAAATCAACAAAAACCAAAACAACTTTCGCATACGCGAACGAACAAATGAGGGAAACTACGTTAATTGTCAATAGAAATTTTCGAATTAAAATTAATACGTACGATTTCATATTTATAAGCCGAAATTATGTAATTAAAACACTAAATGCTATACACTACTTAAAGTAGTTATGTATGTGTATTAGGGTGGCTTGCGGTTGTATGCCTGCCAATCAAGCCGTCCTTTGTTTATTGTGATTCGCAGCGGAAAACGAGAAATGTTTGATTTTTCATTGATCAATTTTGACAGTCTGTCGATCTGTAGAATTTTGCGTCTTTCAAAGAGTTTTCGAACTTTTGCAATTTCTGGTTTAAATGCCGCATGAGGCGACCTAATGTACATTTTTGTGTGTATGTTCGAAAGTCCATGAAATCAATATTGGCATTATGTGTGTGGAGGTGCACAATTACCAGTTCAATGCGATTTCGCCGTGTTCACTTGTTTACACTCGATGTTGGAAATAATTGGACTTGAAAACTCGGGCTATTGCGCATTTGGGGTGATTTTCTTTTTCTTCTGCTAATGGCTCCAATCGTCGTCATTACAAGCAGCAGTCATTGAGAGAGAAAGACATACGAACGAAAAGTGAAATGGTCTATAGAGAGATTTAGGTACACCGACAAAGTAACTACGCAAGACAGACGACGTCTAATTCACATCAATTGTTATTTGGTGAAAAGGGGAGTTTTTAACCCATAGAACGTATAGATCCATGGGACCATCCCTAGTCGTAATTAACTCCTAATAGCAAATAATTCGAAACCCCATATGTCGAGTACCAGGCTTCGCTACTTTCGCAAAAATGGGCTGTTTAGGCGTCATTCTATATCGGAATCACGCAGAAGACACCGTTACCAACTATGGTCTCTAGTAAACATCTAAGGAGGTGTTTACCGACTTCCAAAGCGATTGAGCCATCTCACGGCGAGCGTTCACCAAATGACCACAGCAATCGTGTGACTTGAAGTAGGCCACCGTGGTGTAAAAGTTATTGAGCATGCGATTTCTGGGTTGGTCGACAACGGCGATGCTCGCCGTCACATCTCTTAAGCCCTTCATAAAGTTAAGTTATAACAAACTATTTCAGTTTAAAGTGTTTAACGCTACCCCGGAGGAGAGCGCATGTCGTTTAAGATTTACGTAGAGTTTAGATGTGTCCTAGGAACTGTCATGTGTACGTGCAGGTTGATCCCATAACATGATTATCCATTGTGCTCCAGGAAGTCGTCGTCCCAAGTGTAGTATGTATGCCATGCATTTTGCGTGTGGCTTCCGCTACATCTTGTCGATATACAATCTCCAATCTTTACAAGCCTATGTTACATACGTATATTCAATCGGAGTTTATCTTTTCTGCAACTTAAAATCAAACTTAAGCAGTGGAGAAGAGAAACAAAGTAAAACGTTTTCAGTGATTTTCATGCCTCTGTCGAAAGTGTGATGTTTAACGCTGTGGTGCGTGGCGTTGTTGACCCAGAAAAACTTTCTTTTCCGTAAGCGGAGTAAGGTTGTTCAGTTGGCGATGATGATAATAACGACGACGACGATGATGATGGATGATAGTTTTGCTTTGTTTAAAACGACGAAAATGCTGGTTGCTATCTAGTCGTTGCTTGTACGTATGTACATTAGGATGGCCGATCTACTTATAAATTGCATAAAAATTTGCTCATAATGTGATTTGCCTTGATATTTTTATGTAATATAAGATATGAGAATTATTTTACGGGGAAATCAAAAAAGAATTGTACAACTGTTTACAGTGTGCCAGATATTCCATTTTCTTTTTTGACATTAAAACCAATTTTAGCACCAGGCTTTAAGAAACGCAGAAATATCTGAAATTTATTTCTAAGGAGACTTTATACTTAAGTATTTTGAAATCTTAACTATTAAAAGTTTAGTAGAGCCATGTTATATAAGTATTAAACAAAGAAAGCTTCGCTGCTTTTTCACCACTCAACAATATAACATATGCAGTCTTATTTTTTCCATTGAGAAAGCGAATACCGTGAAATTTAACGCGAATGTTTAATATTAAGCGAACAATTTTCTTGTGCGGACATACCTTACAACCCTAGTTTTAACCCATCCTCAACCTTGAAATATTGACTCCAGCAGAATAAATATTCCCAATGTTCAGCAAAACATTTTTATTTTGGTTTTTGTTAGCAAATTGATCCGCAAACAATAACATTGCTGAATAGTATGAACGTTTTGTTACCGAGATATATATTTGGACTCATTTTGCAACAGCATGTGGCAAACCATCTTTATAAAAATTTTAACAATATTTGGTTCTAATTCAAAAACAAGCTATTGGTTTTGAGATACTTGTTCGGTATCATTTTGATGAAGTACATCCAGTGCCTTGTGGCGTAACCTTTAGCTGGGCCTCAAAGTCTTTACAGGGCAAAGATATTTCAATAAATTAAAGGGATGAAGACAATTTTGAATTTCGAGGTGAAATAACTAGCATATTTGACAGCGCATAGAGAAAGGGACCCAAGGGTAAACAAAATCAATTTTCACTTTTTTTTGATGTGGACAACATCTGAGCATCGAATGAGACCGATCGCATGCCCCAAAAGTGTTCCCTCCTAGAGATATGCGCGTTTTATGAAAGTGATGGTACACCAAAGATACACGTATTTTAATCTTTAAAATGGCTCCCTGAACAAAACTGGTTTTTACCCTTAGGTCCCTTTCTATTTTGCGCGTCACATATATACATATATATTTATATGCTATACATATTTCTGTATACATATAAGTATTTATATGAAATTCTCTTGAAAAATCATTATTGTACGTATGATATATACATGTTTCTGTTTTTTCCTAAGGTACATGGTGGCCCAAATAAGACTGAAGGGTTCAGCAAAAAGGTTACGAAGTAGTTCCATTGTGGCTCTTGCTGTATGCGCAGTGACTCCATCTTGCTGGAACCATGTGTTAGGATTATTCGCAACTTGCGGACGCAAACAATTTGCATTCATAGTCCTATACAGAGCACCGTTAATAGTTGTAGTTGGCCATTCTCATTTTCAAAAAATATGGACCGATAACTTTATCAACCAAACACCGCACCAAACAGTACATTTGGAGGTTTGTATTTGACGCTGATGTATTACCCTAGGATTCTAACTCTGATCCATGTTGCACAACTGGAGACTAAGTTCCTAATCATGTTGTACGGGGTGCTGTTCTGACATTAAAATAACGCTATTTTCGTTGAGTTGAGATAATATAAAACAATTCAACAATTTTGACGCGTTGCTGCACATCATATGTGTTTATTAATTATAATAAAATGACTTCTGTTCTATTACAGATGACAAGCAACAGTCATTCTTTACCATTTTTCACATAGTTTATCATCTAGTTGGTTGTACATGTTACTGTTACAGGATGTTTCATACAATATATATTTACTTAACCTAAATAAATGCATCACGCTAATGAGTAAGCACAGGCATATTATAATACATAGCATTTGGTAGCCATCGTATATCACCTTTAAAACTATATAACCTGCAAAAGAGAAAAAATATAATCAAAAAGTTATGGCCACCCAGTATTAAGCAAGTTCTGGCAATAATTACGAAATACATACGTCGTTTTTAAAGACTTACTCGGTGGATTACTTTGTTTTCAATTTGTTTTTTTGTTTTTATTATCTGAATTGGTTGCACTTGTTTGTAGTGTATGCAGTGGAATAAGTCGTACTAGTTTTGGTCTTTGTTGAGATTATGCGTGTATGTGTGCAAGTCTTATTTAGACGTATTTTCAATCTTGCGCAACTATTCTATCATTCTCCATTTTATACCACTTCTTAAGAGTTTTGCCTCCGGTTTAAGTTTGCAGTACTGCCAACGAAACCTGTATGCAAAACTGCACATATCCGTCTGCACGGGTGTGTGTGTGTGTGTATGCAGATACAGACAAGCAACTCGCTGACATCAGCCATGCCGAATAGTCAGCGCTTGTGCTTTTTACAGTAAATATCTGCCACATTTCTGTGTACCCTGCGCACTACCCGCTGCTGATTTCAATTTGCAATATGCAACTGTTCATGACGACTACAATTTCACGACCAGTTTTCACTCGCAAATGTTTTAAAGTATGTACGTGTAGTGTGAGTTTGTATCTATGGTCTGTGGGCATTTCCAGAAGTACGGACTTTTGTTTTAAAAAAGCGCGTGGTTGAAAATGTTTCAAAATGACTCAAATGTGTCCTATTTGCAATATGGCAGCGCTGCCCAATAATCTTATCACGCATAATAACATCGTCTCCAAGTAAAATCTAAAGCAATGAACGAAAAGCAATTTGGATATGCCCATATGTGCGCAAGTATAATACTTATATTATGTATTTTTTTGAATTTGTACCGTTTTGCACTAATTTGACTTTTGTATCACCGGTTGTAAAAATGTTGTTCGGGTAAGAAGCATAAGTACCCTCCCCCCCGTTAATATTGGGTGCTGACTAAAAGCGATAGAGGTTCGCATCATTGGTCCACACAGGGAAAAATGTGCATAATATCATTAAAAAGTTTCTTAAATCGATAAGATTTCTAAAAATTAGGCATGCACTGGTAAAGCGTCCAAAATGATAACATTTTATCTCAGAGTGTTGGGCAAATGTTGTAAGTACAGAACGTAAGGTGCTTTGCCAGAAAATCAACTTTTCGGGGATAATATGCACGGGCGCCGTTAAAAGCTTCTTAAATAAACTTCTATCTCCGGCTACAAGTGTTTTAAAGCATCCTTTTTCTTGTTCTTTTTTCTATTTTCACTGGGAATTCGTAAATAGTCGTAGCAAATTTCGTTTTAAAATATTCCTTTAGGTACATTAAATAAAAGTATACCCTTCTATAGGGTGTTCCTATTTAATTATGCTTCAAATCAATGCTCGCTTGTCTATTTTGACGATTTCACTTAGCCCCGTTGAGCAACACATGTACAAAATGTATTCTAGATTGCTTATGATTTCGGAAAAGATTGGAAAGTAAATTGAATATTGCGAATATTGAAAGTGCCCGAAAAGGTCAATTAAGTAGTTCAAATTATTGAAAACTTGTTTGGTGCTGTCCATTACAATCATTGCTGCTGTTATCTTTTTATTGTAAAATTTATTAAAAACATAGTCTAAACAAGTTTTCGTTTTGTTTTGTATTGCCAATTCACACATACAAACGTGTGTGTGCCTGTATGCGATATACGGGCTTAAAACAATCCAGTTAATTGTATGACTACCATGAACAAAATATACGAATACCACAACACGATCATGGTTGTTGCTGTTTGGGAAGCGAGCAACTTAATAAAAAGTTTAAAAAAGGTGTGCCCTCAGTGTCGACCCACTCGTTCGCAGGGAAAACAATTTGAGAAATGTTTTATTTACGTATGGCACGTTCTCTTCTACATTACATGCAATCGATTTTGATTGTATATACATAAACATTTTGTACATATTAACCTACAGTATATACAATCGATTTTGATTGTACATGTATATTTTAGGGTGATCCAATCTAGAGGTATTTTTTCAGAACAAAAAAAATGTAAAAATTCAAATCAAGTGTGCAATCTTTATTGGTAATTTTAAGGGACATTTTATAGCATTTATTTTTTGAATATAATTTCCTTCAAATGTTTGCCCCAACTACGCCTCAGCGTTTCCATTCTGAGGGTCCAATTTTGGATGACTCGTTTGAGCATTTCGACCGGTATGGCTTTAGTTAGACGCGTAATGTTGGCTTACAAAACCTGAATCGTAGCTGGTTTGTCAGCATAGACTTGGACTTTACGTAACCCCAAAGAAAAATGTCCAAAGGTGTGACATCACTTGATCTAGGCGGCCAACTCACCTGTCCAAAACGTGAAATTAGCTGCTTTTCGAAATGACCTCTCAATATATCCATTGTTTGAGCAGCTGTATGGCAAGTGGCATCGTCCTGTTGAAACAAAGTGTCAAGGGGCTTCAATTTCAGGTAGCATAAAGATCGATATCATGGCGCGATAGCGAGCACCATTAACGGTTACGTTCCGGCTATCATAATTTTTGAAAAAATATGCACCGATGATTCCACCAGCTTATAAACCATGCCGTAAACCGTGGTTTTCTGGGTATAATGGCACCTCTTAAACCTCATCTTGTTGTTCTTCAGCCCAAATGCGGCAATTTTCTTTATTGACTTTGCCGTTGAGCCAGAAATGGGCCTTTTTCAAAAAATAAGTGCCATAAAATGTTCATTCAAATCACCAATTAAGATTCCACACTGGATTTGAATTTTTATATTTTTTGATCTGAAAAAATACCTCTAGATGGATCACCCTTTTTACATATTTATATACTAGAGGTGTTCGAAATTCTCGTGCCGCGCGTGACGTCGTGAGTGAAGTAACCTTGCTCACGCGTGATCGTGAGTGCACGTGACTCCAATTTCTGATCGGTTCGTGAGTGTGCGTGAACGTGATAGAACATTTGTCATTCACTCTCACAAAATGTACTCAT
Organism: Hydrotaea diabolus; assembly: GCA_963513945.1. Classification (NCBI taxonomy): domain Eukaryota; kingdom Metazoa; phylum Arthropoda; class Insecta; order Diptera; family Muscidae; genus Hydrotaea; species Hydrotaea diabolus. Next base: position 217,932,993 of record OY740717.1, on the reverse strand, counting down.
CACCCCCAGTTTTAAAGACCCAAATAATAAATTCGACGCAGTCAGTGTATGTTTTTGCTTAGCTTCTTAATCTGTGCATACGAGTATGTATGGATGTACACATTTTTGGATTTATATACTTCGGTTAGGTTTAGTGCAGGTTTATATATTACGGTACATAAATATGTACTTTGGTATGAAAATTTACTGCAAATTTATAATGGTAAGCCGTGAGATTCCGAGGTTATGTTAAAAGAAAAACCACTAAGCTTCACTGATATCACGATGCAAACCATCATCTCTTCATTTGGAGTACCAACGATACTCCATTGTTGAAGTAGAAAGCAGCTTATATTCTGAATACACCAGCTAGCTCGTTACAAAAATATGCAGTGGGAGTGAGTAACAGGTTGGCGAAAATGTAGAAGGAGAACAAATTAAACTTATGCAGAGATAAGAACTTGGATCACACAAGTGAGATGCAACTACAGCCGATAACAATGGACCAAAGATGCTCTAGAATATTCCAAGCACATTGCGAAGTCCTGGATTTTGTAAGGGAAGAAGTGCAAATCAAGTTTCAAAATTCTCCGAAGAGTGTGGTTAGAAAGCTGCAAGTGGGCAGATAGTATTCTCGTTGGTTTCTTTGGATATTCTTATACGCTCAGAAAATCCAATTCCAGTTCCGATCTGCCAGTTCTAGGTCTGTCCACACGTCTTGAATCAAAGAATGAACGAATGGGTGGACCCGTTGGAGGAGTTCTTACGTCATAAAATCTTCTATGCACGTTGAGTGCAACAAACAAAATACGAATGGGATGAAACCAATTACTTCGGATAATATCATTAAAAATATGTTTTACAATGAAGCCAACATCAAAAATAGATTTTTCAGCCTAAAAAAGTAAATACACCGTTTCTATAAAAATCTACAATAAATAGCACCGTTTGTATGACAGCGCCATCTAGCTTGAGTTTTAGGTAAAAATAAACATCAAAAATGAATTCCTCGACCCCAAAAACGGTAAGATACCACAACTTCCCAGGATAATAAAAGTAAATAAGCATTATTTTTTTTATCAAAATCCAAAATCAACTTCAAATGCGGTTAAAAAAATCTCGCACTGAACTAAAGAAATCCCTTGAAGGTTTTGTTATGGAAAATGTCAACTTGCATTTGCAATTGGTCTCATCCCATTCGCATTCGGAAAATTCGAATTTGTATCACTGTGTAACAGCCCATAAAGTGTAGTATGTTCCGTCACATTACATTTACCCACTGTACACAATGTACTTTAATATCTACAGATATATGTACATATCGTTACCTTAATATAAAAAGACCACAACTCATATTTTGTTTCATAAAATGTCTACAGAAAACCATCATTCATACAAAATCTATAAAAAGTATTTTTTTTTTGAAAAATGTATAGCTCTGAATAACACATTATATATTTATAAAATGTGCATCTGCAAAGATTTTGAATCCAAATTGTTACCAGATTTAAAATGTGTTTTTCTTCTACTGTAAAATTATTTGTTTTTTATGACTTAGGGCCTTTTTTTATCAAGGCAACGATATGTACATATGTTATTTGAGGTTAGGCGGTACTGGATTGTTTGTATATGATACAAATGTATTGATTTTTCCCTGTACTTGGTACGTTGTATTCATCGATTTTATGTGACTTCGAGGGGGAATATTCACAGATAAGCTAACACCAGACACAAGAGTCTCTGATTTATATATATAGGTATATATAATTTGGAAGTTAAACGGACAGAAATGGTGTCATATCGCGTAAATATTTGTTAAGTTACACAATATGATAGAGGAGGCTACATACTCGTACAAACTATGTACTAAAACACATATAATAGTGAATATGCGTATACATAACAACAGTACATAATATGAACATGTGTGGGGAGGTGAAATCTCATAGTACGACAAAGTACGATTATAAGTTTAAATATAGAGTATTTCTCTAAGTTCATATTCGTATTTCCGCTATTGAAATTAAGCGACACAACGAGTTGTGAAAATCCCTTTTCCAAATATCCAACATTTCTGTCCACCATATTAATACAGACAGGAATGTCAGGACAAAGCCTTACCTCGATTGAGTGGACGTTGAGCGAATGGCAACGTCCATTTAAACGTTACAAATTAAAATAATAGAAAACTCCGTTAAGTTCGAGCAGGTAACCTGAATTCTGTCAGTTTTTTGTTGTATGTAAAGGGAAAAAAGTGTACCGATCGACTGACTCATAACACAGTGCAACAGCCAATCTGGGGGTGAGAAATTCCAAGTCAGGGTGATGGTACTAGGTCAGTATATTAAAACCCTCAAAGGGTTTTGCGTTCGTATGTGCCAGTTTTTATGACCTTTTACATTTTTTCCTTATCTTGATGTTTTTTCGCTTAGTTGTAAAATGTTGGCAAAAACGTAGTTTGACATAACTCGAGAACGACTAGTTCGATTTTGCTGAAATAAATTTAGAAAAATTAATAATTACATTTTCTTTAATCCATTAATATACTGTTTCTCTACCAAATCAACATTTTTGCAATTAAAAATAAATTTATGAAGAAAATTTTGCCAAAAAAATTTTTTTTTTTTTAAAAATATAAATCCCAAACGGAAAAACGTGTAGAGTCTTATAACTTTCACGTAAAGTCACATAACCTATAAACAAAATGCGACATAGATCATAGAAATCGATTAACGCGTTCTGCTTTTATTTACAATTAAGTGAAGTTACTTAATTTGGAATTTTTCACCCCCCAGACAATAACCCCAAAAATGTTCCACAGTGTAATCAGCAGTTGATTCTTTTAACGATGTCTTTCTGTCCGCCCCTCCATCTGCCTGGTGTCTATCTTTAGGTTGTTTTCGAACTGCAGGTCGCAATTATTGTCCGATCTTGATGAAATCTGGCAGACGCACGTTTTTTGGACAAATTGAGATATAGTTCCTACACATATGGTCAACCGATTTATTACTTTAGCTCTTGAAGCCACATATGATCGGCCAGCTTAGATAACAATAGGTAATACCGGATCAAGTTTTGTGTACTACATTACGATGGACAAACAACCAATCTTGCACCGATTTGGATCGAATAGGCTCAGTTTATGATACAGTCGCAAACCGAAATGTCGGTTAATGTCGGTTTTTTCTTTTAAAGAAACCCCCAGCAGTCGGTTTTTTCAAAACACGGTTTCGAATAAAACCCGAAATGACGGTTTTCTGATACCCCGGTTGTTTCAATAAAAGGCAAAACTTCACATGGATACGTAGCCAGTTTTAATTTAATTTGTGTCCAGGCGTGGCCATAATAGGCGTTCGAAATGTAATAAGTTTATAACCGGTAAAACATTTTAATATGAAGTGTTTTGAAGAATTGCTAAATCGTTATCTTTCGTAATAGATCACTCCCAGTGAACGGTCCGCGTTTTCATTTTCAACGTATCAAAAAGTGTAATTTTTAATTTTAGCATCGGACAATACAGTTCCCTTAACACCATTGTTAAGTTTAAATGTTTTCCCAGGAATATCAATTCATGACACATTGAAATGTAGTGGCCTTAATAAGTGTGGAAGAAAAAGGGAAGTACTCGTAATGCGAAATGTGACACCATTTCCGTTTGCACAAACATCAACTTAGTATATTTTAAGGAGAGTTTTTTGATAATTCAATATGATATAACGGATATTGAATGGCACCATAAAAATGCTAAGTCTATTTCGTGCCAGAAAATGATTATACATACTCATCATCGTTTTCATAATTAATAAGGTAGAATGGATGGTGAACGTATTAACCATGACTCATTGCCTTGTCCTATCAAAATAGGCTACCAGTAAACCAACAGAGACTGTTGGCGAACTGTTAAATATATTGATAATCTTTTTTGATAGGACAATTCATGACAAGGTCTCTAACAGTAACCCAAGGTTGTCCTTAAGAATTCCTTGGCGTAATCACAATTCTCGTATCACTTTTGTCTTCTTCTTGCTTGTATTCGGCTACAAAAAGTTTTTAGTAAAATTAATACAGTCTTCTATATAAGCTAGAAACTCTGAACTTTGATAGACCATTTTGCATGAACTAACACCAGTATTCACTTTTGTCTTCTTCTTGCTTGTATTCGGCTACAAAAAGTTTTTAGTAAAATTAATACAGTCTATATAAGCTAGAAACTCTGATTTTTGATAGACCATTTTGCATGAACTAATACCAGTGATGGTAGTTGGTACATATGATTGAAGAGCAGTGTCTCTTGCAAAGTGGCCAAAGTCATAGAGAACAATTATGATACGCTATATAATGTCGAAATATGCTAAAAGGGCATGGCATTTAGGCATTTAACTGTATAAGAAGGTATACCGACTTTGGTCCGGAAGACCGCAATCAATGATGGAGGTTATAAATGTTTTTGACCCACCCAAACTTCATTTATCCACTTGTTTAACCTCCAACCAGCAGATTTTCGCACAAATCCGCAATTCTATTTTAAGACAGTACATAACTGAGAGGGTATCCGTCAATCTGCTTCAACAAACGGGCCATAACATAAAATTAGCGTGATGAGATCTTCCAAATTTTTAGTGTGATGGAAACTTTTAACGGTCGCCGTAAACGTTTTTCGATAGACTGGCTTTACGTGATTTGTTTTTATTTTCGTGTCGGCTATTGACTCCCAGCGTCTATGAACGTTTCTCTTCGGGCTGTTAAAAGAAAGACGTTTAACGTGCGGTGCAAATAAAATCATACACTATGTAATTGTGTTTTTGTTTGTTTCGAGTTTTACTTTTTATATGTAACCGCTCATTAGGATCAACGAACTTGTACGTACAAAAATAATAGCGAATCTCACGAAGAAAGTGTGCTGTAGAAAAGGATGTTCGTGGAAAGACTTGCAGCTAAATTCGAATTCGTCCAAATTTGAATACTTGAAGAGGGAACGATGCTTTTAAGACCACTTTAATCGCTTAAAGGCATCAGATTTGACAAACTTGTCACAGTCGTTCGAAATGAACTCCACTATTTTTCTCAGAATACGAGTTTGCCTTTCCAAGTAGAGTCATTAGCATGAGTAGGCAGGCGAGCAACGATTGGCTAATTGAGACTTCATTCACTCATTCATTCCACTGGAGATGTAAACAGTAACAAAAAGCGTATCTGATGGGTTGGATGGGTCGGTGTATTAGGCAATCGTTTGTCTGTTTGGTTTAAAAAAACACTGAAGTGTTTTGCCCATTCGCACAGTTTGCGGTTTTAATAACGGTTAATAACTGCATCATAACTTGGGAAATGTTCACATCATACCCCAAACCAACCCAAGCGCTGCTTGATCGTCTGTGTCACACACAGCCAGAGAAGACAGATCCAAGTGTCAAATACAGAGTTTGTGGTAATATCTGTAGTTAATAACCCGTTTGTTTTCGTTTTTCCTTGAGTTTCTTTTATTTTTTTTTCTTGGGAAAAATATTGCCGTCTTCGTTGTCATCAAATCCCACTATCATCATAATTTTCTTATATAAAGTTTTTATGCTAAAATTTGCATATTACTGCAATTATGGTCTTGTAGATTCGTTGACGCTCTCGGAACACTGCAACATTCTGCAGAGTCTTCGTTGGGGCTTTGTGTGACGGTGGGATTTCAAAACGTAGGGAAACCAGTTCCTTTTTGCGCCTGTAAACGGACAGACGACCACAGGACAGTGGAAGGCAGAAAAAAAGCATAGGACGAGGGTGGCTATTTATATTTCGGGTCCGGTAATAAAAACACAATAATTTATCATTGGAAATGGTTTTATTGTTTTTAAAATATTCTCCTTTAAGATCAATAAACTTTTGCATGCGCACAAACCTATTTTCGAAGCACTTTTTCCACTCCGATTGAGACACCTCCAAAACATGAGTTTTGAACGCTTCGGGCGATGAAAAACTTTGACCACGCATTTTTTTCTTGATGCTATGGAATAGGAAGTCATTGGGTGCCAAATCAGGGCTGTACGGTGGATGGCCGATTAATTCGACATCTTGAGTGTTCAAATAGCTTATCGTTTCAGCTGATGTGTGAGAGCTCGCATTGTCGTGATGCAAAATGATCCGTCTTCTCTTATTATCTTTCCTCATTTTTTGAAACACTGTTGGCAAACAAATGGCTGCATACCACTCTGTCCTACGTTCCACTAAAGGCACTGTGGCAACATGGCCGGTTATACCACTCTGTCCTACGTTCCACTGAAGGCACTGTGGCAACATGGCCGGTTATACCGGGAGAAAACGCAATCACTTGCTTCGGATTTGGCTCGTCTTGAAAGACCCATACGGTCGATTGCTGTTTTGTTTCGGGTTCATATGCATAGATCCATGATTCGTCACAATGTGACAATGTGTGCATGTGCTTTTGAGCTACCGGAGTTATACTTTTTCAACATCTCTTTGCACCAATCCATACGAGCCTTTTTTGGAGCATTCTTCAAATTATGTGGGATCCAACGAGAACAAATTTTTGTCTGGCCAAATGAACATGCAATATCTTATTGATGCTTGTCATACTAATGCCCAAGGATGCCTCAAATTCATCCTGGAGTGAACGGCGTCTGAGACTGAACTCTTGGTACAAGCGATTAACAGTGGTTTTTGATGGTGCTTCATAGCCAAAAGTCGAAAAAAGTTGATTTAAACACTCTTGGTTGATAACTCACGCCGAAAATCGTAAAAAATCATCGCACGAAAATGTTCACTGGATAATTCCATTGTTTGACTGAGACAAATTTTTCAACACACTGTAAACAAAACAATTCGCCCTCAAATGACAAATACGTTCTGAGCGAAGTTATGCTAAAACATGTCATAGTTTCCAATGGAAGTTCCAGTTTGCATCTAGTAATGTCAGTTCCCGAAATATAAATAGCAACCTTCGTACGTACATTTATACAGCCTAGCCACGACGTCCTTTCTTCTGACTTTTCCACTAGATACAGTTGTTTTGTTTTCATCTGCAAACTCAGCGAAACAAACTTATACCCGAGGCGATCGGAGGAAAGACAGCTGCTTGACTTCTGCCAGCACATGTCCCATTTTGTTTCCCTTTTGAAGAGCTGTACATCGTGAGTCATTTTTGGCAATCGCGCATGGAAACAGGTGTGATGGGGTCACTAACTCGAAATTGGCGTTTAGTCGAGTCCTTTTAGGAGAGAGTTTATTACATATTAAAGAGAATTCTCCTAATGGGATATAGAACAAAGGGAGTGTCAACAGCAAACATTAGAGGGTATATTAGACTGGGTCACGCTAGGTGCACTGACAAAGCGTTTTGCTTCTGGGACATTTAATAGTTTCACGACTTTTGAACCCTTTAATTTAAAACAATTAGGCGAAACTATGCTGTTTTTATCATTTTTTTTTAGGAAACCCTCGTGCGTATAAACTCCAGAAATAAAAGAGGCAGAGAAAAATATTAAAAATTCAATGTCTTTGCTTCAAGCAATTAAAAACAAAAGAAACAAAAAAACTAATATAAACAAACAATTGTTAGGGGATGTTTTTTTCCAAATGAGATGAATGAATTAAAATCTAAATTGTGTACAGAAATGGAATGCATAGAACATATTGCATTTCCTTCATTAAATTTCTGTGTTTGTGTTATAAAACGACAGACAAAACACAAAACTGTGATTGGCCCACGATTTTGTACTTAAGATATTATGTTTTCTTTTGTACATATTTTCGTTCGCCTTTTCGTTCTGATGCATTTTACTAAGTCGAAAATCAACCTTATGTGACAAAGAAGGCTTGTTTAATAGAAATCATTGACCCGTGCCCGACGTTTTCCAACTAACCGAGAAGTGCAGATAGAGCAGACTTACAAAAATATTTTTATATTCTCTATTAGCAGATCTACTCGTATGATCCGTTATCTACTGTAGTAAGATGTGTTGTTTTACTGAAATTATGTACATTTTTGGTGTGATTGTATTTAAAGGCATGGAACATGGCAAACCGTTCTCTGGTAGCGATGTTCTTATTCTATCCAAATAAGAATAAGAAGAGTGCGGAATGTCGCGTTCTTCTGGTACTTTGAAGAGAAGAAATACTTAAAGTGGTTTCGGTTCGTAAATCACTATTGTTAGTCGGAATACTGACAAATTAAAGTCTACCAACCAGAGGCACAGAGAGTGAGACCGACACCGAGTGATGTTGCACAACAAGCGCCCGACTCGAAGGTGGGTTTATTAAGCCGAACCTAACCTTGGCCAATTTTCCAATTTTTTTTGCGTTGAGGTGGTCTGGCACGAGGTGTCCGTCCCTCGCACTAAATTAGAAAATTAGCTGCAAAAAAGAATGAAGTTGATCGTATTTTTAGAAAGTGATACAATTTGTCTTGTTGTTCTTGTCAAGTACAACAAGAATCGGTTTATGAAATTTTCCGAACAACCCCAAATCTTGAAACCCGGTTAAAAGCAGGGTTGGCGTACCTTTTCAGTTATAAGCCGGAAACTAAGCCAACACCGTTATTGTTACATTTCATCGAACTTTCACGATGGTGGATAATCGATTAAGTAACAGACTTAGAAGTGCCTAAATGTACACATAACCGAAATTTTAATCTGGTTTCAAGATTTTGTGGGCGTTTGGGAAACCGATTCTTGTTGTTCCTATAAGTTCCTATAAGAAAAGTAGTATCACTTCCTAGAATTTACAATAGCACAGTGTAGTTTCAACCTTGCGAGTTTAATTTGGCGTAGTTTACATAAATACTTTTAGGTAAAAACAGAATATATTATTTATTATAGGGTTTTCAGGACTTATTGAAGCGTAAAAATGGAGAATTTAATAACAAAACTGTCGCCAAATTTTTAAAACGAAAATACGTTTTAAATATTTTGTGTCATTTTAAAACTATGAATTAAGGCTGGTATTTTGATCGACTTTTCATGTAAACATGTAAAAATTCATATAAAAACGTCATTTTGAGAACAAATGTTTTTTCCACAATTTAGTACAAGGTTTTAGTTAAAATTGTCAACGTTTCGAGACTGTTTCCTATTACAAATTTAAAGCCGGCATTAAACAGAAGTTCCTGGTCATTGTGTGTAAGAATTGAATCGTGCACAGCTCACTAATTTGGTAGAAGTTCCCCCTTATTCCTTAATGGGATGTTGTGGTGGGACTCTAGTAAGAAATAAGTTGTGTTGCCACTATACATTTTCGGGGTTTTAAACTTGGGAGGCCATACTGCACGATACTCGTAGTTACCCCTGCTGTATGTATTTAATTTCACAAGTGGGCAGAAAACGCTAACACATTTTATGTTTCTTGTTGTTTTCTGTTTTAAATAAATTACGATATCACAATATCAATTACGACTTCCTTTTTGACCCCACCATCTTTTCTCATTCGTTTTGCGCTTCGTATTCTTCTGTTCCGTTATAGAATTTTCCATTGTCATTTTCGAGTCACTTCTTTCTCTCCTAACCATTACATTTGTCTGATTCTGTCGGTCTGCCTGCTGGCTGTCTTCAAAGCATGAAACATGCACGACCTTCATCATAATTTATTACCAGAGACTACATTCAGATGTTATTTTTACAATTTGTTACCACACGTAGATAGATACTCGTATAAAAAAAAATACACTTGGGAAAAAACAAACATACAATCTGTTGTACTGTTGGTGACAAATCTTCTGCGGAACTAAAACAGACAGGCCTGCTTTCCCAAGTTGTTTAATACATACAGAATTCTTGAGATTTCTACTGGAATTCACAGCTATCGTACAAACGATACGGAATGCCGATGCTTAAGGGAAATTTTAACGTTAATCGAAGACAGGTCACATTCGCGATTGGTCTTTTTGGTGAAATAACCTAGGCATAGTCGTAAGGCATTTATTTTTTGTACAACAAAAATGTCGACAAATAGTGGTAGATAGTCGGAAACAGCCTTTACGTTCTAAGATGTCAGACTCTTTGGAAGCAATTTTGGATAACTTAAGTAACATTTTACGGAGTTAACTCGCAAATTTTGTGTGGTTTATGTATAAGTTAAAAAATAGTTTTATTTGTTGCAAGGTAAGGAACCTAATTCTGAACAGAACTACAAAGTTTGATTGATCAACCCGTGAATAACAGTTGCTATACAAAAGTCTGGAAAATACCAACTATAAGTAAGTACATATGCCGAATTTTCTTACCCAGGACTTAAACCTGAATTGCTTGTGTAATAGTCGCCACTGTGTAAAGTAAAGATTTTTCGAGCGAAAAGTTTTACCATGGTACGCCAGTTTTACCATGGTACGCCATATCTTAATCTGCTACCGAACTCGGGAAACGAGAATGTTTTTGTGGTAAACGAGTACGGAGTTAGGGAATTTATTTCACACAAACATACGAGTAAGTATGCAGTTAAAATGTGTTGTTTTTAACTGACTCGATCGATTAACTGGCATACTTAGACGCGACTAATACATTGGCAATGAACATTTAACCGGCAGACTAACGAGCACTTTGACATTCATTCCTTTATTAATACGCAACAGCCTCGGCTGCATCGGATTCCAAAGATACGCGATAAGATATTGAACACGAAAACAACATATAGACCGATGCGATACAACGATTTACGAGTATGTATAAGTATATGGATTGTATATATCGTACTACGAGTACATACCCACAAACATACATGCGAATGTATGTCTTTTGTTAAAACCAAACAGTTTCCAGTTATTAATTACCTTCAAATTAGCCATTAAATGTGCAGATATGCAAAATCGTCATTCAACGAACACAAGGAAAATTAAACCCTACTCCGTCCATACACACACATGCACATGTTCGATACGTAGGTTCAGATATGAATATCGAACAGTTGTCAAGGCAATCGTTGAGATCAGCCACCTTCTGTAAACTGAGAGCCGCTCAATTAAAAAATGCAAACGTCTGTCCCGCCGTTCGTAGAGTGCATTGCGGAGTTTCATCGCGCGATTTCTATTTGATTTTGATTGATTTGTTTTCCGTTAAATGACTTTACCTGAGTGAGTTGGGTTTGTAGGCATGCGAGTGAGATGAACGTCTGCTTTTCCGTTTTCTGAGTCATTTGGCTGGTGGTGGCATAGTGCAGAAACCAGTCAAGCTTCTTTTCTTCTTCTTAGTCTTCGTCTTCTTGTTGTTGTGGTTGTATTGTCATTTGGCGTAGTGCAAATGATTTCCGCCTGAAAATAGAAAGTTAAACCAATTTTGATATTGAAAAAGAAAGTTGCTTCGAGTATTGTTTTGTTTCGAGCTCGATTTCATTCCACAAAATAACATCTTATTTTGGAACTTTCTTATGTTTCTGTTTGTATTGAATTTAAATGAAATTTCGCTCCCGTGGCGCGTGCTCTTAGCAGAAATCGAACGTTCACAAACAGGCATGTTTGGATTAACGCCCGCAGTTATTCGCTTAAAACTGTTAAGTTGACAAAAACCTTAAACGATTCTTTTTTATTCAAAATATTTTGATATACTAATTTGATATTTTCATATACTTATACTTTCAATGCAAAAAGATTTTGATTGAGATATCCAATCTGATAACAATTTTAGGGCAACTATTAAGGCAAAAATTGTATGATAAACATTTACAATAATCATAAAACGCCCATCAAAGAACCATATATTTCTGACATTTTCAGTGAACTAACTTTGACAGTAAAGATCTCCAATGTCGTACCCAAAGAAGGGAGTGTAATGCAATCAATTTACAACATTTTCTCGTAGTAATTTAAATTTGAAATATAACAAAGACATTTGTTAATGATTGTAGAGTAAGAAGAAAGAGTAAATTCTATATCAAACATTTACAAAATCATAATAATTGATGAAAAATGTTTTTGGCATTCTCTTTCAAGTGATTTCGTCAGTGAAGCGAAATATTTATTTGTTGTCTGGCTAGAGGCTTTACCTTGTTTATTTTACCATGGTCGTACCTATTTGTGTTTAGTGTGGAGTGAAATGTCGCATTTTGCATTAATGATGCGATAATGTGGAGTTCTTTAAATTCTATACATAAATTCAACTGTAAGTTTACCTTATTGTTCGACTTGAATTCTTGAGTTAAAATTGCTACAGACTTCTACTGAATTAAAGTATAATTCAAGGCCCGAAATTATAAAATAGCTAAAGTGTTTATTGCGATAAAACATACACATATTTTATATGTATGTATTTTAATATAATTTTAATAGATAGCATTTTTAACTTCATCGCAAGGATTGAATTGTTTCTTCAAAAAAAACTATTCCAATCATTTTATAAACATTGGTTTTTCATATAATGAAAGAAATCACGGAGCTAAACACAATTTTGCCAGAATTCTTTTAGCACATTCACTTAGAAGTGCCACATCACCCACCATATGCCATATGGATCCAAATGGTGCTTCTAAAATGCATTTCTTTCAATCAAACCAAAGGAAGTCCAATTCGAAATATTGAAAGTATATGCGATGTCTATAATACTTATATAAAACGAATGCTTCTCATCATGTACATCATATTTGCCATTTGGAAAAAAACATATTTACAGACATAAACACATGCGTGTTTCTCACAACATCCCAACCATAATAAAGCGAGGATCGTTTTTTAATCTGTGCGATGTGTACGATATAGTTTGGACTTTTATGTATGCCCGTGTATGAATACTTCAACACGACGTGAAGTAACTTTGTTTCAGCAAAAGCTCTATAAAGGTAGTTTCTTAAATTGTAAGAAATAAAATAACAACTGAACCGCCTATTCGAACGCACAACCACCAAAAACTAGATGAAAAGAAAATACAACAGATTTTCAAAGTGTGCATTTGAAACGTGGTTTTCACAAGTATTGCGTAAAAAAACAGGAATTTATGTGTGCTACACTGCCACGAATTAAATACAAGCCGTAATTAAGTGCCTTTAATGTGTTTCCGTTTTCCTCGCAGGTTTCTCTTTGTATTGCAACAACGATCGCCTCTCTATACAACATCTTCTTGGCTTCGGCCTGAGTAAACTGCAGTATGACATATAGCTCAAATTGAATTTAAAGGAAATTTATGCAAAATCGTTTTTTTATGTCATGCTTTGGCAAAATCGTATTATACGTATACGTATATGGCATAGAGTAAACAGTGATAAAAAATATGCAAATGGAAAAGGTTTATAGCTAAATACAAACGTTCATTGGCCCAAATCGTTAAGTAAAAGTGTCATCGAATCGACAGGAAATAAAACAAGTAGACGAGGAAGATTTAAAAACGGCAACCTAAAAGTTTTGCAAAATATTTACATCAGTTAAATTAGTCAGCAATGCCTGTTGCTATATTTCTTCGAGATAATCCTCTAACAGTATTCTTACTACAAGAGTTTTTTTTCTCCGGTCTTTATTGTTTCCCAGGAATGCGGGAAGGGTTTTTAAATTTCTCGGAATCCCGACCCTATCCATTTACTCCTTATTAAAATAGGAAATTAAATTGCTCTGTTCAGCACCATTAAATTCTAACGAAATAGATGACCCTTTTATTTTTCATGTCTTAAGCACAAATCAGTTGTAGGTAGGTGGTTACTATTACAACATTGAACACACCCATTTCAATGGTAGAACTGAACATACCCCGTTAATGTCATATGAGTTTTGAAAGCTAACCTCAATAGCGTTTGTCTGTAACGGGGTTTTAAAATTGTTTCAACGTTTATCATGGAGTGGTCAGATAATGAGAACCGTATCGCTGTAATAGCGCTTTTTAAGTGTGAAATGAAAAAAACGATATTTTCAAAACACTCCGGCCACTAGGGATTAGCCGCATGTTCGTCTACCGATGCATTAAACTGTTTGAGGAGACTGGAGATGTTTAAGACCGCCACCGGCGTGGGCGGCCCGCTCTATTCGAACACCGCATGTCATCAAAGCCGTTAAATCAAAAATGCACAGAAATCCGCTCCGAAAACAGAAAATCATGGCCCGTGAGATGAATATCACTCAAAAGTCCATGATTCGAATCATTATAAAAGACTTGGGACTTGGGGAAATGCAAACGAATTTTGGTGAAGCACGCAGATAACTTGCACAGAAAAATGTTGTTCACCGATGAAAAAAATTTTACCGTCCAGATAAATTTAAAAAATTTAATTTAAAAATTTAACGCGTATACACTCTATCATTTTGCTTGATAGAGTGTATACGCGATCATCTAAGGAAGCATCTGAACTGATCCAAAGGGTGGAAAAGGGTCATCACCCAGCTTCAGTCATGGTTTAATAGTGTGTCTCTTACGATGGGGTCACTGACGTGCATTTCTGCGAACAAGGTGTCAAAACATCAAGAAACTGGTTTGGAAGCTGTTGTGAAGCCTCTTAACAATTCCCTGTTTCAAAACCAGCCATGGACTTTCCAGCAGGATTCTGCGCCGGCCCATAAGGCTAAAACGTCCCAGGCCTGGCTTCGAAACAATTTGCCTGCGTTCATTTCCTCTGAAGAATGGCCCTCAGGCAGTCCTGATTTGAACCCACTAAATTACAAATTGTGGACGGTTTTAGAGGACAAGGTTTGTCACTAAAGATACCCCAACATTGGATCTCTTAAGACTGCTTTGGTTTGAGCTGTGGCCAATTTTCCGATGGGCGAGGTTCATGCAGCTATTGACGATTGGCCAGTGCTCCTTAAGGCAAAAGGTGGACATTTCGAATAAGTAGATTCTTTTTTGGTACAATATACATCAATAAAAATATTAAAAAATATTTGGTCCAAAAACATTCAGTACTTTTTATTTTACAGCATAAAACGTATGTAACAGTATTTATGTCCCTACTAAGTATAAGAATTGAGCTTGTAGATTTCAAAAAGCAAGGAAATAGTTTTTGTTATCTTTGAACCCAAGCTTTATGCAAAAATATAAAATAATAAACTGCGTACTATACGACATTTCGACAAATCTTGAATCAGAATATAGTCCCCTGACCCCTTTAACGTATTTTAAATTTCAGGCACCATATTTCTTCTAAATTGCATCTGCTTAACAGACATACGGAGTAATGTAATTATTTTGTTACACCAGGTTTTCGCGGAACCAATGCTGTCTATATTCAATTAGAGCTCATATAGGGTTAGGGTATAAGGGCATGATATTTTTTCTACTTAACTCATCCAGTTGAAATGCCGTGGTGTCTTAAACAAATTTAAATACTCTAAAATATGTCGAGATAACTTGAAATCCAAACTTCTCCAAAATGTTAGGTGGTGGAGCAACTTAAAAAAACAGATCCGATCTCAATTAAGTTCATTTGATCCCCGTAGTTGAAAACTCTGTTGCTAAGTTTTATTTTCTAAACTTCGGTTTATCAAGAAATAATATTTTAAAAATTCTAGTTAAATAATATCACTAGATGCATTAGTTGCATTCATTTATTTATCATTTTCTGTAATTAAGAAGCCGTTAGGCCGATAAAGCTAATTACATTACACTACACCTCAGATAGAATTATTCTAAAGAAACATTTTAAAGTATTGAAATATTCAAGTTAAACAGTAACTAAATAGTTGTAGTAGTAGAAAAAAATATATGTAGAATGTACATTAATAAAAATTCAAAAATGTAAATATTTAAGCAAATTCATGACATGATAATCAAAAACTGAAGTTAAAATTCCCAATTTAAAGAAAACAGGCCAAACGTCCCTTTAATATATATTTATTATGACATTGTAGAATATTTGGGTTAGTTAGGGACTTAACACCTTATTTAGTATTCGGTTTCAACTTATTTAAAAGTTGTCTCTTTAATGGCAACATATTATTTAAAATCTTTTTAAAGTTCACAACACCCTCTACGAGTATTGGTATTGAAAATATGCATATTGAAAATAAATAAAATAGCCTTGTTTGAAAAGATGTTATGAAAAAAACGACATTTTAGTAACATTCCTTTAGCTTTTGGGAAAGAAAATCTATTGCATTCTGAAAATTGATTCATGAACAAACAGATAAATTTGTCATCTTTCCTAAATCAGCTCCCTTTTAGCACATGAAGCATATTCTAGGCGAAAAAATATTTTATAATAAACATAAAACAAAGCTATGCTCAGAAAACAAAAATGTGAGGCCCGAAATCTTTATAAGTAGGTCCATTTTAGTGTCGGGGCCGGCAGCAGAATAATCTTCAATGAGTGCATAAGTCAGGAGCGCGGGATACGACCGTGACAGTGACCAACACGATAATGTGAGTGAATCAATAAAACCCAAATGGAATGGTAAGTGCACGGTCTCTCATGGCCAAAGTGAGGTTACTTTAAACTCTATGGATCACAGCGATGTTCTCACATAGCAAAAGAATGGGATAGCACGAAAAATGTTAAGCTTCGTTGAAATTCTCCCATAGAACGACGGCATTTGCCGGGAATAAATGCAGTCATCTGGGAATAGCTTCACTCACCCATATCATTTTGATCTGAACATGAAATTACCGCTTTGTCGTATCCGCTCGTTGCCCGTCCTGTGTTGAAGAAAATACGTTCTAGAATTTTGGCGTATTGTGATGGTTACGCAATTGATTGCACTGACATTGGCACCTTTACTCAGTTACGTTGGTTACGTTTCGTTTGTTTATGCTACCGCAGTTGAAATGTGCTCGCTTACAAAAATGTTGTACTTGTTTCCATGTACATGTGTACGAGTATACATACAGTATGTATCGTATATACATATGTATACGTTGCTGTTTATAACTGCTTGACAAATAAACCAAGCATTACGGCTCACGTAATGTGATGAAAATCCACGAACCAAAAACATGAAGAGAAAAAAAGTCTGCCGAAAAACGATTAAACCTCACGTTATCATAACTTTGCAACACTAAAGACGTTTATTACAATTGCAAGAAAATCGTCAACAGCTTTAGTTCCTCCGTTCCGCTTTGCTCCCGCCGTAGTCTGCCGTCATAAATATGGGTTGGTCGTTTGGCGTGGCTGTTTGTTTGTTGTGCATGACGGACTTTGACGTCGTTATTTTTCTTGCGATGATTTCCCTGCAGTGTGGTCATACTCGGATAGGTGCTTGCTTGCTGCTCTGAAGTAAATTCCACCACAAGTGGTGGAACTTTATTTATAATGTGGTTTAGTATACGTTTCACAATGGGAAAGGTTTATTAAAATGAAAAAGTTCTCAGGTCTGTTGTTTGGCTAGCGTAGAAATGGGAAGTGAATTAAGATTAAATTTCGATTTTTTTATTCCAGATGTAATTTAATGTACATAACGTGGAAATCTCAGTGAAGTGTAACACTCACAGAGGGCCTTCAATCTATGGCATCCTGTTAGCAATGACACAATATCTTAGCATGGGAAGAAAGGTCTTCCCATCAGTTTCAAAAGTCGGAAAAGAATATTTGCATCATTAACAGTTACACATAAAAAAAGTGTTTTTACAATGTCAACAAAAAGTCAACCAAAATAGTAGACAAAAAGTGTTGACTTAGAGACAAAAGACCCCAGGCTTCCTACAGGTTCATAACCTACATATGTACATATATACGCGTGCAGATTTTGATCATGATCCTACTTAACATTTGGTTTTTAGAGGGGCATGTACAGCTCCCATACAGATAAACATTCCCCCGTCTAAAATTGCCAACTTAACAAAAATAAAAAAAAAACTGCCAACTCATATTGAGATTGGCGATTAAGCATTTGTTGTACAGCTGACATCGTTACATCGGCGATTACATCATTTCGAACCGCATTCTCGGCTGGTTTCTGTAGTACACTTTGTGACATGCATTTGAATTTGTCAAAAATTGTACTATCACAATATTAATTGTAAACAACTTGAAAAACTAACTCAATTGGGTCATGTCTATGTTTTCAGCTTGTTGTCATTTCACTTTCAGGTGTTCTCAAAAAAAAAACAACCAGCAGCTAAATTTTGCTGAGTATTGTTGTTAGTGTAGTACAGCTATACTCCCCCATAATTTCAAGTTCACTCGACTCAATTAGTCGTTAGGAATGAATGTTATAAACAACATTGCAAACATGGTGATAGTACTTTGTTTTTTTTCTGTCTACGAAGCTTACGCAAAAGACGCGGCAGATAAGTATGTATGCATGTATGCTGGAATGAATTTGTATTTTGGCTGAAAACGAACTAACTTATATATACTACTCGGAGTTATACGTGTTTTTGGTAATAATCGCCAACAAAACACCTTCGCTTCGAAGAATTTGGTATTGTCTTGATCGGCTTGACATAATTCCATCATACAAACAAAAATTTGGTGCCTGTGTCTGCTTTGTGAAGTCAGTTTTGTCTCGCTTCAAAATGAACATTTTAACATACATAAATCCTTCTGTATAGGATATGCTGGAATATTTGACTTTTGGGAAGAATTAAGCAGTCCTTATGTAATGGCTCTTATTGGAACGCTATTGAAGTGGTGACAAACTTAATGACAACACTGATATACCAGCCCATATCGTATAATGAGCGTATAAAAAAAAACAAATACAAGGAAGTGTGTGTGCGTATCCACGAAATCTACTTTGACAAATACCTAAAACTGCCGTTACATAAGATTATGTTTCTCCTTTATTCGGTATTTTATGAACTTATAAAATTTAAGTGTCATATAAAAGGAAGGAAGTAAATTCATTTCATATGGACGCAGGATCAACATTTTGCGTCCGCCGGGAAGGTATACTACTTTGTTTCGCCGCCGTTTTGGTAAACATTAGTCTTGACAGTTCGATAAATCGTTAAACATTTTATCAAAATCAACCATCGATTACTGTGACGATGAGAAAATTACGTGAAATTTTTGGGAGAAACAACGTGCCAACAAAACGCAAAGAGGGTATGTAGCTGATAGGCTCAAGCATGGACCACAACGTACTGCAAGATCGGCTGAAAACAGTACTGCTGCTCAAGAAAGTGTTGCCGACATTAAATAAAACATTTATCAATAAAAGATCCATCCTCTTTCATTTAATCAAAAATTATAAACAAACAAAGTAGTACACCTTCCCGACGGTCAAAAATATTAGCCGGCATGGATCCCTCAGCTTCGATTTTAAGCAATAAACATTTTAATTGTTGGAAATTTCATTCATTTATCTCAACGTATTTTTAGTCCTCGCTCTCATTTTGAAAATCTGTTTAGGTAAATGCTGTACCACCGACGGGGTATTACATCTAAAGTAGGGTTTATATTTGCACACCAACATAATTAAAGGGGATGAGTCGAATGAGCTATGACATCGATTCGGTTTTTAGAATTCTGTTAGCCGTGGTTTTAAGCCCAAAAACTATCAGTGTTTTCTTAAAGGTCATTTTTTAATATAATTAATCCGGCGTTAGTTGATGAAAGCTTATTTTTTCGATTGTTACAAATAGTAAGTTAACAAAATGCTTTTCGGACGTTACATGATGAAATTTTACTTTCTTTAAAAAAAAGTATTGCCGACAAAAACTTGTACTATATGAGTGTTTTTATTCATCATACGAGTATAAATGTGCTAAGGATATAAACAAAAAATCCAATTTTTCTTTAAATTTCCACAATTCTAAAAAACTGAAGCCCGGTTTCCTGAAATAGTCGAAAAATCGATTTCTACATGGACCGTCTCTTGTAATCAAAGTGCAGCTTGCACCTATTAAATGATCTAAACGTAACGGAAAATTACAGTCTCGGGCAGGTTTAATTACTATGAAAAAAATTGGTCACCATCTATGTTTAATATGGCCTCGCTATTTGAAACCAACCCCACCGCTTCAAAAGCCACAATTCAGACCTGGCGAATTTTGACAATTTCATCAATGTTTTGTTATAGCCACCATACAATGGTTCTAATTTTTATATACTGAGAAAACTAGAACGAAAACTACTTGTTTTGTTAGTCTGACAAAACAAATAAACAATATCACATTCTGAAATATTTGCCAAAGTTGTAGCGCTCCTCCGTTTATTGTGCTTCATGGTACATACACATCAATTTATTCTCAAGTATCAATGTACAAACATTTATACATACATATGTACATATTTCATCTTATTGTTTCTTTCAATAAAATGAGGATTTTGACGGAGTCTAAGACGCAAAAGCAAGTCACGTTTTTTTAAATAAAAGTATTATAAATACGAATTGTTCTATGCGTCTTACACACAGACTAAATATATTTGTGTACTTCGTCATGGTATACTTTCGCAGAGATGCATCTTAAGATTTAAGTGCATAGGAAACTTTATCTGATTCTTACGAACAAAGGATGTCGGAAGTACGATGGTGGTGGTGTACACATTGAGTTAGTACTACATAACAATTCGGTTTATTTTCTTTTTTGTACTGATCTATGCCACAGCCTTTTTAGACTGACAGAACTACTTAAGTTGATTCATTTTTTTTAAAAGCAACGAAAACTGTGAATGATAGTTTAAATAAAAAGTGTCAGTATGCCATTTGGTGATGTTGTAAATGAAATGTACTCCTGATAGTAATAACTTTAAGGTCAAACACAGTTGTAACTATCACTGCTTTTATGAAACTAAGGCTATGGACATTTTATTTAAATTATCGATTAGCAAATGTCATACTGATTGCCATTATTTCTTAGATTGGTAATGTAAACATAGACTAAGTGCCTTTGCCTATACTTTACCGCATCTGCCAATACATAAACATTCATACCGACACGGCGAAATTCCGCAGCGAAAGTTGTGTCGTTACACAGTTTAATATGGACTATGTCAAGTGAATGAAACAGACGGGATGATTGACCATGAATGCGACACGAAAATCGCTGTCGCGTCGGCCATGGGACTCAATATAAGGACCCCTAAAGACCACTGTAAGTGTTAGCACTCAAACGAAAGGAAATCTCTTTACAATTCCAATAACGATAACCTAAAAAAACTTAAAAAATTTTGCACGATTCACAAATATCTCTTATTTATAAAAAAAATATGACACTCGTACGAGTATATCTTGCGCTTTCATTTAAATTTTTCGCTTTAAAAAATACATATTTTTTTAAGTTTTTTTTATTCACTTAACTTTTTCCTCTTATGACTTCCTTCCACGGTATATTATTCCAATTTTTTCACATTTGAAATCGTGCAGAAATTTGTTTTCGTTTACTATCATAACTTATATGGTCGAAGGGTTACTATATGTTTGGAACCTTTCCATAGCCATTTCTGAAGGGCATGACATCTGTTATTCCGAGCCCTTCCCCAAAATACTCTTCAACAATCGTCTTTTAATTAACATATTATTGGATCTGCTCCATAGGAGCCTAACAATAAATGAACAAATCTTAAAGTAAAATTCAATAGTGAATGCTGATCTGGAGTCAGTAATGGCAATATAAATCTAATATATGCTTGTTTTTTTTGTTTTGTAGACACATCATCGCACTTCTAATGACGAACGTGTACCTAACCCACATTCAGCGCTTGACATCAGTAGCAGCATAGGTATGCATTCTCATGGTACGCATCACAGCTTGCAGCATTCAGGCTCGCGCACAACCTTGCGACATTCCATTTCGACTACGTCGAGTAGCACCCCCGCTTCTCCGCAATTAAGCGGAGTCATAACAGCGTCAGGAGGTCAACTTCTGTCGAATGGTCACCACTACCAATCACAATCATCGTCACAATCGTCGATTATTTCAACAATACCGGCCTCGCAGAGGTTGCTGGAAGAGATCTTGTCGAAAGGTGCACCCTTCCCAATGATCGTGTTACCCGCTAATGGTTATTGGGTGGACGGTACAGAACATGAGTGTACGTACGATTCACGTGGCGTTCCAATGTTGCCGCAGACAACGTGGATGGCTAAGTTCGAAACCGATGATACAGCTAAATGCTATCGACGTTTTTATGCGGCGCGGGAGCACTCAAACTTGGTGGGATACGACGAGCAGTTGGGTCCCGTGCTGATTTCTATTAAGACCGAAAATGTCGCCAATCAGGAACACGTTCGTATTCTTTTGCGTCTAAGGACGGGAACGATGCATGAACTGATACCAGTGTCGTGTTTGGGCCCCAATCCTAGTCCGAATAAAATGGTTCGTTTGCTTAATGATCAAGTGAATGTTGACAGTTTTACGCCCGTGCTGTGTCCGAAAGCCTCCCAATTGGTAGGAGTTTATGATGAGCATGTTTTAGTATCGAATTTTAAATTCGGCGTTCTCTACCAAAGATATGGCCAAACCACAGAAGAAGAACTCTTCTGTAACAACAAATCTTCGCCCGCATTTGAGGAATTTCTCGATGTTTTGGGCCAGCGCATAAGATTAAAAGATCACAAGGGCTATCGCGGTGGTTTGGACATACAAAATGGTCACACCGGAGATACTGCCATCTATGAAGTGTTCAAAGAGCGTGAAGTAATATTTCACGTTTCCACCATGTTGCCCTACACTGAAGGAGATCCGCAACAATTACAACGAAAGCGCCACATTGGCAACGATATTGTGGCCATTGTGTTTCAAGAGTCTAATACTCCCTTCTCGCCGGATATGATTGCAAGCCATTTCCTGCACGCCTTTGTCGTAATACAACCTTTGGAGCCCAACACAACAAATACGCGCTACAAAGTAAGTGTGACGGCTCGCGATGATGTACCATTCTTTGGGCCAACTCTACCTAACCCAGCTGTATTCCGAAAGGGCCAAGAGTTCAAGGAATTCATTTTAACGAAGTTGATAAACGCTGAAAATGCCTGCTATAAAGCAGAAAAGTTTGCAAAATTAGAATTGAGGACTCGTACGTCTCTTTTACAAAATCTGGTAGATGAGCTGAAAGAGAAGACTAGAGAATTTTTGGGGGCAGATCATGTTAGTACAATTGCTGCCAGTCCTACACCAGAGACACCAAAGGCGGACAATACTACGGCGGGATCACGTTTTATTGACACTGTCAAAAAAGCGTTGATATCTCGCGTGCGATCGCAAAGCGTAGACACCAGCAATTTGGCTAACGTGGACAAGTTCTGTGTATCCACCAAAATGAATTCATCAGCAACTAGCACCAACTCGAAGAAAGATATGAGTTTAACCGAAACGCCTAATTTAAATGTATGTGATATTATTTTTTCTCATTCAACTCATCGTCAATTACTAAATTGATTTTCAAATTTCAGACTTGTAGTCGCACTGCATCAAAATCATCTTCGAAATCAAAATCCTCTGATTCAACATCGTCATCTCCCGACATCACTTCTCGGGGGCCCATTAACAACGGGACTAATTCCGGCACAAACAACAATAACGGTCTTTGTGTAGGCAATACCAAAGATTTACAGAATGGCAACAACTCCGGATCAAACGCTCCACATTCTTCCAATGCTGGTGTACGCTCTGCAGGGGGCGGGGCTACTATGTCAGAGACTAGCGATGATTCAAGCCTCAATAGTGTTGATCTCGATCCCATGATGGCCCATCTAGATGGCGGTGCAGCTTACATCGACAGCGATACCGGTCTAGAGTCAATGTCATCCGCAGAAGCAACCACAAAGGCGTGTTCCTTATGTTTAGATGGTTCTCAGACAATCATGGGTTCACCACCCAGCAATGAGACTATGGTTATGATTGAAAATCTGCGACAAGAAGTAACTCGCCTTAAATGTGACAAATTGGATCTGTTGCGGCAAAATGTGGTAAGTACAATGATGATTTAGAAGCTATAAGTCTTTAATGTGTTTTATTCAAAGCATGGTGTATTTATTATTTACTCGTTAAAGAGATTGCATCAACTTCGAACGTTACAGCTTCTAAAGCGCACTTAACGCTCGTTGATTCTTTTCGCGCTAGATAAAATTTAAAAAGTGTTCTTTATAAAGGTGGTACTTTTAATCGGAAAGTTCGATATGGTCCATGTTCATGAATAGTGCGACAAGAGCTTCAATTTATTGCTACCTTTGTGTGGCGAATATATAAAAATATGTACCGATATGGCTCCTGTTCACTAGAGTTGTTGCCAGAGTATAGTACTACAAAAAAGAATGATGCTAAAATTTCTGCGAGGTGATACTATTCCTCTTTTAGGTTTTGTCGGGCACAGCGAGTCATTTTAGAATGACATTAACCCAGCAGAGAAATATTGTTGGATTAAAATTTGTTTATTACAATATGGTAAATAATTTCCGCAAATGACCTCCACGGCTACGAGTTACATGGTACGTTGTTCAATAAATCTGGCCGTGTTTCGTGAATGTTGGCCAAACCAGCGACTTAACACACTGGAGGGGGCCAGTGCCAGAAATAATGTGCGGTGTGTACGTGGTCCCAACGTTATGAAGATGTGCCCTTTTGGTCGGACTAGCGGAATTGGGGGATTTCGTTCAAATAAATGTACATTTCTATCGGAAGCAGATTGCCCATAAAACTAATTTCTCAAGATGTTGTCTTCTTAGGCCATTTCAACAATTCTTTGGCAAATTCCAATTTAACTAGCGTGAATTTGGACTTTGTACGGACACAAGCCATCGTGAACTATCCGTTGTAATGGCCGTCTGCTAACTGCAATTTGCGCCGATAAGTTTTGAGTCGAATCGCTTGGATTTGCCAGATTTGGCAAACATGTTTACCAGCCTCATAATCGATCCTACGACAGCCGGTTCTATGCGCCGGATCGACCCGAAGGAGGAATTCTTTCTATGCGCCGGATCGACCCGAAGGAGGAATTCTTTGACCAAGGGTTGTCACCTCGGCACTATGTGCCGCTACAACAACAACCAGCCTGGTCCATCTTCTCTGGGAAGTCCCGCCTTAATTGCCTTTGGACGGATATGCATGGTACCGTTGCACGATCCAAATCCTCTTTTCGGTATTCCAAGCATTCATTTTATAAAACTAACTACTAACCTTCCAAATAAAATGAAGAATAAGCCGATTGCTTACACACACGTGCGCTACCCTGTTTCGTGTGCAGGTGAAGCATCGATGTTTAAGTGTTGAATGCTCTGCACAGTCTGAATTGTACCAGGATTAGCTGTGCGGCCTGCATCATGCAAATATCTCTTTGCAAGTTTAAGTACAACATTCTGCACTTGATTGACTTCTTGTTACTGGTCAGACAGTTTACCAGAGTAATTCATTCCTTTAACAGGATAATATGGATTCTTGTCAGGCTTCGACGGAATGTATTGGGCGAGGCAGGTGCGGCTTCTGACAGGGAGTAATTGCTCATCAACGGTCAGTGCATCAAGCGGTGTGTTAACTTCTGCTTAGTTGGACGGCAAGATTTGCCAAATATCATCAATAGCCGCAGTTTTGCTGTTGATTGGTCGCGTATTTCCATTCTAAGGCATTATTTTATGCACAAAAAGCGATCATACCTATAACTATGTAAGTGAGCCCAGCATACAAAATAATAGGCAAAAAGGCATCAAACTTTTTCAAAGTTATTGGTTTCCATTAGTGCAGTGCAAGGGTCCCAGTGGATCTTTTCACTCGTTGCCGTAAATTATAAACTATTGATCGGATCGTTTTGAACATCTTTTTAAGAGATTCCAGATAAAATTTCCTTGGAATAAATGTGGGTGTCTGTTTAAAATCGAAAAATTTCCCCAGGGACCATCTCACTTACCCGAAGGTTAAAACAGTTTTAATTTTTTTTAAGACAAAACTGAAAGAAAAAAATTCTTATTAAATATACATGAATTTTAATGGTAAAATGACTGTGTGTTTGAGGAACATTATACGATTTTTTATATAAAAACTAGGGCAGTGTCGACAATCAGCTAATTCTACACGTATTTCATTGTGTTTGTAAGCAAAACTGTTGTGTCCTTCCACAAACTTGAAATGATTGAAATTTAAGTTTTAAATTTCTCTTTTAAACAAAACAAAAACCAATTGCCTGTTGTTTTTGTATTGTTGTACTTGTGTTAAGCAAAATAATAGGTTAGCTGACTTTCAGTTTTTTATTTCAATGCTACAATATCCAAAATTCAATTATTTTGTAAGTCAGCTTGACTTCATTTCTATAAACAATTTTCTTAGTAAGCTGCTGGTTATACATGAAATTTTTTTGAGAGAGAGAGAATTCATAATTTATTTATTGACTCATAATAATATACAAATTTGTTTATAATTATTATTCATAAAATTTAAAGAGTTTAAGGGGTTTTTCCTTTTTCTGCTTAGATATGACAATGTTATTCTTAAAATAGTATTATTTATGATTTAATATTATAAACGGAGGCAAAACATTTCAAAAAACCTGTATGACAATACATGAAATAACAGTCGATTATTCAAATTATGATATTCGGAGTAGAAAATTCCTACTGGATATGATATAAAAATATGGGGCTTATCGCATATGAACTGTGGAGTAAATTTCCAGTCTAAATTCATTATATCTTTGAAACTTATTTCATTCAGGAGCTATTTTAAAGAGACAATGTGTGGTGTATAAAAATAGTCCATTCTACCGATAAATTTTGTTCCGGCTGCTGACTCTTTTCCACTTTCCATGCCTTTGAATTCCTACAACCATGCACAGATCTGAGCCATATTGAGAACAAACAAATTTGTTATGAATTACAAAAACTTGTTAAATTAATTCACAGTTTGGGTTTTCTTGAAATAATTACACAACGTTCTTCTTTTTCAGACTTGTCAACGTGACATCAAACGCTTGCGTGAACGGGAATTATCACTTCAGGGTGATCTGGCGGCTGCTGGCAAGGAAATCTTACGATTGAGAGATCTACTCAAAGAATATATGCCGGACGTCGCTGCGTCTCCTCTATCGATTTCACCTATATAGAAAGAGAACAACACAACGAACTGGCTTACAGCTGAAACATATTGAATTACGCTAAAACGAAGTTTGCAAAGCAAATTCTTATTATGAAAAACCAATTGTGCCGTGTAAAACACTTGCTAATCCCGATTAATCAAACACAAAACGCTAAGCACAACGCTTTATGGAAAACAAAACTGTGAATCTTAAAGAAGAAATCGTGAAGAATCCACAAGAATGTTCGAAGAGGATATATATTAACTGAAACTAACTCTATATGCGCATACATACACAATTACACACTTCAGTGTTGATGATTCGCTCCTAGATAACGTTTGGTCGATTCAATGCTCTTTTCGAAGAAGATGTGAGTGGACAAATGTTATTGGGTATCCAGAATAGGGGCTTCTATTTCTTTAGTAACTAACATTTTTACTCCCCCTCAAACTTACACCAACACAAATATTTACACCAAAAAGTATAATTAAGATTAGTTTAGATATAGAACACTTGATTGGAAACGAATTCCCTTCATGAAAACACGAATTAAATCTCAGAACAAGCTTCAACAATCTGATTTAACATTATTGGCTTAAAAACTAAACTATAGGGATTATGGTAAAACCATACAAATATATAATAAACCATAATAAAAAAAGTAGAGACACCAAGACCACAGAAACGAAATTGTTATCGAAATGAGCTTGTAGTAAATGAAACAATTAATAATACAGTATTTAATAATATAGTAAATATGAAAATCTTTCTAGCACAACAAACACTCGACACTTCTACACAACATAGGATGAGGTGACAAATTATTCATTTCAACACCATAATTGATCTAGGTAGGCACCTATTGACCTAGGACTGCTCAGATCTATAACTCGTTCCCTAACTTATGATTTCTCTCCAGAATCTTTTTTTGAATCTCTCAAATTTATTTTATATTTTTAAATTCCATATAAACTCGTCATTAATTAATTAGCATTTAACGTGGTAACCGTGAAAACCACAACGATTTTTTTAAGACATAAAGTAATGGAAGTGTCAAACGATAATTAAAAAACAAGTAAAAAAAACGTAGGAAATCAATATACCAAATAATAGTAGTACGTGAAGTATGAACATTCATAATTGTTTCAATTTTATTACAAGTTCATATTTTCACATATATTCAAAAATTTTTTTTTGAGAACCATCTCAATTTTTTTACAGCGCAATGCAACCTCTGAAATTTGTTCTTTCCCTTTGTACATACATAAGTATTCTCTATTTTTATATGAAATAATATTTTTTATTACTAATTTTATAATTATTTATATTTCACAAGCAATGGATTCTTTTTCTATTGTTTTTATATACATGAACAATCACAATGTAAAAAATTATAAGTAGGGAAAATGTTCTAAATATTTTGAAGATCCCTCTTTACATTCAAAGTTTTAATGCTGTCAACAAGAAATTAAATAATAAATTGCAAACTCATAACGGAGCTTTTTTCACAGATAACATCTGAATCTACACAGCACATACAAAATCGTATCAAAACTAACAATGTTGCATTTGACGTAAAAAATCTTGATTTTTTTTTGGCATTTGGAATTAGTTTCTTATTTTTTTTTGTTGAAATTTGAATTATTAATAAAGTGTAAGACGATGAGTTTAATTAATAGTGTTAAGTTATTAAAGTTGCAACATATTACTGTTTTCTATTTGAAGACAAATATAAGTCAAAACACAAAACAAAGTAAAGTGAAAGAGACGTATACAAAACACTTTAAATTTTTTTTTGAGTATCTTTGAAATATTATAATCTCTATATAATAAATTATTATGAAATGAAATGGGAATGTATCCATTAAAATATTTTGAATTTTATTTGGACACAGTATATGCGTTTTGAAAAAGTTCAGCAGTTTTACGCATTGAAATACTATAGCTCTATCAATAAAAATTAAAATGAGTGTTTGAATAAAAAATAAAATGATCTCGTAATGAAATTTATATAAAAATGTTGTTCAAAATTCTATTCATATGTGACAGCGCATAGAGAAAGGGACCTAAGGGAAAAAATCAATTTTCACTTTTTTTTTTGATGCGGACAACATCTGTGCAACGAATGAGACCGATCCCATGCCCCGAAAGTGTTCCCTCCCAGAGATATGCGCGTTTTATGAAAGTGATGGTATACCAAAGATACACGTATTTAAATCTTTAAAATGGCTTTCCTGAACAAAACTGGTTTTTACCCTTAGGTCCCTTTCTATTTTGCGCGTCACGTGTGCAAAATTCCCAAGAGTTTAGTTCACACTTTAAATTTACTGTCAATCTGCCAAAGAGAAACTGTTGTTACCCCATGATTATTCGGTGTGAGATATTGGCTTGTTATACGTATTTATAATTTTATTTTCTCTTTTTTGTGAGAACTTCCGCATTCATATAGGATGAACAAAACATGCAATTAAATCTCTATGTGTGGTTTTTCCAAAGATGTATTTTATACAAGAAATTGGCAAATTGTTACAGGCGTTCTTTATCAATTAATTTCTATTTATATAGGTTTATTCCTTTTACATAGGTTTATTCGAATTACATACAATGTAATTCGATTTAAAAGTTAATCCGGTTCGAAAGTTGATCTCAATTCGAATAGGATACGTTTCGATTAACAAAAAAAAACTGTTCCCACTCCAGTGTTGCCAATTGAGGCAATTTAACGGAATATTTAAAGCCCATTCCAATAATTTTTAGCTTTGTGTGTTTTGCTGATTTATTTAAGCCAATGAAAGTAGAAATTCATCTAATTATTTAGATCTTACTAATGACGAATAAGTTAGTTTGAGACGCAAGCTTCCATTTCTCAATATTCGTAAAAACCCCTGTTTAATCGAACTATTGAACAAAAAGAGCAAAGGGAAACATAAAGACGAATCAGTTACTTCACGGTTTATCCATCGGATTGTTGTTTCAATATTACATGCGTTTTCGTAGAAAGGAGACGGTTGGAACATCCATATTTTCTCCCGTAGGAAAAAATATAAATTAATTTTTTCTTAACTTTAATGAAAATTTAAAATTTCAATTGGAATTTTTTTAAATAACAAAAAGAAAGCTTATTTTAAGCAGAAAATTTCAATTTATAGTGGTTTTTTCGATACAAAATAAAAATTCCCAAATGTTATTAGTAAACTTCTTTATATAAGTAGAATATTCTTGCTTTAACTAGCAATGTATGTGAAGATTGTAATTTTTAATTGGAAGTTCTCAATTTGTTATTGTTTATAATGTTAAAATGATATTTTTAATATCCGAGCTTTTGGTCCTGGATAAGAATTAGTCCTGATTGAAATGGTAATGCTGCTACGATAGCTTTCAACTATGTATAACATCCGTGAAATAGAACTGACTCCATAATGTGACAACTGTACGTAAGTGTATCTGTGATTCCTTTGTTGGGTTTAAATGCTATTCTATGGACACCTTAAAGTTTTTTTTATGAGAACCCTCGTGTGGTTCTATTTGCTATAATTTTTTCAAGTAAAGCACATGAATTAACGATTCATGAGTCCTATTGAAGTATTACCCCAGTAGTAAAAATTTCATTATAAACTTGAAGGAACTGTGACAGCGTCAGCGAAGAAGTTGGCGATATCGTCTGATAAACAAAGGGTTTGGTTGTTATGTTCAATATATCGGATGTCGTTAAATGTGCTCACGCACTTAATTTTACCGATGATATTCCAAAATTTGGAGTTGGAATTGGCGATTGGAATTATGCAATTTCTAAAAAAAAATATGCAAACATACAAACAAATTAAACTTACATAATTAAATTTATTTGTATAATTTTATTCATATTAATTATTAATTTCGTAGAACAAATTATGTTTGAAATTTGTACTTCTGTTTTCCGAAAAAAATAATGCAAATGTGCAAAAAGTTTATTTATTTAAAATGATTTGATGAAACATATTGGCTTTAAAAGCTTTTTCTTTTGTCCTTTTCCGGTGTCCATTTAAAACATATGTGACAGCGCATACAGAAAGGGACCTAAGGGTAAAAAACTCAATTTTCATTTTTTTCTTTTTTTGGTGTGGACAACATCTGAGCATCGAATGAGACCGATCCCATGCCCCAAAAGTGTTCCCTTCTAGAGATATGCGCGTTTTATGAAAGTTAAGTCGACGATTCTAAGCGCAAATAGAAAGGGACCTAATCTTTAAAATGGCTCTCCTGAACAAAACTTTTCATCAACTTTTCACTTTTTTTTTGATGTGGACAGCATCGAATGAGACCGATCACATGCCCCAAATGTGTTCCCTCCCAGAGATATGCGCGTTTTATGAAAGTAAAATCGACAATTCTAAGCGCAAATAGAAAGGGACCTAATCTTTAAAATGGCTCTACTGAACAAAACGGGTTTTAACCTTAGGTCCCTTTCTATTTTGCGCGTCACATATA
Source organism: Hydrotaea diabolus (assembly GCA_963513945.1). Lineage (NCBI taxonomy): Eukaryota > Metazoa > Arthropoda > Insecta > Diptera > Muscidae > Hydrotaea > Hydrotaea diabolus. Next base: position 217,901,766 of record OY740717.1, on the reverse strand, counting down.
CATTTTTCTTGCGTTGATGTAGGTACCACGATGCAGCAAAGCGCCTTTTCAGTTCATACCTCTGAAGACAATTGGATCAAGTTAAAATATAGGATGTACATTGTGGTATTCCTCACCTGGCCCTTGACAAACCGGCGAGATCAACTTGTATTGAATAAGGTTGGACACCGAAAAGGCTTGTTGCTTTTTAGGAAACGACTTGCTTGTAATTAATTTTTTGTTAGAAGTACCAAATTTCCGACGCGATCAAAACTTACGCTCTATGGTGTTTCAGGCGATATTCCTACAAGGGCTTTATTTTCAAGGAAAATGTTGCTGTTTCGAAAAGGTTTGCCGGGATTTTCTAACGTCGTATTTCAGTTGTGTTTTGATGTTGCTGTTCAGGATTATTATTTGGATTTATACGGTTGTTGTTTCTTTTCCAATTTGGAGAAAGGCCATGGTCTAGGAGGTGGTAGTAATTCCCTCACGAGCAATATGTCGTATATGCGATGCGTCGGAAGAGCGTATTATATAACAGTTCCAAGAAAAAAGATAGTGGTGTCTATTATACACGCCGACGGATGGCTGCGGATCGGATTTTTTCCGCAGTTGACTATTTTGGTATTATGTAAGCCGTCGGTAATGCCGCATTCGGAAAATGTGTATTATGTATACCGGATGTGATTCACTTCTTATACAAAACAAAACAAACATTTTTTGTTTCTTGCAATGGAAGCTAACAGGTAAGATGAGAAACTAGTAAAAATAATTAAAATTTATTCCACTTGAATTAAAATTAATCTTGCAACTCACATCGGCTAATTTTAATACACTTTCGAACTTATTTTCGTTTACAATGATTTTCTTCCACATTAAAATAAAGTCAATTGATGAATTCATTATGCGCTCTCAACTTTTGTTGGTTTTGCAAAATGGCGCCAAAATGGTAAATTGGCAGTTTACTGCAACAATAGTCATCCGACGGTTTGCATAATACCATTTTCCTCAGGAAGTGATACGAATGCGGATCGAGTCTATCAGTTCCGTGGTGAATCCGTCGGCGTGCTTAATAGGCACCACTATTAAAAGGGAAAGAAGCCGATATGATTTGCTGATATACAGGGTGGGCTAAAAGTTACCATGGGGGTTAAAAATTTAATAACTTTTTCGTTTATATATTTTTTTCAGGTTATATAAATAACCCTTGGAGAATAGATAATGGATAGATTCACAACTAAAAAAATTAGCAGAATAAAAGATTTTTATTATTTAAGTTATCGATCAATTATTTTAACGCAAACGCATTTGAATGGTCTGTTAGAGCCATTCATCAACGCCAATTGCACCCCATTAGGTGTACAGGTTGGTGTGGGATCACATCTGCAAATATCATTGGGCCTTACTTCTTTAAGATTGGAGATGGAAGTGCTGTAACCGTTAATGGAGAGCGGTATCGGTTTATGGTAGAAAATTTTGAACGTCCAGCTTGTGAAAACAGACCTGAGATGTGGTTTCAGCCGGACGGAGCCACTGCCCGCACTGCCCGAGACACAATGACACTTTTAAGTCAAATTTTTGGAGTGCGAATAATTTCCAGATATTCGGAAATTATTTAGCCAGCGCGATCGTCAAATTTGTCAGCACCCGACTATTTTCTTTGTGGTTATTTGAAGGAGCGAGTATATGTGAACAAGCCCAAGACATTCCTTCAACTCAAGGCCAACAATGTTGCAAAAATTCGAACCCTTCCCAATAAGCACAAAGTCGGACTCGGATCCGATTTGAGTCCGATATGACGGATTCCGCTATCTCTGTTCAGATTCGGATCCGATTTGAGTCCGATATGACAGACTCCTCTTTCTCTGTTCCGATTTGAGTCCGAGATGTCGGACTCCGCTTTCGATTCAGGTTTGCAGTAAAAATTTGGAGTTTTATTTTTATATTTATTAATGAATTTATTACTTAGTATATATGTGGTGAAATAAGCAACAATTAGATGAAAAGTAATATGACATTAAAATTTAATATATGTATTAATAAGTATATGACTCATATGTAACAGACATCATATTAGTGTATAAGTGGTACAAAATACAATTCGTTTGTCAATTTAATTTTGAAAACCTTTTTTATATGTAATATGTTGTGCTCATTAGGCAAATCTTCAAACTTAATAAAATCCTCACGAGCCCTTGTAAGTAATGGACCAGCGGAGCAAAAAATACTTCCAATAGGCAATGGACAGATTTACGAAAAAAACAAAATATAACAATGAAAAAATATTATCGTAAAGTAATATTATCGTAAAGTAATCGTTTATACTTACCTATGCTATAAATAAATGCGTAAAAATTGAATTTGTTCCGCCTTATTATTTTATGCTAAATTATGCAGGATCAAAAATCGTTTCGGCAACGGATCAGAATTCATTTCGTTTTCGGATCCGACATCGTTTTGAGTTCGGGTCCGAACTCATATCTAAATCGGATCCGAACTCACTTCGATGTTGGATCCGACATCGTTTTGAGTTCGGGTCCGATATCATTTCGAAATCGGACTCAATTCTCGGTCCGATATCGAAGAGGGAATTGCTCCCGTTCTCGTGTCCGACCTCGGACCCGTTCTCGAAACCAAATCAGAGAAGTCGGATCCGATTCGGATTAGATTCGGATCCAATGTGCTTATTGGGTTCAGCTACAAATTTTCAAAGATGTTATGGAAAATGCTCTAAAACGAGCCCATCATTGCGAAGCTGAAAACGGGGGTCATTAAAGTAACATTATTTTCCTACATTACATAAGCTGAGAAAAAAAATTTAATTATTTATAGTTATTAATGTTTTTAACCCCATGGTAACTATTGGCCCACCCTGTATACGAGAGCGGCCACTTCCCGAAATCATTTTTAAAACTTAATGGCAAATCCTTATCTTTATGATATTTCTTCCTGAAAACCACACGTCAGAAAAAACACCCTTACATCACAAACATATGTGACGCGCAAAATAGAAAGGGACCTAAGGGTAAAAACCAGTTTTGTTCAGGAGAGCCATTTTAAAGATTTAAATACGTGTATCTTTGGTGTACCATCACTTTCATAAAACGCGCATATCTCTGGGAGGGGACACTTTTGGGGCATGGGATCGGTCTCATTCGATGCTCAGATGTTGTCCACATCAAAAAAAAAGTGAAAATTGATTTTTTCCCTTACGTCCCTTTCTCTATGCGCTGTCACATATGCTCTTATAAAGGAGGGTGTGCCATGTTAGATTTCTTTTAGAAAAAATAATTGTGGTAACTCTTACTCGTTTCTTTATCGACTCGAAGCCAACTCACTTGCTAACCGAGTAACTCCAATACAAATGCTAGTTTGGTAACCTAAAAATAACCTTGCTTAAGTAAAAATTAGTATTCTTTATTCAATGTATAATAAGCTAGTAAGCCGAAACGAGTTTTGGCAATAACTCGGCACCTTACATTTTTAAACGGTTTTTACAATAACGCTATGGGTAGCTTATCATTTTTTATAGAATAAATAGACATTCCTTGTCCTGGCGATGATTGTAGATCAGGCATCTCACCCATGACCTAGGATGAGATGGTTGATGACTTGATGATTGCATTGATTGGTGTGGGATGCTTTCTGGAACAGTCATTGTCGTTTCACTGTTTCGCATAAACATGATGCATTGATAACTTGTTCGCATAAACAAACGGAATTCGCATTGACTGGATTATGAGTTGATATGTATTACAATTAGTTTAGCAACTTCGTTGAACTCCTAACCGAAATCCTATTGAAGCGGATTTCGTACACTTACCATGTATGTACCATTCATGAACACACTGCAAATATGTTATTTTTTCCAAGGTTTTATTACATTTATGGGGAAAAAGTTAATGTTAAAACGTCGTTTAGTTTGTCCAGGCCAAACCTTATATACCTTCGGCTCATGCGTACGACACTAATTTCAGCCAGATAAATCAAACCGGTATGTGAAGAAAACTGATCGATTTAAATCGAATTCGTTTTGGCATTTACCTTGATAAAGTAGATCAAAATTAATTGACTTCAGTTGTTATGTAGTCAATTAATACGGATGTATATCTATCAAAACCCGTTCTCAAATCGACCGCTAAACGATTTCCATCACATACCGGAATATTTAAATTCGTATCAATATTTGCTTTAATTTAAGTACCCATATGCCAGCATTGGGGGATACAAGTTTTGGCTCATTGCACCACATGAGCCGAAACTTGTATCCCGCTGTGCCGATTTTTCTTAAAGATCTTTGGGCGCGCTCAGTTTTGAGTTCCACGCGCCTCGATTTTGTGCGACCATGACCTTAAGTAGTTAATACAAAGATTCTGGACTTGGTCTTTTCACCGGAGCCTCAATCGGCCCCTGCAGGAGTATTCTAACCAACCGCACATGTCCCAGCAGCGCAACCGTTGCATTTTTTTGGAGCGCTTGACTACGTCGATGTCGGTGAGCTGCATCACAGAGTTCACGTCGATATTTGCCGTTACAGCAAAGGGATCAACATATTTTGAAGGACCTTTCTATCGAACACTCCCACCATAGCTTCATCCGCTTGCTCTTTGTAAAGCCCAAAATTGAACCTGTTGGCTATAATGATTCCTCGTTGTATTTCCAGGCTACCTTTGTAACCCTATGTAAAGTTTACCGACCGACTCTTCGTTCACCACCTTCCTTATCTGTACTATCAAAGGGAGCAGCCACTGGTCGTACAGTTCTTCCCATGATGTCTAGGTCATCTGCATACGCGAGGATCAAGCTCTGAGATAGTATTATTGTACTCCCTTTGTTTGCTGACTTTTCTCTGTATCGAATGGGTGAGAGATGTCCTTCCTATTTGAACTGCAGATTTTGTGTCACTCAATCTGATTTTGAGTGGACTTACTAGTTTTGTGGGGATACAAGTCACACATGGTCTTAAATAGCCGAATACTAATCGAATATGTAATCACAAAACCAACTTAACAAAGAATACAATATATACGTATATACCTACATATATATTAGAGTGCCTCGCCATGTATGAAACCCGAAAAAGTTGCAAATGCACCCTACACGAAATGATAAATATCTAGTTGAAGTTTATGGAGACTTAGTTTTTGTTTCTACGAAAATCTTCATAAATGAATACATAAATCTTGTTCATTTCATTCTAAAGCTAGTATCAGGGATTAACCTCATGTTATGCAAAAATAAGACAACGTATAGATATATTTTCTAACTAAAACGGGCGATTTTATTTGTAAATAAAACAAAAATACAAAAATGTATCTTTATATTATTTATTATGATAGATGGATCCTATGACAATGATGTGTGAAATCGTCCAAATGCTCGCCAAGGCTTCGGAGGCATACCTCTATCCGATGATCTATATTTTCAATAAAGAGGTGCATGGCTACATTCATTTCTTTAAGGGGTTGCAAACATTCGTTTTTACAAACAGTGCAAAAGAGAGTCATACGAATACTTTGGTACAACATTCAATAAGCAATGAAAACTCTCTCTATATGAATGATAAAACCATTCGAAGAGAAATGAATAAATGTGAATGAATTTGACTTTGAATGAGAATTAATGAGTTTTGAAGCATGCAGCAATAATAAAGAGGAAATATTTAAATACATACTGCACTCCGTATGTGGCTTATGTATGCATGTGATGTGCACAGAAACAAATTCTTAGAAAGAAAACACAACAACAATACGCACACACACAAACTCCTCAGAAACAAATTTCTGCTAACTATACTAGAATTACAGTTGTACATACTATGTATAGTTGACCCGGCCTATGAAAAGGTGGCAGCGTTCAATCCTGTTTTTAAATTTTTCAATTTCATATATTATCTTGATTCTGGATTTCTGTTTTTCTTTTATTTGTGCTCTTCTTTCTCTAAATTTTTAGTACACTTCTAAGTGGAAAATTCTTTTTTTTGAGTCATTAGCCACCTTTTCATTGCCCGGGTCACATATAGTGCTGTCCAGTTGAATATAACGCACACGTTGCACGTCATATTCAAATACATTCGTTCATTCTTTTCATTTGAATTGTATGAATGTATCACTCATAACAACATACACAGCCACTCAATTCATTTGAGAGAGAGAGTCACTCATTCGTTTTTGGCTTGAATCCCTCAAACGCCGTTTTAAGTACAGTCAAACCTGGATAAGTGGAATCTTCAAGGGACCGAACTTTTCGTTCCATTTATAAGGGTGTTCCACTTATTGTAGTTTCCACTTATAGAGGTTTTTTTTTCTTAACGTTCCACTTAAATGGGTTTTAACTTTTCTAATTTTTTGGAAAAAATAAGTAATTTACACGGAGTGTTCTATAAAAACAAAACAGAAACTTTATTTATAAAAAAAAATCATGTTGAAATGGAACAAATTAAATAGAAATGCCATGAAAAATTCATATAAATTGAACGACAAACATGCATATTTAAAATTTACGTATAATTGAACTGAAAACTCGAGCCACCGTGTTTACGAAAACAAAAAAGCTAACGGTAGTTTAACGATTTTTTTTGAGTTTGTATTTTTTTGTATTTGATACATTAGCAGACTTTCCGTAACAAAAACCTTGTTTTGATTTTTAGTTTCGAGTAGAGCAAAAGTAAAAACAAAACAAAAAAGTTCCACTTACAGAGGTAAAAAAGTCAAGAATTTCACTTACAGAGGTTAATGTTTTTCATTTTTGAGTGAAATTAACAAAATTGTTCCACTTGCAAAGGTAAAAAACAGCGGAATTCCATTTACAGAGGTAAATTTAGAAAAAAAACGATCCATTTATGTGGGTTTTCTATTCCACTTAAAGAGTTTTTTTGTATCCCAGGGGGTGGGACCAGAAAAAATGTTTCACTTATGGAGTTATTCCACTTAACTGCGTTCCACTTATCCAAGTTTAACGTACATACATTCATACAGAGCTGTAATTTTTTAATTACTCAGACATAGTAAAAGAGGTTCAATGCCGTTATTGTGCCGAATTATCTCATCCCTTTGCTCTTGACACTTTTTCCCCATCCCCAAGAAAGAAGTCCAACGGTGAGAAATCACATAATCGTGGCGGCCAATTGAATTTCTCGCACAAAAGCGCGTGTTGCAAGTGGCACCATCCTGTTGGATAGATATCATCCAGGTCCATATCCTCAATTGCTGCCTAATAAGTCTGATATCATTTCGCGATAGCGAACACCATTTACGGTAACTGCTTGGCCGACACCATTTACGAAGAAGTACGTCCTGATGACGCCGCTTACTCATAAAACGCACGAAACAGTCACTCTTTTCGGATACATCGGCTTTCAACAATCCCTCGTACATTCTCATTTTCCCAAATCCGGCAATTCTGCTAGGTAGCGACTCCATTGTGGACACATTTGGTCGATTATGTTGACCAAAAAAATAAAGAAGTGCACGAAATGCATTTTGATTCGAACGCCGATTTTTGTAAAAGGCGTCAACAATCTTAACGCGTTGTGTACCTCTCGATGGTTGAATTTGTCAAACACTGAAACGAAGAAATTTCAAATTAAGATACACAAAAAAATTGACGTTAAAGAGTGCCTCACAATCTACATCGTGCATTATGATTGGACCCCCCTTTATAAGATTCATCCGCTCTATATTGGGAAATATACTTAACACATAAAAATCGCTTGTAAAAAAACATGAAAAAGTTGCACAAAACGGTTAATATCTCGAGCGTAAATACAAATTTCCACACTAATTCAATGCAAATCCAAGTTGTGGCGTTCACGTACACGTGGTCATGTATTTGAAAATAAACATTAAATAAAGGGTGTTATTAAAGGAAAATCCAATTTAATCAGCGAAACTGGACCAACTATCGAATGAAGCCATCTAAAGCCTACAAGTTTTGAGTTTCGCTGTAAAAAATATCAATTTTCCAGAGGGATACATTAGGCCAATCTTATATAAACGTTTTTATGACGGCCGCTAGTATCTTCTGATCTGACTCAGCTTACAACACAGACGAGTATGTTTAGTCCTGTGTGAAAACCCCTTGTATCGGTTTGGGAGATTTTGTACGAAATTTCTTTTAGTTCAGTTTATTCTATTACGATTTTTTTTATTTCATATGGAACTGAATAACAAAAAAACAACAGTACATCTTCCAATGAACATAATATATACACTATTTTATATAAATTATATAGATCACAAAGTCAGTAGGCTATTCAACGATGTGATGTAATTATTTATCAGTAATATTTTTTACAAAGCATCGAGATTAAATGTAGTTATATCATTTGCAATACAAATAATTATTACAAGTTTGAAAGAAATGCAGTATTACATTATGTTAGTTTAGAAACAGAGGAAAAGTAATATTCGAATTTGAACTGCTTTTGTTTTCACCGAGCAAAAATAAATGGAAAATAAATTAGAAATAACTTGTACAATTCTTAATAGATGAAGGTAGTGCGAGTAATTCTTAATGTGTTACTCGTAACTTTGTTCGGTGGAATACTCTACCGCCGGCAGTTTCTCATTGCATTGAAATCTGCGTGCACCAAAGGGTAAAGCCATTGATCATTGTAAAAACGCATTCGTTCCCCGGCTTGCAACTTAAAGTCTTTTCAATTGCCTCTTGAATATCTTTTTGGCTTATCTTTCAATTTAGTTTCAATTTTGAACAGGGATTAAACCGCCTCAAGACCTCTTGCTTCTATATTTAAATAGAAGACAAGTTTTTAACAAAATGGCAAAGTGACATTAATTTTTTTTTTATTTTTAAAAATATGTTTGCATGGTAAAATACTGTAGAACATACATATGTATGTAAGTGCCTTGACTTGTGAGGATTCAAATAAAAAGTGTGTTCGTTTACTTGCAGATTTGTACAAATTTGTGCAAATTTGTACTGGATCGTGCTCGTTTACACAAAACGTCCAGTAAATGAGAGTCAGAGAGAGAAAGAAAATTTTACTGGAAAATGGTCTTTTACTTTTTTTTTTGCAAATTTTAATAAAAAGAGTAAAATTGACCTTACACTCTCATAAGTAGAAACTTGCAAATTTTTACTGGGAAAGTAAACGAAGACACTTAAAGTTGCAAATGTACCCCACTAGAAAAGAAGATTAATGTGTTTAAAGGCGAATTCCGAAATATTTTCACTCTAGCAGTTTTTAAATACCAAGTAGAATTTTTGGTCAATAACATCATTTAAATTCATTCTTTTGGTTAAATAAGTAAGCAAATACAATACAACAGAGCAAAAATGCAAAAGATTTTTTTTAACGGTACCCTAAAATCTGCACATAAAAGTACATAAAATTCAATTTGTTTCTAACATTGTCCGGTCAAGACTTTAAAACTGTCTAACCGATGTGCCTCAGACCACTAAAACCATTCAGGAAGCCGATTTTCAATTTTTCCGAAATTGTTATTTACTATTTTTAAATTACTATTTTTAAATGATACAACAAAGTCCAAAATCGCATCAACGACGGTGGGCGTACCGCGAATTAGTCTCTTAAGCTTCTATTAATAAAATCGAACCATATCGAAACACCAGCATGTAGATCGGTAAACATTTTGTCATGGTTGCAGTATTGAAAGCAACTTATTGTATGGGATTTACTATAACGGACAAAAAAAATTCCTAACATCAAAGTTAGCATATATTTGGTGGCACGTTAAAAAACATATAATGTCGACAAATTTGCGTGTGTATTTTCTTTAAAATGCTGCTGCGCAAATAGTCGCCAAAAAGCGTTTGAACATAGACAATGGAAAACTTCCGTTTGATCCGACAACACGACAAAAAAAACTTTACCACCAAACTTTTGCCAAATGGAGTCATTTATTGAAAATGTAGTTCAGAAATTTCAAACAATTTCAAAAATCGTGATTAACTTTGCGAGAGAATCGACTGACACCGTTATAGATCCAATCCAAACTCTCTATTGTTTATATCTATTAATAAAGTAAAAAAGTGAATCAATAAACCAAAATGTCCTTGTGTTTTAAGTTTAGTCGAATGAAGTCAGACTCACGCTGAAACATATCAATCTTCATTTCTAAAAAGGGATGTACATTTGCAATTTTTTTAATGCGCAGATGAAGAAAATTGACACTTTCTTTACAAATTAATTATCCATTTATTTTAATACTCGTATATATTTTATATTTGTCGAGGCTTCGTAAAAAACACCGCTAGTATTGTGTACTTTCCTCCATAAATACAAATTTATACTTTTTACAGAAAATTCGATTTATCAAAAATTCATTATACGTAGTTGCCAATAGTAATAACAATGACACATCTTAAGCCCCCTGGAGACGTACCAAAAAACCCATCAATCACAAAGTTGTGTGCGTGCGTTCGTTCTTTTTCGGCTACACGTACATGTTGTCGGCAATTGATTGATGAAAATCAAAAATTTTTGATATTTCTATTTGATGGCTGATTTGTGGTATGTCTCCTGTTGTTTTGACAAAAAAAATTCATTTGCTTTGTTTTTCCCGTCATGTAAACAAGTGCGCGGACGAAAACAAAAAATAAACATACATACATACGTACATATTTTGTGTTTGGTAAGAAAACAAGTGAAAAGAAAATAAGTGAAATAATGGAAAAGTGCTTAGATGAACAAAAGTTTATATTGCGTTTCATTGAAAACTAAAATTTTTTTTTTCTCTTTCATACTTTTCTTTTTCCTCAACAACACTGCACAAGTAGTCAATAATAATAAATCATCATCCGACGACGACATGATTAGGTGCGAACGCTACGAAGTCAAAATAGAAATGGTGATTGATGTGTTTATTTGTACGTCTCCTCAAAAGCTTCAAATATACGACACTCACACATATGCACTGATTGATGTGTTTTTTGGTACGTCTCCAGGGGGCTTTATACAAAAAACATACCACTTATTAACTGGACTTTTAGAGGTTTAATCTTTAAAGCTAAATTTAATATGGGTTATCAATTAATATGGGTTAGTAATGATGAGTTATCAATATTAGGAGCAAGCTTTCCCCGACCTTTAAAATCTGAGCATGTTTGTTTGGGCTTTTCTAATGACCTTTAATAATACATAAGACATGGAGGGTTTTAAAATAATGAATGTATTGAGAATTATATTCTAGGCCCTACCAAAATGTTATGTGTGTGTAACGAGAAAAAACTTAAATAATTTGATACAGATAATATCATTCATTTACATCGAGATAAACAGGAGTTCATATAAATATCAAATACAAAATGATCTGAGTATGGCTAAGTATTATAGCATCTTGAGTTTAGTTTTTTTTCCAATTAATGTTTACCCTACAAAATGGAGGAATTTCTTCCGGTGATGAAGAATAGAAATACAGTACATACGTTAGTTCAGATATTTTACAACATAGTTGGACGTTTATCTAATAATAGCACTAATACTATGATTCTTTAGTTTTTTTTTTGGTTTAGAAGGGAATTTCGACATTTTCATGACTTTTTTTGTATGCAGGGAATTGTATTTGAAATCTGTATAAAATAAAACTAACCGATAACACAGTGTGGCAGAGAAAAAATACCTGGGAAATGATATCATTTTTCTCGTAGATCTTGCTGCGTACAACAAGAAACCGGGTTTAAAATTTCCAAAAACCTCCAAAATCTGGATTTACGGATAAAAACCGGTTTTCCGATCATACGCACTTATATGCCAGTAACTTGGTTGAATATCAACCGGCTGATTTAAAAAGAAGAAACTGCGACCTTTTGAGTGTTGTACACACTTTTAAAATCGCACTGAACCCTTTTGTACGCCTATGACTTGGCATCATCAGCCCTGGCATAAACCAGATTATTACTACTTTTGTGACACAAATATTTCAGAGCACACTTTTAAAACCCGCAAAAATGTAAAGTACGCAAATGTTGCAAGTGTTACCAAACCGATATCTGGTAATGATAAAGTTCCGACAACGAGCATATGTGGTTTTGAAGCTGATTGTTCTGTCACCACTGCATCTAAAGTTAGGATATATGAAACAATTTGTAAAAAAAACTTGATGTAAACGGTGAAGCTTTTTGTTCCCAAAATTAAAGAAGATATTAAATTCTTCACAGATCTAATATTTGTTATCGCATTTATCAGTTCTGATAAATTTCAGGTATATTCATTGGACCTCAAATTCGTAGTTATGAGAGATGAGAAGTTTATCAACAGTTCCGTTGAAAAACGCGCATGGAAGAGTTTTGTTGCACTATGTGATAACTGTCTTGGTAATCACAAAAGCGACAACTATGTCGCGATGCAACATGTCAATTAAAATTAATTTCCTCCATTCACAGCTAGACTTTTTCCTAGAAAACCTAGAAAAAAACCTGAAAACTCAAAATCGGTTGATATTCAACCAAATTACTGGCATATAAGTGCGTACGATTGGAAAATCCGGTTTTTACCCGTAACTCCAGATTTTGGAGGTGTTTGGGAAATTTCAAACCCGGTTTCTTGTTGTACTCAGCAAGATCTACAAGAAAAATAATATCACTTCCCAGGTATTTTTACTTCATTCTTTTTTGTTACACTGTGTAATTATCGGCTCATTTATAAATACGAAAATGTTCGAAATAAAATTTGGTAAATTATTAAACTATTGTTTTAAGCTGGCAGACACGTATTTATTTTTCATTTCACCGAACTATTTTCTTTTTTCCTTGATAACATATTCTATACCCTTGTACAGTGGGGGTACTTGCGTACCATAGGGGAAATAAACCTGATATTTGAAAACACTATTTCGTTTTAAATAAAATATCAGAGGTCTGGGTATGTATTGTCGAGTTTAAGTCTGAAAGTACGTTTTCTTAACATTCTCGTAAAGGGCAGGTCAGTCGACATGAAAGATATGCCCCTTGTCAATGTGTAATAACATCTGCTGAAGTCAGCACAAACGACCTTTGACAAGAGCAATCGAAGCGTAATACGTAGTTTCAAATCATATATTTATAGAAGGAACGCTCTAGTTTCAACTGAAAAGCAAGCAGCTGAGTTGATAGATGTGCCGTTACCAGACATCCGCAAGCTAACTCCTGGCCAACGGTGTATTGAAACCATCGAAGCAACGGCAAATTTGTGAGGGCCGACTTCAGGTCAAGAGGTCGAAGTAGTGTTTGTCGCTCACTGGAAACTCCCATTACAATAGAAACCAAATAAATTTTGAAAACAGGCGACATGGCTAGACTGTCATACATTTTTACGACGATCAATAATATAAGTACTTGATATGGTCGCCAAAAGGTATTTCGAGATGTTACAAAATGAATGACAAAATTATATATAAACTCAATTCCTTTGTCGACAGTATAGCAAGTGAAAATTATTTATAGGCGTTTTATTAGCCATTTGTATGCAAGTACAGAAATCATATTGCACACAACATATTGATTTAAGACAAGTCCTGCAATTGACCCTTAATGCGCAGGGCTGACAAATATTTGTAACTACTAACGCGTTACTCATGACAAAATACTTAGGGATGTTATAAACATTTGTAGCCAAAGTAGTGCAGTCCTTTATGGCCCAAAGCTTTGTTCGTTCAAGACGAATCTTCCAAACTAATTCTCAGTTATCTCCTCTAGAGGTCAGACAACAGTATTGTGCGAATAAAAACCGGGACCTTCAATGAAATTATTCGAATAAAACAAATTCATATATAATTTTGACAAATAATGAAAATCTCTTAAGGGCTGTGCACCGGATCGACTCACAGCAGCATTTCTTCTTTCTAGGGCTGTCATCTCAACACCATTTGTTGTTACAACAACAACAAATTGTTTACTGAAATATGGAGCGTCGAAACATACTTTCCACCTTATTAAAAAACGCACAGTAGGTTTTAATCAACATTCACAAAGTGAACAACACTTTTGACAATGGTCATGGGGGTTATAAAAATTTCTGCTACTCCAATTTCCATGAAGACTACCACAGTTGGGATAAATATCCTAACTTTTTTTCGGTCACGATATTTTATATATCACTTTTTGTTCGCAGGAGTGAAACATACATCAACTCTAAACATAATTTCAACATAAAACAAAATCAAAATTGTCAGTTTGGTTTTTTCACGTTGACGCGCTTGTTGAAAATGATGCTCGCCATGTAAAAGTTCCTTATTATGATTAAGGGGGGAAAAATAAAAATTTTGCCTTATTATTAGCCCTTTCGATATCGATCTGACTCAGGCTTTTATTTAAATTTAATAAGCTGATTAACTCAAGCTCGATGCCTACTTCGATTTTAATTCATAAGATGGCCTTTTCGAGAATAAGTGAATTGTAATAATCCAAGTCACAATGCGCGTTATAATTGTCGCGTATTGTGACATTGGTTGTTTTGTTACGCACTTATACGAAAATCATAATTAAATATTGTATACAGCCAAGTACTAAGTTCGGGGGAGCAACAGTCTGTTACCAAAGTAGTACTGAAATGTCAACATGATATTTGTCGAAACATTAACCCATTACTGGCCATTGTACTCGCACAGGTACATAAAAACATTGATATTTGAAATGTCATTAATCCACTTAGAAACTAAATTTTGCAATGTTTGTTTTGTGTTATGTGTACTCTGCTTAATAAAAGCACGTTGATAAAGCAGCGGCAGAAAATAACGGTACTTCGGATTTGCTGTGTTTTGTTTAGCTTATTCGAGATGTGAGCATTTTGGGTAGGTCAGTGATCGTTTGACTCTGTCAAAAGTGTTTCGCATAACAATTAAAAGACTTTGTGCTTGATTTACAAATAAAAAGGCTTCTTATTTTCTAATTAAAAAAAATCATAATAAAGTAATTTTCCATGTGAAAGGTACGTTTTAAAAACGGTGTACTCGCTTGGGCACAATGGCTGACAGCGTATATATTTTGATATATATATATATTTTTTATACTGTTTTTCTAATTTTTATTTTTCAAATGGACATGGCGTTTGAAAGCATCAAGCCATCAATCTTTTACGGCAGAAGATTTAATAATCTAGACAGCGCTTTGGAGTTTGTGGAAGGGGCTTCAAATCATAATGTTTTTGATGTTGTGTATATTCCACCAGATGCAGATATCAATACAGATGAGGTGGACCGTGATGCTGAGGATCTGATCCCTAACATCATGCCGCAATATATTCTGGGTGATATTGAGGTGTTTTGCAGCAGCGATAGCGATGACGATGTACCCCTTCAAGACCTGCGTAGCAGAATCCAGCACTCAAAACCAATTCTAAACTCTCAATCCCACGACAGCCGGTTCTATGGACCGGATTGACCCGAAGCAGCAAATCTTCGGCCAAGGGCTGTCACCCCGGCACACAGTTGCCGCTACAACAACAACAACAACAACAATTCTAAACTCTCCCAAATGGTCAAAGAGAATATTCCATTGAAATGACGAGTACAACTTTTTTTATGCACAACAATCCAAGAAGCTTGAAGTGTTTGAAAGTGTTTGTTTGATTCTGAAATGGCCGATTATATCGTCGATCGAACCCGCCTTAATGCTTTACAGTGTAATGCGCATAATTCTTCATTCACAGAGAACGATTTTTTTGGGAATTCTATTGTTAAGTGGTTATCACTCAATGACGAGAGAGAATTTGTACTGGGAATTATCTGAAGACACCCATTTACCACTTGTTTCTAACAATATGTCCCGAAACAGATTCAAGGAAATCAAAAAAATTCTACATCTTGCTGACAACAATAATTTGATATTAACTGACAAAATGGCAAAAGTTAGACCTTTGCAAACACGACTATGCCACAAATTTTGCCAATTTGGATATATGCATGCTCTATGCGTAGAAAAGGAGTGCTTCAAAAATGTTCATACAAAAAAATAAGCTTATATTTATACAAGCATTTAGCCATTGTACCTGCTTGGGTACAGCCTCAAAAACCTTCAAAGTAAACTGTTTTGTTTTAAAACTGTTTTTTTTTCATATTTTGTGAGTTCTGTATGCTCCTTTCATTAATGTTAAATACAAAAATGAATGATTTTTAATTTTAAAGACTGTTGGCTTTTAATGGGTTAAGAGCGTAGATCAGAGAATATGAATTTTCATACAGAGGCCCCATCTGTTCATTCGTACTATATTCATGTGCATGAGTTGGGATCAGTGAATACTTCACCAGACTTATACAAAATTTAATTAACAAAGTTCAAACGTATTCCTCTTATTTTGAATATTAGGTTAGTTAAGCTCTTTTGTAAGCGGATAATTCAGACGGACTTTTCAACTGAAATAGTCTGAATAATCAAAAACGCAAAAACTAATTTGTCTATCAGCAAAAACTCAAAATAGCTCATCAAATGATATATGTTTCAGATTTTAAAGATGTGGAACATACAAATCCGCTTAAGCTTCAAATAATGAAAGAGTTCGTTTGCAGAATTTACTGAATAAAAAATATAGAAACCATTAAAAATTGGTTGAACATTTTTCGTGTTGGTGGTGTTATATTCCTTCAATCTGAAAATATGTTTGTATGACCTTTGGCTACAAAGGAAAAGGAAATTTTAAACAAGTTCAAAACGGGTGTGTGTTTTTGAACACTTTTTCGAACACTGGGTCTTAATATAATGCGCCTCCAACTTTGGCAATGACCAAGTTACATAGATGCGTACACATAATGATTTATCCATCAGATAAGGCAGGAGTAACCCATCCGTATTTTTCGTGAGTTTTGACCAGAGAACGAAAGGCTTCTTCAGCTCGACGTCTGAAAGAAAAGAAAAAAGAGATTGTTGGAAATGTTAGATAATTAATATATTTCAGAATGACCTGCTAAATTCCTTGGTACTTTTGGTTTTTCGAATGATGCGGCCTTGACCTTTAACCAGACTGGCTGCGAACTGCATTAGCACCGCCTCCACCGTATATGCACTGGCCCATCCACGCGGCGTTAGAAGTTCCATACAAATAGCTCCACCATCCATAACGTACCCCTTTTCTATGTGAGGTTCAACAACACGCATAAATGGTGGGACAAATGGAAAGTTATCGGGAAATACCAGGTGGAGCAATATAAAAGGAATGTTCAGTTCCACCATATCTTTTGATAATTTCGAGTCAGGATCGACGGTGTGTAAACGGACATTCCATTCGTAAAGGTTGTCATTTATTAGTTCCACCTTTAAGTAAGAGATATCAAGTAGAATTTAGGATTTGAGATACACTCTTATTATCCAAACTATAATTTATTCTTAAATAATTGTACAAAATAAAACTAAATTAAAAATTTAGAAGCATATAAAAGCAATTTTGAATAATTAAAGTTATTTTTGGAAAGTATTTACAAGGTTTTTAACTCTTGGTCATACGATGTGAAACCGCAGCTCAAATGATTTTAACAAGATATCTGCTTGGGTCTCGTATTGTACACAACTTAAGCCATTCTTTTAAGGAAACTTATCTCGAATTGTGAGCGGCTTCTAATATTTCGGAATCTAATTTGTCATGTTTAAATCATATTTTCAACCTTTGTTTTGGCTCAAGCATATTCCATATTCGCAAATTAAATCTCTCAAGACTTGCACTACAGGTTCAGCGCGCAGTTGATATTTTCCGTAGCGCTCCGAAAATCATCATTAAACACTCGACTGTTATCTCACCTATTACCAATTACGTAAAATGGATTTGAATAAAATATTGGTTTCAATAATTTGTCTGCTTACCTACAAACCTACAATACTATTGAACTTTGGAAGTCAGCATTGACCATGTGTTGTCGCATTTCGCATGACATTAGTGATTACGATTTTAAATCGCATAATAGGTTTGATGGCGGTCGCACCCGCCAAAGGTCATCTAGAGACTTGAAATCGCAAGCACAAAATGAGGTGAACTTTTGTATTTTTCTTAAACAGAGCGGCATGTAGGCATTCAAATTGCACGAACAAATTTTAATGTGTTTTTCAGGATGGAGAAATCGTTACCGGTCGAATGAAGAAAACTATGTGTATTTTAATTTTATTTTTCTGTTTTTGCAATCATATATAACGGGTTTGCCAATAGGGACATAACGATTTTGATCTTTCAGTGTCAAAACGTTAGTCGAAGTCAACATTTTCATCAAGCTGTTTTTTTTTCAAAAATGGAACTTTTTAAATTAATCTTTTTGAGAATTCAAAATTTTGTATTAATGTACAAAAAAATAATTTTGATTAGAATATCTCTATTTCTAGTTATATTGTACTTAGTTTTTTTATAGTGGATTTTTAGCTTTTTTAAAAAAAAGCTTTGTTTCGTCTCCAAGTTCTGGCATCACGATTTATAAGTAAGCGGAAGGCGGCTTTTTATATGGAACGCCATATTGAACAGAATGCAAATTTGAAAAATCAAAACATATTGAATAGGCTACGATGAGTGTCGAAATGTATTTATAATCATTTTAGCGCTAAACCGATAGCAACAACTTAATAAAGGAATACCAACAGTAAATGCGCTCGTTTCACTAAACTAAGTTCTATAAATAACTTCCATCAATAACATTCAACAGAAAACAGCAGTGCTCTACCCAATTATTGGATGCACGTACTACAGAAGTACAAAAGTATAAACCCGTAATATCAAAACAAATTTCCAAGAAACTGTCTGATTTCACTTAAGTATGTTTTAAATGCCACTAATGTTGCTAAATTGAGGGATCAGTGGCCACACTAAGGGATCAATGAAAAAACTGAGGGATCAGTTGCCAAAAATGAAGTTGCGCATTTTTGGTCCATGAATTGTTTAAGGCTTCAAAAAATGTTCTCCCAGTTTGTGTCTTTTCGCTTCAGAAGTTTTAAGGTGCTGTGTTTGTTTCGCATAGTTTATAACAATGGTTAGTTTTTTGTCCTTTTTTGCATTTGAGACCAAAGCTACCCAAATCAAATTGAAATTTTTATAAAAAACAGTTTCTTAAAAGCAACCCTTTTTAGGATAATCTGTGAACTATAGCGTGATCAATCTAGAGGTATTTTTTCAATACGGTTTTTTTCACAGATTACGCGTGATTTGTGTTAAACTTTATTTTTTTCTTTTCCGTATTGTTTGCCATTCCATCATAGAAGACACTTTTTAGGATCTTAGTTGCAAGCGCACTCAACCTCTCCGAAATGGGCATAGTTAAAATTTAAAATGGCATCTTAGATTCTAAGCGGCGATTTTTTTACGTGGCATATTACGGCGTCTATGCGACTAAAAGGTTAGTTCCTAAGCCATATGAAAGCCCCTGGATAAAACGCTTTAGTTGTTCGGACCCGGTATTAAACAGTAATTCTCCGTCAATGAATATAAGATTTATATCCTGTACAGCGCCAAGACTAATGAGAAACACTCCGTTGGTTCCTGAATAGGAATTTCCATATTTGTTTCGTGGGAATAAACAATTTCTCAAGTACCTCCCTCAAAATATTCTAAAGGAATACAAGTTGAATAGTTAAGTTGTAGAGAACACTACTAGGCTTCACGAATTATTGTTCAATATTCTGCAAGTTGTTTAATTAAATGAAATATACAAACATTTTATGAATAAACCTGATTATTAGCTCCTCCGAACTATTGACACTGCCAAGGATGTGTGTGGACTTTAATTGTTAAAACAGTTTTTATACATTTTTACATCCTGTTCTTTTTTGTTATTAGTTTAGTTTATTTTCCCATTATTTCGGTTAACATCGTTGATCATCTTTAGGAGATGTTTTTTATACTGTGAGTTCTTCGTTTACAAACTTTTTTCAACTTTTGCATTCTTGTATCATATCTTGCTCTGGCAGCTAATGTTGATAAATTCTAAAAAATAGAACCCGTTCGATCTCCATCAGAAAACATATAGAGAATAAAGAAAACACAAATATAAGTAGAATGAAGTTAAACGCATTTAAAAGAAAAACAAACAATTGAGGCAATCCTTACAATTTTTGTAATAAATACCGGAAAATTGTTGTAACATGTACTAATTCTAAGCTACACCCAAAGGCCTTTGCAACAGGGGATAACAAACTTCAAAATCCATCAAACCAATGCCGATCTACAAAGTCATGTACAACTTTTTCTGTCCGGTTTAAAATGAAAGTTTCATGAAAGAGAGTATTAAATAAGAATAAAATTTCGTAGAAAATTGAGATATATCATTTATTCTAGTTTTCGGCTAAATGGGTCTAATGCCCTTAAATGCGCCTGTCATTGCAAAAGAGCACAGAATGCTGGCAACAAAGAACTAACTCAAAGAACAATACAAATTTCTTATTGGGGATATCAGGAAAATTAAGTATACAAACAGAAATTTGATGTTAACTGACAACGTTGCAATGGCAATGAGCGTTATAATGAGCGTTCGGTGAGAAACGCCAAGATCCGCTGTTTTCGACCAAAATTTTGTTCAGTGATGAGGCCCATTTTTGGGTCAACGGCAAAATCAATAAACAAAATTGCCACATTTGGGCTAAAGAACAACAAGAAGAGGTTCAAGAGGTGTCATTATACCCAGAGAAACCCACGGCTTGGTGCGGTTTATAAACTGGTGGAATCATCGGTAAATATATTTTTAAAAATGATGATGGCCGGAACGTAACCGTGAATGGTGCTCGCTATCGCGTTATGGTATCGATCTTTATGCTACCTGAAATTGAAGCTCGTAATCTTGACGACACTTGGTTTCAACAGGACGGTGTCACTTGCCATACAGCTGCTCAAACAATGGATCTATTGAGAGGTCATTTCGAAAAGCAGCTAATTTCACGTTTTGGACAGGTGAGCTGGCCGCCTAGACCGAGTGATATCACAACTTTAGACATTTCTTTTGGAGCTACGATTCAGGTTTTGGAAGCCAACATTAAGTGTGTCATTAAAGCCATACCGGTCGAAATGCTCGCACGAGTCATCCAAAATTGGACCCTCAGAATGGAAACCCTGAGGCGTAGTTGCGGCCAAAATTTGAAGGAAATTATGACTTACTTTTCCTTCCCTCTATGACAAACAACAACATCGAATGATCATAACAAAACAAAAAATAAAATCATTATGTTTCAACAAATTTCGTAACCCATCAATTTTTGAATATTTAATTTTCTAAAATTCATTGACACTTTTCCTAAAGCAAAAATTTACTTTCAATGGGTTTAAATCACTACATACTAACAAAACGATGGCCGCTAGGTAATAAGTAGGAATACCTACCGTAAATACAGGATCGCTTTTACAAACTTGAATTTTCTGAATTTCCTTGTACTCTTTCATAAGTCTTCGGGACCGCACACTGAAATCGGGTGTTGGATTTATTGACATAGGCTTAATTCTGTAACAACATATGATATCAAAATAACGTATTTTAAAATTTGTTTATTAAATAATTACTTCTTGTCTAATCTTCTTATTCGCTTCCCCGGAGAATCCGGAAATGCGGCTGGTTTTTTTGCGATAGCATTAGCATCTGTGGGATTCTTTTCCTCAGGAATGTCGTCTTTAGAAACATTGTTACTTTTAAATATTTTTCGCAGTGACGAGACGACTTTATCTTTTGATCGGGACATTGTTCCGTTCGAGGTTCTCCAGAAAATAGGGTTTATAAAATATTAACGGTGGTATCAGTATTTAACAGTTACACTGGGTTAAAATTATCGGTTGCAAATACAAGTAGTTCTCTTAAGTACGAATCAGTCTACAATCGCAATTTTTTAAATCATTAAACCTGAAAATAAATATATAAGTGCATTAAAGTTTAATATAATATAAGTAGTAAAGTAGATATTTCTTTAGAATACAAATACATATATAACGATTAAATAATCTATCTTTAAAAAAATATCAAAGAATCTTCAAAGCTTTAAACTTTGCGACTTACTTAATTCCCTCAACTTACAGTTAATGATGAAACAAGAAACTTCACTTCAAACAGTGAGCTGTGTACGACAGCGGAGTTTTAATTAATTGCAAATTTTTACTGAAATGCCGGAAAAAGCTTCATATGCAGTACAATTTTGTTTTATCGAAAAACGTTGTAAGTGAATAGTTGACCTTTAGTGTTGTTATTTTATAAAATTATTTTTCGGCTTGAGGTCATTTATTTAAACTCGTTGTTCTATGTGTTGTTTAATTTTTATTTATCCCAATATTTCGATTGACTTCGTCAATCATCTTCAGGGGTTGTCAATTAACAAAACAATGTCGTCAATGTCGACAATTGTAAACAAATAAACTTTTTTTTAAAAATGTTATGCAAAATATATTTTTACATGAAACCAGCATATGTGACAGCGCATAGAGAAAGGGACCTAAAAGCACAGTTTTTTTGCTTGAAAATGCGGTAAAGTGATAGTTTTTACAAATTTGTAAAGATAATCATGTTCCTTTAAATTGATGCATTGTAAAAGGAAGTTTTTCTGCCTCTAAAATTGCTTTTTCGGGAAAGCGCCATAATCTGACTATGGAATAGATGATTTTTATATACTGCAGTGCAAATTAGAAACAAGAATTAGTGTTACCAAAGTCGATTTTAAGTAGCCTTAATACAAAACTTGACATCCATCGGACTGATTTTTAAGAAGCTGCATTAAAATTCGCTGTCTAGACATGATTTAACTTACCACGAATTAGATTGAACTCGGATTTTCGAGACGCTAGGAAAATTGGGTGACGGGCTACAATAAGTCAATTTTTTGTTTTGTTTTTGTTGTTTTATTGCATTGTTTTTTAATACCCATCTGTCCATAGTTAAATGGGTAAATTTGATGGACCATTTGGGTCGGTCCGAGTTCCAAATTCTAAATATAATTACATATTTGACTTTGTGAAAACATTTCAGTTTATCTAGAAAACCTTATCTCCCCAAAAATTAGGAGGTGGATTTAGGAATTTAGACCAATAGCTTCGCCCATTAATGGTAGATTTAATGCGTCTATGCTATGACTTCCAAGAGAAGCTAGTATAGAACATAAATATTAAGTTATACAGTGAAAAAGTTCAAATAAATATTTGGTCCTGAGTTTTTGTTTCTTAAAGGGTAATTTTTGCCTTAAGCACAACAGAAGGACATGGCTAGATCTTCTAAGAAATTCAAGGCGGTCAACATATATACATACTTACTACTTATATACATACTTTATGGGGTAATTCGAAGTTTTAAGATGTTACAAACGGAATGAAAAAATGTATTTTTGTTTTGTTATTATTAAGATATTTCAGAAAATGACGCTCACAACAATGGTCCTAAAATTGTGCTCCTTCAAATGAAATCAAACTTCTATGGGGACTATTATAGTATGATTATTGTCATTTTGCCTGATTGGAGGTGGTGGCCTGGCCAAACTTTGTGACTTTTACTTATTTAGGCTTAAGTATATCGGTATTAACGACGATTTGTAAAAACTGCTCAGCTTCATAATAAACATCGATTTATCATCGGTTCTTATCGGATCGGAAAATATTTTTTAACGGAATAAAAATTTATAATGGGTTACTGTGCCACTCAAGACATCAAAGTCTTGGTTACTTATATAGCTATGTACTAATAAATACTTACCTCCACATTGGCTATTTTTTGGCACAATGGGATTTTTCAGAAAAAAACAATGCCGGTACTCAGTAGATAGGCCTCCGATTTATATCAAATCATTGGAAAGCTTATAAGAATACCTATCCGACTTATCCATTCTGATCCATAACGCGACTACTGTAAGCAGAAAAGTAATTGTAGACAGTAAAACTTCTAGAATGTCAAATGTGGTCTTAAATAAAAGCTTCAAGTCTTTATATCGGTGATATTTTTAGACTCCCATATTTTTAAGTAGTATGCGGTTTAGTGCGAGATATTTTGAATTGTCATTCGGAAAATATGGGTCGCCCCGATAACTTCTCACTGCTCTTCTCACTGACATTTTTTTATTGCTATTATTTTTCTACTATTTTTTGTCGGCGGCCTATGTTTCCCGGATAAGGGACCTTGCCGAAAGATATTTTTAACGCTTCGAAGAAAAAAAAAAATACCTCAAGTTGTTGGAATTGTTTCATCGGCTATGTCAAAACGTTCGAGGAAATATGCGCCGCCGAAAATAAATGTTTTTTCTTTGTGTGAAAAAAAATTAAGAATATCGGAATATAGTTAAACTAACTACACCAGTTTCCTTATTTGCATCAATACTTACATCCATATTTTCACATATCTTTTCTTCCATTATGTTAGGAAGCGGGGTCTCCGGTGCACTGAACTTACAAATGTTTTAGCAATAAAAATTAAAATCGATGAAACTTCATTTCGGCCAAAAGCTTCATATTATCCCACCAACGCAATAAAAACAAAGGAACCCCACTTTTATTCCTTTCTTTGACAAAAGTTAGTTAACTACGCATAAGGAAGATTTATAGCCGTGATTAGCAAACAATTTTGTACTTGTTCGATATTTCTAATTACTTTTATTTGTCCATTTAAATTATTTACATCTTTTTCGCGAATTATAATTTTTTATCATTTCAGATTTTGAGCATCTGTGTAGCATACACACAAATATTCCTGTCATTCAAATTATGTCCACATTTGCGAAGCGAGACATGAGAACCGACGACGGCAGCCCGAAGAAAAATATACACTGAATGAAAAGTTGACACTGAACATGTTCAAAAGCATATGTATACACATGTTCAGCAATGATGAGATACGGAAAGTACTATATTATGAAAATGACCACAAAATTGTATAACAATCAACATTTTTGTTTGAAACGCTAACAGAGTTTGATGCCGAATTAGCTCACGCAGACGGCGCGTTGACGCCGATGAATTTTTCCAAAACATACTCTGCATTTACACAAGACAATTGGCCAAACCCTATGAGAAAATGTATTAGTTGTCACCAAAAAAATTGTGTGACGCTGGCTCTACACAAAACAATTCTAAAAATGTTTTTATATCAAATTTACTTAAATCTTATACAAATAAATTTTTTCAACTTTTGTGATTTTCTTGTTTTTTTTTTTACAAGTTACACGAAACATTACAGAATTGGCAGCTTACGTTAAATTTCTTTCAAAATTAACTGTCATCAAAAAATCTGAATCAGCTACGAAGATCACGAGAGACTGAGTTGGTTAAACTCCAGGAAACATACAGAAAAATCAGCAACCGAATTTGACAGTAAGTATCGGTTATAAGAAACAACCGCTGATAAAAAAAGTTTTGCAAAACACCGTGAACTCATTTGCACCTTATAAGAAAGAAACTTGTGATATTTCTTGGCTTTCTATCATCCATTATGTGCTATAACAACTTAAATTTGAAATTTTAATTATTAAATTAAGTTGAAGCCACCTGTTTCGCCCGATTGCGGACCCAATATGTCTATTAAGCCGAAAATGAAAAAATAATTTAAATGCAACTTCAATATGTATATACAATTTACAACCAGAGTTATGTAAGAATAAAAATGATTATTCCTCTTTTAGTATTTGCTATTCTTTTTATTTTATTATATGCTTTTACAATAATGTAAAATTCATACCAATGACAAAAGTTTATATTGTTTACAAGCTACCATAAGCATTTGCATCTAAGTTATTCGAAATGGAATTCAAAGGTAATAATGTGATTGTATTATACATATATTTGGCTGGAAAATCACAACCAACGTGAGCTGAACCATATTAAAGTGAATAGAATGTTTGTATATCGCACCATTAATCGTTATGATGGTACAGGCAGCATTGCCAAATGCTATGGTGGTAGACGAAAAAAAAACATAACATTTGAGAGGTTCATAAACTCTTAAAATTGTCGTGACTGAACTAAACACACTGAAAAAAATTTGAACCTACGAACGGCCACCCGAAGTAAATTTTGTAAGTAATGGTGGCGACTGCTGTCATCACCGATGGACGCTGTCCAATTTTCATCGAGCCTGGTGTCAAAGGCAATGCGACTTGTTATCGCGAAAACGTTTTGGAAGCTGCATTAGCGCCGTGGGCACACACACATCGGTCGTAGACCAAAAACGTTTCAACAAGACTCGGCACCGTCTCATAATGTTCCACATTTTCCGCAAATCCGAAGGACTATTCTATCTGGGCCATTTCGGAGTGCAAATATGCCAGTATGGATGAGCTGATAAAGCAATTGTACGGGAATGGTAGATAGTTACATCAAGCTTAAGTAATTGTTTTCTGAAATTTTGTTTAATTTAAACATTTTTGTAATTTTAATCAATAAAAAAAAATTCACACAAAAAATTAAGTCGTTTGAATAGGTAACAATTTAAGCGTCTAACCGTGTCCAAGACTGTTGCCGTACTTTTTTCTTGCAAATTATATTCTACTTTTACTCCAAGTCCGTTTCCGTACATTTTTGCAAATTTTGTTCTCTGTGAAAACTTTCGTTAGAAAAAAAGGACAGGAACATGCCTTTCAAAGTCAATAAAATGTCGTTACATTTCAATATGCATATATTTAGGAAATTTGCTTAATTTTTGGGCTTAAATTCAAATTTAATTTTATATAAAATAAGGGAATGCTCAAAAGTATAAACGTTTTTTGTTTCTTATACATTGCCAAAACAAACCCCGCTATTTAGTTTTTGAATCTTTTTCGAAAATTTATAGCTACAGAAAATAAGTAATTTCTTCACCCATAGCTATAAACTCTCGTATCTTTTTTACCTTGAACCTAATAGTGGATCTAAAATAGGTCTTCCCCACTTTTTTAAAGGGAATGGTAGTAGAAGAGAGTTTTAAACTAAAGTTCCCCGTTTTGCAAACGTGGACGCCAACGGACGAATTAAACGTAGTAAATTATTTGCATACAAACATAACCTAGTTTAAATTGCTTTTTTGCTAAAAAAAAAAACCAATAAATTAATTAAAAAATATTTTTATTGCTACGATTTATGGACCAATTTTGAACTATTGAACTGAACCGGAACCACGATTTAAGAGTATTTTTTTTTTTTAACCGAACCGTTGGCTCTTACTTACTCTGAACTTCGGACCGAACAACCAAAGATATCTCCTTGTCGTCCAATGTACATTCACCCAAGCTTCAGTATCATGTCTTCGCAATTATCTTTAAGTATATTATTCGTTAAGTCATATGTATTTTAAGTTAGTAACGCAATTTAGTCATAACACTTTATTAATGTTAATGAGTAGATTTTACGAAGGGGGGTTAGCTGTCAAAGAAACTTTAATACTGCACTCACTGTTTGACATTTCTAATCAGTATACTCCGGAAATTCCACGCTAGAACAACGGTACCAAATTATCATCTCGGAAAATCAGCCATAGACGACTTCATGATATTTTTGGCGCTCATATTCGTCCATGACTGTTTTCATTATTAACAGATTCATTATTTTTTTCCAAAATACTCGACAGGTTGCGGGGTTTTTTTGCTTGTTTTTGTTCCCATGAACTGCATTAATTGCCAAACTATAATTTATATTGAGAGTCAAACATACGTTTGAATATAGAATCTAGTATATCATGTTGTACTTTATTCAATCTAAACCTACAGTTTAATGTCTGAACAAGTAAAAAATACACTTACCGCACTTATTGACCGGTAACGGTCGAAAACATGCCGCCACATATGGGATTGATTCGAAAAAACAAAACAAAGTGGTACGCTACAAATCCAGTTTTTAGATTTTTTTGAGCTAAAGATATTAGACAACCCAACCTATTTTATTACCTAATATACGGCGTTTTCAGTAAAAAAAATCATATGCTTTTTTCAAATAAATTGCCTTTATTGATAAATATGTTTGTTTGTATGTATATATATATATATATATGGGTCTGCCTGTTTGGGAGATACTACAATCCCTTCGATTATACGTATACATACTTTATTATTTATGCTCTGGCATACGTGCCTAAGCACGCTATTTAGTTTAAATGTAATGGGACACAAATTATGCTATATAGTTAGAGTATATAAAGATTGCAAAAGTCGTAAATTGTTAATTTTGTTTTGAATACCTTTTCTCAAATATACTTATGTAGTTATTAGTTGTATTGCTTTTTGGTTAGATGAAGTTAATGTAATAATTTGTTTTAGTATTTTTTTCTGAATTTAATGTAATGCATGCGAAGGAAAATTGAGTTTGACATAGAGGGTAAGGATACGACAACATTCAGTGCGTATCATTTATTCAATTGGTTGGTTTCTAATAGTTTTCTCACATTTAGTTTTTGTGTTAAATTGTTATCTTTTTTAAATATTTATAAATGTTATACAGATTCTACATACTAATCAACAAATGGTTAAACCCTTAGGGTTAGCATATATTCAACTTAAGTAAATTAATAGAATGTTTATTATTGTGTAATAATCCAACATTGTTTCGTTTTAATACATGATTTGTTTTAATTAGCTAAATAATTGTGTGTGTTTTTAACGGAATCTCATGTTTATGTAAAGGAAGTTTTGATTTTTTCGTTCTTCTCTCAATGTTTTCCATAGACATTTTTAAAATATTTTTTGAAACATTGACCTTCTCCCATAAAACGAACGATGCAACAACCTAGCGTTGTAGTTCAATACTTGAATAAATGTTACTTCATTTGGATATCCTTCCAACATGCTGTCGGTCTTACTTATTTCATATTCTAATGAAATATTTGTCGAAAAACTGAGCTCTACTCAAAGTATTTCTAGTAGAAAAGAGTTGTTCTACTGTAAATCCTTTCGTCAGTGAATGTTTATAGTTATGTTAACAATTACTTTATGTCTTCTTTGCGCAGATCAATGTCGAGATGACAATACAAACCGATAATTATGAATAAGAAATTATATTTATATCGAATATGTCTTAGGTACTCGTCGGTACCAGCAAGTCGCAAAATATATCGTTTTTATGTTAAACATTAAGTCTATTTAACAAAAACTGTTGTACGGTAATATTTTCGAACAAACCCTAATGTTCGTGCAATAACTTTTCACATTTGAATTCCTTTAAAAAGTATTGTTCCAAAGTACAGAATGTGCATTTTGTCCAATTTAATTCAAAGTGTATGCTGAATTTATCTGCATCATAACCAATAGTCCTGTTTTATTGTGTATGCTAGATATCCATATTTTGTACATGCACATACTAGGGGTATATTATATTACATGCGAAAAAAACTTTAACCCCCATTAATGCAACTATTTCAACCCTAATTTTGAACGATTTAAGTAAATAAAAAATATTCATGTTTTAAGGTAGAGGTTTCAAATTATTGCATTAGCTGGGGTTAAAAAGATTTTTTTCGCTTGTCATATAAAATACTCCTTATATGTGCATGTTCAAAAATAAAACGCGGCTAATGTTTATGACACAAATAAACGTCAAGATTTTACTATTGTTGGAATGAATATCATGTCTGATTTAAAGAAGGTTAGACCCATGGAACAATTACCAAATAGTGCAATCAGCTACAAGAAAACAATTTGTTTTTGTTTTTAAAAGATAATGTGATATGTACTTTAAATTTGTTGTTTATTTTTAAAATTTGTTGTTTATTTTTAAAATTTTTAAGCAACAACTAACTCCTTTAAATTTGAAAGCATCGTTTTCATACACTATGAAAGTATTTCCATTTAATGTCAAAATTACTTGAAAGAAAATGCCAACAATTAATGTTTGTGAATAATTGATAATTATTGTAAATGTTTGATATAAAATTTTATCTTTACAACTTCAACAATTGTCTTTGTCAAACTTCAAAAAAAATAGTAAATCAGCTGATAGCATAACACATAACACTTCTTTATTGTTCCATGGTTAGGCTTACCAAAAAACATTCTTTGGAATTTTTTAGAATTAAAATATTTGCCATGCACTGCTTTTGCTGGGAACGTACAAAAGTGGAAACTTCCCCATTTTGCTAGAGGACGCATGAATATTTAAACTAATTCGTACAGCAAAATAAAAAACCGCTTAGTAAAAAACATGTTAAGGTTCTTTTGGAGAGTATCAATTGCTTCTTTGTTTATATTTGTTTCTATAAATAGTGTAGATAGTAGTTTTAAACTATTACTCATACTAACTGAAAAAATAAAACAAATATAACTTAAAATTTAAACTAAATTATTTACTATGAAACAATGATATGAAACATTTTTTTTCATACTTAAATTAAATTTAAAAATAAAACTAATAAATTCCTAAAAAGTCTGGTTTAAAAATAAAGCCTGTAGTTTTTTTTTTCATTTCCCTTCTCGCAATCAGAGATCGAAAAGTAAAGTATATCATAATAATAATCTGTATAATTGTTCTAGTATGGATATGTTTACAATTTGATAAACTCTTTCTTGTTAAGTTAATATTAATTAGTTAATAATTCACAACGACTTACATTAAGAGGAGAGATAGTTTAATAAGTAAGATACTCGTAAATATTTTTATCAGTAAACTAAATATACATACTTATCAACACAATGGCTGCGATTGAATGAATTTTTCATTTGAAATTTGTCGTTTGGAAGGACAATGAGCCAGAAAACATGTATGCGTGGGTGTAGATCGGCCATGCTGTACTGCTCGGTACACTTTTTAGATGAACAATTTAAAGGCTCGTGTATGCACGGCACCACTGCAAACGATTACCAATTTTCGTAAGCAGATAAATATGTATGTGTGTGTGTTTGTGTCTCTATACATCGTCTGAATCTTAATAAATTGGTTTTAAGGACAATCAAGGATTTACATATAAATTTTGGATTTTTATTTTGTTCAGTATTGAAAGAAATTAACCCCCGAGAAACAACAAATATTTTCCAAACAACTAATCAAATTTGAAAAATATATAATAATTGGGACAATTTCGAATTTTTAGAAAGAATAAAATCTGGACGCACGCACCCCTACCGATGACATTGTGAGACAAATCTTAAAAACGGAGGAGGCACTTAAGAAGCCTTCAAGAACGTTAAGCATTTCAAAACATATTTAAAGAGGCGCAAGGACGTACATGCGAAATGCCGTTTGTAACGTAAGATCGCTGAGACTAAACGTGATTTGGCAAACTTGCTATAAAATAATCTCTGTAGAACGTCTTTCTTGGGCCGCATTTAATAAAGGATCACAGTTATATGCCTCAGCAGCCAAAGGGGAGAACTTAGAATTGCGTTTGATGCGACCGCTACTGGGGGCTGAGGTGGTTGTTGTGATTACACTTGAACCGCAAATGGCGGTGACTGCAGATAGCGACTGTATCGATGACGGTTGTGATGACTTCGATGAAAGCGATACAGATTTGGATGCCTGTATGTTAAGAGGCGGGAATTTTGCTATAGTTACTATAGAGGTCAATGTTGCCGATGAACTGTCATTGCTTCCGGCACTCAAATCATGTGGCTGTGTTGGTAAGCGTAATTGTTGCTTCCTTTCGGCCAAAGCCCGAAAGTCATCATCCTGTTGTGTGGTGTCTTGGATTATGGCTGATTGCCGTATGGTTTGCTGCAACAGTGAATTAACATCGATGGCTGGCCATGTGACCAGCGAAACACTTCGTCATAAATATGAATCTATTGGCGATTCCGGCCGTTTATGCCTATGATGTTTACAAGACTTGCGTGACTTTCTGGAATGATCCTCATTCTGGGTGTGTTCTGCAATCTCTACATTGGGAAACGCATGTTCGTTTGACAAACTCGTTATACGTTTTGGTGATTTACATGGCGTTCCTTGAGAATGTTGTTGACTGGACGATAAAGAATAATAATCTGCTGAATGACTTTGGGAGGATGTTTCATCAGTCAAAGCCTGACTTAAACTTCTGATGGTTACATCACCATCATCTCCAACGGGCGTTGAGACGACTGAGGATGGATTTGTCAAAGGTGTCAAAGTACTTGAATGTTGCTCTTCCACGTCCACACAACCAAGTTTACCAATGGTCGAGGAAGTTGTAGTGGCATCTCGAGCTGTACACATCTGTGCTGTTGCAGAATCTTCGCAACAGCAACAGGTATTAGAATTACATGAGCAAAAACTTGCCGTTACACTACTACGTCGGCTGGTATGTGCCGAACTATCGGTGGTCTCCTGGATTAAAGGTTGTGGAAGTACTTCGTCCCCCAAGTACTGTTTATCCCCTCCGGCCACATCTTCTGCGCTGGACAATGGAGAATGTCTTTTTACATTACAATGGTGGCAGTCGACAGAAACAGTAAATGCATGTGAATTCGGAGCAGAGCGAGAGGAATGCCGCCCTTCATGATGCCATTCTTCGAAACTGCTGCAACTACTTGTGTGAGCATTTAAACAAGAACAACTGGAACAACTGCTGCAATAACCGTCGGTTGCTATAAAACGTTTACGTTTTATTTTGACACATTCATTTCTCGGCTGTGATTTTAAACTTCTCTCAGTGTTAAGTTCAGAAACATCCATTGTATTTGTAATATCGCAACAATGCCAGTACCCACATTGGCCTCTGTAATTTCTTTGCTGGTGGTGACAACTAGCCTCCAACTCTTCATTGGAGAGTTCATCCGTTTCTATGGTCGTGTTTGAATTAAAGGACGAACGTCTCTTCAGTCCTCTATGATGGTTATCAACATCGGAATCGACGTGTAATGGTGCCATAATGATGGGAGCAATAGCGCTGTCTGCTGCCACTTTAAAAGCAAAGTTCGAAGTAGCTGTGGTAGTATTGTCTTCTGTCATTGTGGCAGCGTCTATTTCAATAGCAATTTCATGCAAAGCTGTTGAAGATGACAAACGGAGGCTATGGTGATGATTGGGTTCATCGCTAGACTCAAGGGAAGACTTAGTACAGGTATTTGGAAGATGGTCTACAGAGGAACACTGTATTTTGTGCATATGATGATCCGAATGACGACGGCATTGATAATGGTGGTCGGCTGGGCAATGCTTGTGCTTCCGACGAAAACTTTGATCTTTCATACATAGCGGAGGCCACTGATGATGGAAATCGCCATGACGTTTGTGATCTGTGGATCGTGAACGTTCGTAGCAATGCGGCTGACACGTCTGATAATGACAGCAATGAGAGGTAGAATTTGTTAAACGATGGCAGTGGCAAGTTTGTTCCTGGACATTTGAATGACCAGTGCAAGCGCAATATCTCAACGGTGATCGCTTGCAACCACACTTGTGATTGTTAAAGCATAAAACTTTACCATTCCGATACGGTAACGGACGCTTCTCCCAATTAATTAATGACGTCGGAGTCTGTGTAGCATTGTGGCGCTTTCGCGGCTCACTGATTAATTTGCTAGGTAATATTTGCTTTTTACAAGAACACGATTGGGTTTCTTTTATATCTCCTTCCCGAGAAGGCTTTCTTAAACCTTGGTGCACTATGACTACGTCCAACTTATCGGAGACATCGTCGGCTTCACCGTTGATTTTCTTCTGGCAAACTCCCCTCTTATTCGATCCCGCTACGGATGCCGTCTTTATTCGCGTTAATGTGTTGTTATTATGGAATTGAAATGCTCGGTTGTCGTGATAGGTTTTGTTGTATTCATCATCCGCGTGGGCAGTCAATAGATGATCATCGCCACTGCCGCTGCTCGTTATTGTGTTATGTATCGAATGACTAATACTGTCGGCTGAAATGTTGTGGGTATGGGAATTTTGTTGTTGTATTTGTTGTTGTTCTTCGGGGGCAAACTGCTAATCTCCACGATGCACATCACGAGGTTTTGAGTTGTGACGATATATCCATACCTGCATTAATATGGCCAAGTCCAAGCTCACCTGCAAATGAGAAACGCATGTTAGTCAATGATTTTGTTTTTTGGTATTTCAATTAGAAATTGGGTTTCAGTATTACTGACATATGTTTTAGAGTGCTTCCTAAAATATTTAAAATATAATATTGAAATTTAAAGAAAAAAAGTTATTCAAGAAATGCTATAAGCTGGTAATAGCCGAGCTCTCTAAAGGCCTTTCTTGAATTACTTTTACTTTTTTCCTAAAACCTTAATATTTTCAAAACAAACGGTTTATGACGCAAATTGTAAATAAATTATAATTTTCTCTTAACAATACCATAAAAATACTTCGCATATGTGGTATTGATAAGCCGCCCGCACCAACGGCGAAACGCGCGTTTGTCAGAGGTTGGTATGTTTGTCAGAGGTTGGTATGTTTGCTTTGACTGGCAAACAACAACAACAAACCCGATCTTATTAGCTTGAAAAGTAATTCATTCTTTCAAAAAAAAAAAAAATGGAAACAAATAATCACAACAAACCAAAACTCAAAGAAATGGGTGTGTTCAATGGTGTAACAGTATTTATGTCCCTTCTAAGTAGATTCTTTCAAGCGGGCCATAAATAAAGGTTAGTTTTTACGGGATTTTTTGCTTCTCGTTGACAATTTTGGCATCATCGGACTTAGAGTTTGGTGTGTTTGTCATTATTGGGCCAGTACAAATAGCTTTGAGTGATTGATTTTCTTTCCGCTGCTAGATGTCCTCTGTAGTTGTTTCAGGTCCTGGAGACGATATGGTTCTGGTACTACGACACGATTATTGAATAAAATGCATCCTTCAAATTTTGATAACGAAACTTATTGGTTGTAAAATTGAAGTATGTAAAGATTGATTTCTTCGCTATTTTCAGGCTAGTCTTGTTGATGCAGTGAATAATCGATGGCAGAGCTTTGTCGCTTTTGGTTGCCTTAACTGCCATTTTGAAAGAAAGCAGAGACGTCAATGAGTAGAAAAAGTCTCATTGACATCTCTACGAATATCTTTCTCGAGTGACGTGGAAGCGACTAAGTTGTATTCGTCTGTTCAAATACACGGACACGAAAGACCAAAATCTTTAGTGTTCGCGTATTTGATTTCAAAGTCGTAAGGGAGTAAAATCAAAGACCAACCCTGCGACCGAAAAGCATTTTATAAAAACGTTGTGCGGCGAAAATGATTGCTAAACTTTCCTTCTCTATTGAACTGTAGTTTCTTTCAGCAGGTGTATGGAATCTCGAAATGTGATGCATAGCTTTAACGCTGTTGTCAGGAAATGTTTAGTAGATCAAAACTCCAACCCGGGCGATGATACGTACATATGTATTTTAAATTATGTGCTATACACAATGATATTTTTGTTTTGTTTATTTTAATTGTACTTAATATAGATTTGTACAATTATTTCATGAGATATGGTCTTTTTAGTTAAGAGTAAGAAATGATCGGCACCACGTTGCCCAGAAATTAAATTTAAAATGCGTTTCTTATGTGAAATCACAAAAATATTGATATACTCCAAACCAACCGTACACTGCATTCGTGCAGATCCATCCTTTACATTGTTCTTGCCACTTACAAATCTCAGGAGCTTTAGATGGACCAATGTAGAGATTTGAGACAGAACATTACATGTCAGTCCCACCTTTTCACCCAGAATGACATACAAAAATGGCTAACAATCGATCAAGGCTAGAAAATATAGGACCCAACAACGATGACAGCTTAAATTTAATCGTACAACTTGTTGCTAATCCGACATTCTATGTACGAGCTGGATTTTAATACCACATTGTGTGAAAACGTTGAAAGGCATATACATTTATTATTTAATTGCAATCTATCGTTAGATTACAAAAAAATTCAGATAGAACATTAATAGTATATCGAAATTTACTTCATTCGGCAGAATCTCTAATAAAATTACTTATTTAACGAGAGGGTGTCCTTTAAGTTATACTCAACACCTGAATAAAGTGTTTCATTACTATCGCCTAAAAGACAAATCGCCAGTAAATTTGAATAGTTGCTATCTTGATAATTATTTTTCGGAAAAACGTTTAATTTCAATTATGATGAATGGAATTTGTAGGTCTACTTGGATTTTGTCATTTCTGACATACCATAGAGTTTGAGATCAACCAATTTATTTAAAGCTACGTGGAAAGTATGGTCAATGTCAATAAGGCCGAACCGATTTCACAGCTAAAGACGAAAGAGTACGCGTTTAAATATTTACAGCTCGAGTTTTGCCAAAAAGTCATGAACATTTTAAATCAAGGAACTCGCGGAAAAAAACTAATTATTGTTGAGGATGTTCACGTTCGCGATTTCATTCACGTTTTCGAATGCTGTCCTTGGGCCTATTTTGTTTAAATTGTTTATAAATGACCTTTTTGATGGTCTTGGTAGCACATGCACTCCTTATGCATATTCTGATGATGTTCAGCTTGTGTTTGAGGGTGAGCATCAATTTATTGATGTACTTTTAGCGAGGTTTGATGATGTGCTGGAATCATTGCATAGCAGGATGGTGTCTAGTAATCTTTGAATAAATCTTACCCTTGGTCAACTTTACAACACAGACTTTGCGCCACCACTTTATTCTAAGAAGCAGTTGTTGCATGCCTTAGTAATGTCTAATATTCTTTATTGTATATATGCTGGGACTGCAAAAAAATATATGAAAAAATAATAGTTGCTTTTAATTCTGCTATGCGCTATTTGTATCATGTTAGTCGTTTTTCGCATATTCAACCGTTTGTAAAACAATTTTAAGGTTGTTAATTTGATCAACTTGTTGACATACGATGTCTTTTGCTGTTTTATAAGGTCTTCAGAAACCAATGCCAACAGTTACTGGTTCAGTCGGTCACATTCACCCGTTCCACTCGTAGTAATCAATTAATTATTCCTAGAGTTGTTAGGAAAATCTTTTCAAGTCAGAGTTGCTCGCGTTTCTAACAAGCTGCTTGATTATCTAAAAACGTTTAATCTGTCCAATTTAATATTTCACAAAAAGCTTGTTAGGCACTTTGAAACTTTTTAGTAGCATATATGACAACTCTTATTGTCTTCTTTTTTAATAGTTTTTAATGCTCTGATTATGGTGTTTAACTACGGAAAAGGTGAATAAATAAATAAATAATCAATAATTGTATTTTGTGCAAAGAAAATCTATAATATATAATACATATTTGCAAAACCTCGAAATATTGATCGTAGAACCAATAAAGTAAACGAACCAACTTTAATTTCCCTCTTCTTGGATACATGCATTTTAAAAAACTCCTAATAATGACTACCCGATCTTAACAATTTATCCAACTGTTTAATTATAACATAGGAAAAAAGGGTGGTTCATAATTTGCATTGATATTAAGTCATTTTGTTTCGCACTTTACACATAAAACAGACATAGTAAAAATATAAATATTTGTTTTTTCAAAAGTTAATGTGCCGCCCTCTACAAACGATTTTTTTAATAGATTATGTTTTTTAGATTTTCTGTAAAGGATAGTATTCACCACAAACCTAATGTTTACTGCCTACTTCTAATCCATTTAATAGTGGGGCTTAAATAAATGGCATAGATATTAAGCTTAGGAGTTTTACATTTATCTCGACTCTTAGAAATTGCCGTGTAGGCAGTGTAGAAAGAAACAGCCGTTATTTATTTTATTCATATTCATTAAAATACCCTCAAAAGTGACTTCACATTTGTTTTTTTTTCAAATGTCAAAATTTCGTTGACCAAACAATTATCAAAACATTTATTTCGTTGCAGTTGGCGAAAATCTCCACGCTGCTACTGAAAAACATTCCTGTAACAGTGACAAATTCCGCCACCCTTTCGTTTTAGCTGAAACGTTATTTACTTAAAGCAAAGTTTCAGCTATTAAGCAAGTGAGAGGTCGCTAATGTAATAAATTAACACGATCGAAAAATAGAAAAATTGTTTTCTTTGAGTTTTGTTTGTTGTGATTATTTTTTCCATTTTTTTATTTTTTTAAAGAATGAATTACTTTTCAAGCTAATAAGATCGGGTTTGTTGTTGTTTGCCAGTCAAAGCAAACACATCAACCTCTGGTAAACGCGCGTTTTGCCGTTGGTGCGGGCGGCTTATCAATACCACATATGCGAAGTATTTTTATGGTCTTGTTAACAGAATATTATAATTTATTTACAATTTGCGTCATAAACCGTTTGTTTTGAAAATATTAAGGTTTCAGGAAAAAAGTAATTCAAGAATGGCCTTTAGAGAGCTCGGCTATTACCCGCTTATAGCATTTCTTGAATAACTTTTTTTCTTTAAATTCCAAGCTTTCATATCAAAAGATTTATGATGCATAGAGTTGTTCTGGTCTGGTATTCACAGAGATTTTCTAACTTTTCAAAGTTTTTAAGTTTTCGCCTAAGCGATCGCTTACTTGCCTTATATCCGAGCACCCAAAAAAACCCCGCCCATTGTGAAATAAGCAAAACTCCCTGTTAAAAATGTACGTAGTCACATCGCAACATAAAATCTGCCAATTAGAAAAAATATGCTGTATTTACACTAGATACCGAAATTAACATTAAAATAAAAATAAAAAATGTACCATCTGTGTTTTCAACGAGTTTTAGACGATTTGACCCATTGGTGCCGTCCTTTCTCATCTGTTTTTTTCTGGTTGGTTATACATTCAAACTATATAACTAGTAGGACATATTGTATTAAAACAACGAATTACATATTAAATATTGAGATTCAACAAAAATTAGACTATCTATCTAAATATGAAATATTCAGATTCAACAAAATCTATTCAATCTATCTATCTATTCAGGTTTGTTTGAAAAAAACTCATCGGCCAGGGTTACCATTTTAAAAATTTCTTTTAAAGTACTGATACAGTGTAGCTTTAGATTCTTACCTGTAATGTGCCACAGATCCAAAATTGGGACGGTGCTTTCCTAGCAACAAAGTAACCAGTCTTAAACATGTCACCAAGAGTCCACATGAGTACCATGTGAATGCTCATGCCGTAGGTAGATTTATTTTTAAAATTTCGAATAAATTGTGGCGCTCCTGAAATTTTTAAATATATTAAAAACAATTTTTTTTATTTATGCTCAGTTTTGCATTGATACGTTATTCAATTTCATTAAAATTTGACAATTTTAATTATTTAATTATTTATTTAATACTGCCCATAGAGAGATATATTATATTATCTTGAGATATGTTATACTCTATAAATCTTTAAGAGAATTTTGTTGCGTCGATTGCTGTATTTTAAGACAAAATTTGAATGCAATTAAGTTCAGATCAGTTATTAAAATAGAGTTGGACAATTTTTATAACATGCTGACGATTTATTGAATTGCTCAACTTAGCACAATCAGATTGTTTAGTATTAATATATATTTGGGAAACAAAATATATGTCTAACAATAAGTGAAGCCGGAGCAGTTCTTACACAATAGTTTCAGAAGAATTGTATTCAATAGGGATTAGTTATTCAAAGCTTAAGCGCTTAACAGTGGATATTACAATGTCAATAGTGAGTTTCGGATTCATTGCATATTAACGAAAGGTCCTTGTTGTTGTTGCAGCGGCAACTGTGTGCCGGGGTGACAGCCCTTGGCCGAAGAATTCGGGTCAATCCGGTCCAAAGAACCGGCTGCCCTTCGGTCACTGTGCTTTTCTCATACACGTGAACTAATGTTCCATCTAGCAACATTTCCCAGAAAAAATCTTAAGATAGCCAAAGCATATCAATCATATATTGTTATTTTCGACGCAACGAGTCAACCAACCATGCAATTTCAAATCGGGTTAAAAAAAAGTTTAGCGAAGTTCGGATTACTGTAATTTAAGTAGAGTTAATCACGAAACAAGCTTTGAACGCCTAGAGTCGTAGACGAACGAAGCTGAGTGTGGTAAGTCCCGAAGTTTACTAAAAATGAATAGCGGTTTTCCATTTTTCGACTGAATACGGTCTCAAAACTGGGCATTAGAACTAAATATGACAAACCTAACATGGCCTCAGTGAAAACTGCCACAAAGCCAACAATCTCCATAAACCAATCTACGGAGAGCATTAGATAAGTTATTGCAGCGCCGACAGCCCAAACGACTAACATAAAATCCAAGTAGGACTGAAAATCCGTCCAATTCCAAAAGTATTTAAGGTCGAGATCTGAAAGAATTATCAATAAAAACGTTTAATGCAATAGATGAGACAATGTAAATAATTTGCTCACTTACCACTTAAATAGTGACGAGAACGAGCTCGTTTTAATGGACCAGCTTCTGCGGATATTGAAACTGAGCCCGCAGTGTCCGGGTCCGTCATCATAACTTTAGGCAGACGAAGGTCATCGTTAGCTATTAACATTAAATTCGAACATACACAATAAGCAAAATGGTTAAACGGCGAGTTTGAATTCAAACAAATATCATTATATGTTAAAATCATTCTGCTACAATCTGAAAAAAAAATATCTACAATACCAGAAGTGATTTGTACACACCTGAAAATGTGCGCTCTCTCGCATTTGCATTAACTCGTTTCACTTTGACGCACAAATGTATCATAAGGAACATTGTCACATTCATCACTACACTCTGTACAAGAAGCGGAAGCTCATAACGTTTGGAAAACCTGAAAAAAAGTAGAACAAAATTTAAAATTTTTGAATTATATTTGTGTGTCCTACATGTACAATACAAGCACCTGGTAGTTAAGTGACGATAAAAA
Organism: Hydrotaea diabolus; assembly: GCA_963513945.1. Classification (NCBI taxonomy): domain Eukaryota; kingdom Metazoa; phylum Arthropoda; class Insecta; order Diptera; family Muscidae; genus Hydrotaea; species Hydrotaea diabolus. The sequence continues at coordinate 217,861,298 of OY740717.1, read as the reverse complement.
ATCTAGACTGTAACGGGTATAGATTAAGTCACGAGCCGACATAACTTTACTCTATACAATTGTACTCAATCAAAAATGTTCACCACCCGATTTTAAGAAAAAGTATTAAATAATAATAATCTTACAACAAAAGTGCCCGCAAGAAAAAAGACTGGTTTACTCTTTCGGACAAAATGGACAAATAATCTCTTGTCTCAACATTGACGAATTAAGTTGCTCTCAGGAGGGAAAAGCTTTACTTGGACTAACTTCTTATAACGCAGGTATTCACGAGATAAAAAAACAGCTGCTACAAAAGCTTAGATGTTTCCTGGCTTCGATACTTGTTTACTTGTATCTGGTATTTTGTGGCATCGAGATACGACCACGACGCTTGCAGCTTCCACATCCGAAAATCCGACTTGTAAAAGTAAAATTAACAAATTTTACTTCGCTTATAAAGGAATATCAAGTTACTGCTACCAAGGAGATCCCAACTCTAAATCTAAAGATATTTTTTTTTTGACAAAGAACCAAACTATGAACTAATTTATCGTGACGTGTTTCAAAACGAACTACATACATCGGATTCAGATTCAAGGGATATTACGGTTTTTATTCCAATCTCAAACATTTTTTTGTTGTATTGGAAAAAACGATATACTTATATATAAAAAAATATTGTTTCAAAAAATTTAATTAATTAATGTAAACCGAGTTATTTCTTTCAATCCTTTCATTAATTTCTGCACAATTACTTTCGTAACGGGTTTGTCTGATTAATTCCATTTTTTTCTTTTTTCATATTACTAGCACTTTCTTAAGAATTAACCAATATATTCGAATTGGTTGGAGTTTGACTTCTCTTTAGCACCGAATATGACATTACGTATTGTCTTCCATCAATGCCATTTTGAATCGGGCGTTGTGGGCATAGCCCAAATCGGGCCAAATTATGGCTGAGACTGTAAGTTTCAATTATGTAATTTCACTGATACTGTGCACTTTGTAAAAAAATGTGATGGTGTAAAACATAATGGAGAGAATTATTTGCCAAATCCCTCCAAAATTTTTAATTCCAAATGTCTACACTGATATGATAGAAGGATCTTTGACAATTACACAGTGTAACAAAAAAGAATGAAGTCAAAATACCTGGGAAGTGATACTATTTTTCTTGTAGATATTGCTGAGTACAACGAGAAACCGGGTTTTAAATATCCCAAACACCTCCAAAATCTGGAGTTACGGGTAAAAAAACGTTTTTTCGGATCTTACGCACTTTTACTTGGTTGAATATCAACCGATTTTATACCGAATTCCAAGTCGGCTGATTTGGAAATAAGAAACTGCGGTCTTGTATGATGGTGTATACACTTTTAAAATCATACTGAAAAAAATCTGTGTATTTTTCCTGTAAACTCAAGTTTTTTTTAAATTTTTTGTAATTTTTTAACTTTGGATGCGGTTTTACACAGAAATTTTAAAAGGAAGCGAACAATTTTTGAACTGAATAATAAAGAGACGAATACAAATCGGTGTCATTTTCAAAAATCCGTAAGAAACTGATTGAGGTATTCAATTTTTATTAAAACATTTTTTGAAAAAATACGATTATTGGTAATACTACTTAAAAATGTTTGTTTGACCGTTTTCTTTTTAATTGAACATCATCAGTATCCCGTTTAAGTGACCAGCAATATTCGGAAGTCATTTTTATTTTATCTTTTCCTTCAAAACGTTTTTTTATTGTAATTATTTCTTGATGAAAGTTTTCGCCTTGTTCATCACTGAACAGGCCCAGGTTTCTGGGAAGAAGTCTAGATGTGAATAAGGGAAATGAATTTTAAATGACATGTTGCATCGCGACATAGTTGACGCTTCTATGATTACTTCCATGCGCGTTTTTCAACGGAACTTATGATAAAATTCTCATCTCTCATAACTTTCCAAATTCAGGTCCAATGAATATACCTGAAATTCATCAGAACTGATAAATGCGATAATAAATATTAGATCTGTGAAGAAATTAATAGCTTCTTTAATTTTGGCTTCGCTTAATTTTAGGAACATCGCTTTAAGATAGCAAAAAGCTTCACCGTTTACATCAAGTTTTTTTTACAAATTGTTCCATGTATCCTAACTTTAGATGCAGTGGTGACAGAACAACCAGATTCAAAACCACATATGCTCGTTGTCGGATCTTTATCATTACCAGATATCGGTTTTGTAACACTCACAACATTTTCGTACTTTACATTTTTGCGGGTTTTAAAAGTCATCGCCTTTTGAAAAGGTTGAACTTTGTATTTTTTTAATGTTGCACAGCAATTTTCAATAACAAATTCTGGCTCATACCAGCGACTGAAATTGTAAGAACGATTGAAGTGATAAGAAGTGATAAATCAAACAAAACAAATGAACAAAAACTAAAACAATATGTTTACATGACAAACAGGATACTGAGATATTCAATAAAAAACGCTCAAACAAATATTTCTGAGTACTTTGGCCAAAAATTTTATTTTTTCAAAAAAAATTGTTTTAATAAAAGTTGAATAACGCAATCAGTTTCACCGAATTGCATTTGTAAGAACACTCTCTTTTTTATTCAGATTAAAAATTGTTCGCTTCCTTTTAAAAAATCTGTGTAAAAACGCATCCAAAGATAAAAAATTACAAAAAAAATTTAAAAAAAAAAATGAGTTTACAGGAAAAATACACAGATTTTTTCAATGTGATTTTAAAAGTGTATACACCATTCGAATGGCCACAGTTACTTCTTTCCAAAATTAAAATCGGTTGATGTTCAACCAAGTTACTGACATATAAGTGCGAAAGATCCGAAAACCCGGTTTTTTTACCCGTAACTTTAGATTTTGGAGGTGTTTGGGAAATTTCAAAACCGGTTTCTTGTTGTACTAAGCAAGATCTACCAGAAAAATAATATCATTTCCCTGGTATTTTTTCTCTGTCACACTGTGTTATGAGTGAAACAAAATATCGGCTAAATGCCACGAATTCGGTGGAATACATATCACTATCCGATCATCCATAATCTCAATTTGAGACATAATGAAGGTTTAATGTCGTTAATATGCCGAATTATTTTATCTTTAGCTCTTGAATTGTTCTTTGTTTATTAAAGTACACTTTTTCTTTTAAATGTCCCCAAATATCCCAAATAAAGAACACAGTTCACGGTAACTGCATGGCCGAACTCATTTTAGAAGTACGGCCCGATGACAGAACGGACTGGCCGAGCATACACAGGTGTTTTCACATTGCCTGCAGACCCGGTTTGCTGAAAATTGCGCACATTTCTTCCGATTGTGGACACATTTAAACGATAATGCCCAACCAAAAGAGCCGATGTTACGTTGGATGTGTGACAGTGGCACCTTCCTTTTTGAAATCACATATCATATCATCCAGGTCCATATTCTCAATTAATGGCCACAAGACGTTCGTTATTATCTCTCGATAGCGAATAGTGTTCACGTTAACTGCTTGACCGACCTCATTTTAGAAGAAGTACGGCCCTATGACAGAACAAACTGGGCGAGTATACACAGGATTGCTAAAAACTGCGCACATTTCTCCCGATTTAGATTTGAATGCCTATTTTCGTAAAAGGCTTCAACAATCTTAACGCGCTGCTGTGTACCACTCCACAGTTGAAATTGTCAAACTCTGAAACAAAGAAATTGACGTTAAGGTGTGACTCACAATTGAAATCGTTAATATTTTGAGTCATTTCGACAGTTTTCTCTGGAAAGTCTTAAGAGAACAGGTATTTCAAAACTTAATTGTAATATTTTTGAAGGAATTCGGAACGATCTTGAACAGTTTGCTCAGTTTTTTGTACGAGATATTATTTTTGGTGCACTGATTGTGCACAATTTTTTTAAGTACGTCACTTCATAATAAGCATAATAATTTCAGAAAAAAAAGTAGGCAATACAATTATACTTAGTAGGGACATAAATACTGTTACAACATTGAACACACCCATTTCAATAGTACAACCGAGCATACCCTGTTTCTGTTATATAGGTTTTGAAAGCTAACCTCAATAGCGTTAGTCTGTAACGGGATTTTGAAATTGTTTCAACTTTCATCATGGAGTTGTCAGATAATGAGAAAAGTGAATGAGATAATGTGAAATGAAAAAAAGCGATATTTTCAAAACGCTCCGGCCACTAGGGATTAGCCGCATGTTCCTCTACCGATGCATAAAACTTTTTGAGGAGACTGGAGATGTAAAAGACCGCCCGCCACCGGTCGGGCCGCCCACCCTCTGTTCGAACACGTTAAATCAAGAATTCACAGAAATCCGCTCCGAAAACAGAAAATCATGGCCCGTGAGATGAATATCACGCAAAAGTCCATGAGTCGAATCATTAAAAAAGACTTGGGGCTTTCAGACGACGTACCGGACATTTATTGACTGCAGCATTAAAAAAAATAGGATTGAAAAATGCAAACGTCTTTTGGTGAAGCACGCTGAAAACTTTCACAGAAAAATTTTATTCACCAATGAAAAGTTTTTTACCGTTCAGGAAAAATTTAACAAGCAAAATGATAGAGTGTATGCGCGGTCATCTAAGGAAGCATCTGAACTGATCCCAAGGGTGGAAAAGGGGCATCATCCAGCTTCAGTCATGGTTCGGTGCGGTGTCTCTTACGATGGAGTCACTGACCTGCATTTTTGCGAACAAGGAATCAAAACATAGTTCAAAGTTTACCAAGAAACCCTTTTTGAAGCTGTTGTGAAGTCTTTTAACAATTCCCTGTTCCAAAACCAGTCATGGACTTTCTAGCAGGATTCTGCGCTGGCCCATAAGCCTAAAACGTCCCAGGCCTGGCTTCGAAACAATTTGCCAGCGTTCATATCCTCTGACAGTTCAGATTTGATTGGCCAGTGCGACTTAAGGCGTGTGTGAAGGCAAAAGTCGGACATTTCGAATAAGTAGATTCTTTTTGGATACAATGTACATCAATAAATATATTAAAAAATATTTGGTCCAAAAACATTCAGTACTTTTTATTTTACAGCATAAAACGTGTGTAACAGTATTTATGTCCCTACTAAGTATAGGTCACACTACCGTACCAAATTTCCGCATTGAAAACCAACGACCACGTCAACTACTTCAACTGTCAACGATTCAAAGTCAATAGTTGACATGTAATATATTCTTTGTAGGTAGGGGCAAAATGCGCTGTGTGCAATGATCGAAAGGAGTTTGTATTGTGCACTGCGCACGAATCAAATCTTCGACCATGCCATGTCTGTGTGCAACCGAATTGAAGTCTTTTACTTATTAATTCTTTGTTTAAATAATTCAAAAATTTCATGACACGCAATGACTAATGCAGTCTCTTGTTTTGTTAATATTTTAAGCATTCAGTCATTGAACTTCATGCGGAAGGCATTATGCGAGAGAATTGTCGCACTCCCACTGATTTTCGAATTGAAATAATCGAATTCAATATTATATGTGACGGACAAATAAATGTATACGTCACAAAGATTTTTGTATGCATATGCCCTCTGCCTTTGTTGGTCGTTGTTGTTGCTCAATCTCATTTGTTCCTAACGAACTCTTTTATAATTTGCCGTTCACACGCAGAGAAAAAATATGGTTACTATATGGTCACGACAATAATATGTGCTCACCTATAAAAGTATGTTCGTCGCAACCATAGTATTGTTTATTGAAAATAATGTTGACAATAGTATGATTGGCGCAATATTATTATTGTTGAAATGTAACAATAGTATTATTGCCAACTTTAAACATGAAAACATGGTTATAGCAACAATATAAATATGGTTGGTGCGACAAAAGTATTGTTTTTTGTGTTTTATGCTAACAAAAATATGATTACGGCAATCATACTGTATGATTGTAATTTTTCTTCATTTGTATGCTTTTTAGAACAATGTTATGGTTACGGATCTAATGCAATACTAGTACTTTTTATATGGAAATTAAAATTTTTTCAACAAGCTGCTTTGGCTTTGTTTAACTGAAATACTTTTAATAAATTCGTTACGATGCTTTTTACTTATTTTTTCTACTTTTAAATACTTAGTAGGGACATAAATACTGTTATAACATTGAACACACCCATTTCAATAGTAGAACTGAACATACTCCGTTAATGTCATATGGGTTTTGAAAGCTAACCTCAATAGCGGCCGCCCACGCTCTGTTCAAACACCGCATGTTATCAAAGCAGTTAAATCAAGAATTCACAGAAATCCGCTCCGAAAACAGAAAATCATGGCCCGTGAAAAGAAAATCATGGCCCGTGAGATGATTATTACGCAAAAGTCCATGAGTCGAATCACTAAAAGCAGTTAAATCAAGAATTCACAGAAATCCGCTCCGAAAACAGAAAATCATGGCCCGTGAGATGATTATTACGCAAAAGTCCATGAGTCGAATCACTAAAAAAGACTTGGGGCTTTCAAACGACGTACCGGACATTTATTGACTGCAGCTTTAAAAAAAAGGATTGCAAAATGCAAACGTCTTTTGGTGAAGCTCGCTGAAAACTTGCACAGAAAAATTTTGTTCACCGATGAAAAAATTTTACCGTTCAGGAAAAATTTAACAAGCTAAATAATAGAGTGTATGCGCGGTCACCTATGGAAGCATCTGAACTGATTCCATGGGTGGGAAAGGGTTATCACCCAGCTTCAGTCATGGTTTGGTGGGGTGTATCTTACGATGGGGTCACTGACCTGCATTTCTGCGAACAAGGAGTCAAAACATCGACCAAAGTTTACCAAGAAACCGTTTTGGAAGCTGTTGTGAATCCTCTTAACAAAACTAGCAATGGACTTTCCAGCAGGTTTCTGCGCCGGCCCATAAGGCTAAAACGCCCCAGGCTTGGCTTCGAAACAGTCCTGATTTGAACCCATTGGATTACAAATTGTGGACGGTTTTAGAGGACAAAGTTCGTCACAAAAGATACCCCAACATTGGATTTCTTAAGACTGCTTTGGTTCGAGCTGTGCCCAATATTCCAATAGACGAGGTTTGTGCAGCTATTGACGATTGGCCAGTGCGACTTAAGGCGTGTGTAAAGGCAAAAGGCGGAAAAAGTAGATTCTTTTTGAATACAATATACACCAATAAATATATTAACAAATATTTGGTCCAAAAACATTCAGTACTTTTTATTTTACAGCATAAAACGTGTGTAACAGTATTTATGTCCCTACTAAGTAAATCACTCCTATTATTTTGAATTTAATGTATTTTTTTAAATTATTTTGATAAATTTAATAAATGTGTGATCATACTAGGATTGTAGGGATCATAACATGGTTGCGTGTGAATCATACAATGGTTGTGGAGATCATACTATGGTTGTGGAGATCATACTATGGTTGTATGTGAAACATTCTATGGTTGTGAAGATCATAATATGGTTGTGGAGATCATAGTATGTTTGAGTGTGAATCATAATATGGTTGTGGGGATCATATTATGGTTGTGGGGATCACAGTATGGTTATGTGTGAATCATACTATTGTTGTGAGGATCATAGTATGGTTGTATTTGAATCATACTATTGTTGTGAAGATGATAATATTGTTGTATCATAACCATATACCCAACAATAGTAGTATCCTCTTCGAATATTGTCGCCACAACCATACTTTTTTCCTGCGTGCAGTATGGGCAAATTAACTGATAATTCACAGGATGGGACGCTATATGAATAAGTCTTACACAGTAAGAATAGCCTGATTGTCCAATACGCTTCCTAGCGCTCTGGCCTCAGTAGTTTAAAAACGTTTTAAGTCATGTTTTTTCTCTAAGATTCGAGTAAACGTTGTCATGTTAATACCCTCACCCTGATGGGTAAAAGGTTATACATATATCACTTTAGACCCTGCTTATGTTTTTTTTTTCAAATCCGTTTCATGATTTAAAGTCATCATAATTTGAGCCATGTCCGTCTGTCGGGCTGTTTCACACGATAACTCTTGAAAGGAGCTACCAAACGTTTTGCATGTCTAATATATTTCATATGGGGTTGAAAATAGGCAATGTTGCCTATATTGTACCATTTTGCCCACTTTTGGTATTCTTGTAATATCTTCAATACTATTTGTAAAATATAACTAAAAATCAATACATAAGAATGGGGGTATAAGATAAACTTGGTAAAAGAGAATTGGACTTCTAGCCAGTCCCCTTTTGGTACCTCCCACACAAATAACCTTGATCCACTGAAGATTAGAACCCACATATCTTGTCACCTAGTGTATGAACGGCGGAAAACATAAAATCCATATAAGGGAAAGGATGGTATATGTAAGTCGGATCAACCGTCAAAAGCTTCTTCACTTGTTTCATCTCTTATTTATAAGTAATACATGCAACTATTTAACATTTTTTTGTAGTAGTTATTTTTTTGTAAAGATTAAGCAAAACGTTATCAGAGAATTATCTTAATAATTTTTATTACGAGAGAAGGATCTATGACAGTTATGTATAAAACAAAATATCGGACAAGTGCTCGCTACGGCTTCGGTGGCATACCTCAATCCAATGGTCCATATTTTCAATGACTGAGACATAATGGAGGTTCAATGTCGTTAATGTGCCGAATTATCTCATCCTTCAGTTCTTGAACAGTTCTTGACTTATTGACGTACACTTTTACAATATTGCTCTATATTTTGATGTATCCCCCTACAAATGACCTTTCCAATTTGTCCTGCCTGTCGATATACAAAAAACGTTTTCGATTCGACCAAGGTCCAATAAAGTATGAAGGGTTAAATGCGACTTGCATCTATAACTATTCCCGACTAAATGGTACCATATCGGTAAATCATTTCATGTAGCACCAACCAAGCATGCCCCACAGCTCCAGGGTATATTTTGAAAGAGTGGAAAGTACAAAATAAAAAAACCTTTTTTACATTCCTTGTTCGTACATTAGCGTGGCCCATATTATTTGAACACTCTAAATTTCAAAACTGTGTTACATTTCTGGGCACCCTTAGTTTTGTTACTAGTTACAAAACAAGTATCTTGACAGTGTTGGAAAAATATATATTTCTATAGGAAGACAGTACTTATAGAAATGAAACAATAAGAACACGTATATTTTTTAATAAAAACATAATTTCAAACTTTGAGGTCCTGTACATTAGCGTGGCCCATATTATTTGAACACTCAAAATTTCAAAACTGTGTTACATATCTGGGCACCCTTAATTTTGTTACTAGTTACAAAACAAGTATCTTGACAGTGTTGGAAAATTATATTCCTATAGGAAGACAGTACTTATAGAAATGAAACAATAAGAACACGTATATTTTTTAATAAAAACATAATTTCAAACTTTGAGGTCCTGTAAAAAGGACACATGATCACGGAATGGAAAACTGTAAACGCAGTTTTACTTAAATGCTACCAACTTTTAAACGTATACGATTTGGTTCATGTGTCACGACATTTTTTAAACATAGTTCAACGGTGTAATAAATGGAAAAAATCTGTCATTATGGGGGTAGCTTTTAATAAAGAAAACTGGTTGAGAGGTAGTAAATTAGAATTTGATAAACAATACAATGATCTATAGGAAAGTGGTGAGTGGGGCAAATAAGCGTGGTTTCATCCTCATTCCAACTTTCAGCAACTGTTTGTTTTGTAGTTGTTGTTGAAATGGGTGGCCCACATTAATGTACAGTATGTATGGTATCGATACTTTGTTTAATACACATACTTATACATATGTCTATAAGTACAAGCAATGTTACCTTCTCTGTATCGAATAATCACAAACCTCATTGGACATAATACTGAGGCATCCCGCCTTTTATCAAACAGTCGCCAATAAAAAATAAAACAAATTCAACTATTTTGTTTAAGATGTAGATGTGTTAAAAAAGACTAAATTCGAACGGGCCGACTAGATAATACATATTCTAGCATACTTCTGTAAAAGACTTAGCCATTTAGCAAGATCCAAAATTGAACAGAGTACATTTATCTGCGACAGTTTGGATAAAACAATAACTGCAATCTGTTCGGCAGGACACATTAATGGTATTGAGGTGTCGTCTAGTACCAACGACAAAACGCCCGTCTACCAGACGGTGTTGTGTTCGCTGACTTACTTTTCCCCCCATATCGCAGAAATTAATCTAGACGCAACCAAATGTCCAAACAAATCAATATTTATGCGACTACTGTTAGAGAGCAGTCCTCCAGAAATGGTCGATAAAAAATTAATTCAATTAGAAGAATTTAGAATTATACGGTTGCAATTAACTGCGTGTCACGTAACATGTATGCATATACTTAGTAGGGACATAAATACTGTTACAACATTGAACACACCCATTTCAATAGTAGAACTGAACATACCCCGTTAATGTCATATGCGTTTTTAAAGCTAACCTCAATAGCGTTAGTCTGTAACGGGATTTTAAAATTGTTTCAACTTTCATCATGGAGTGGTCAGATAATGAGAACCGTATCGCTGTAATAGCGATTTTCAAGTGTGAAATGAAAAAAGCGATATTCTCAAAACGCTCCGCCCACTAGGGATTAACGGCATGTTCGTCTACCGATGCATAAAACTGTTTGAGGAGAGTGGAGATGTAAAAGACCGCCACCGGTCGGGCCGCCCACGCTCTGTTCGAACACCGCATGTCATCAAAGCCGTTAAATCAAGAATTTACAGAAATCCGCTCCGAAAACAGAAAATCTTGGCCCGTGAGATGAATAACACGCAAAAGTCCATGAGTCAAATCATTAAAAAAGACTTGGGGCTTTCAAACGACGTACCGGACATTTATTGACTGCAGCTTTAAAAAAAATTAGGATTAAAAAATGCAAACGTCTTTTGGGGAAGCACGCTGATGACTTGCACATGAAAAAATTTTATCGTTCAGGAAAAATTTAAGAAGCAAAATGAAAGAGTGTATGCGCGGTCATCTAAGGAAGCATCTGAACTAATCCCAAGGGTGGAAAAGGGTCATCACCCAGCTTCAGTCATGGTTCGGTGGGGTGTCTCTTACGATGGGGTAACTGACCTGCATTTCTGTGAACAAGGAGTCAAAACATCGGCCAAAGTTTACCAAGAAACCGTTTTGGATGCCTCTTAACAATTCCATGTTCCAATACCAGCCATGGACTTACTTTCCAGCAGGATTTTGCGCAGGACCATCAGGCTAAAACGTCCCAGGCCTGGCTTCGAAACAATTTGCCAGCGTTCATTTACTCTGAAGAATAGCCCTCAGGCAGTCCAGATTTGAACCCATTGGATTACAAATTGTGGACGGTTTTAGAGAACAAGGTTTGTCACAAAAGATACCCCAACATTGGATCTCTTAAGACTTTTTTGGTTCGAGCTGTGGCCAATTTTCCAATGGACGAGGTTTGTGCAGCTATTGACGATTGGCTAGTGCGACTTAAGGCGTGTGTAAATGCAAAAGGCGGACATTTCGAATAAGTAGATTCTTTTTGGATACAATATACATCAATAAATATATTAAAAAATATTTGGACCAAAAACATTCAGTACTTTTTATTTTAAAGCATAAAACGTGTGTAACAGTATTTATGTCCCTACTAAGAATAATTATAAAATACTTTCGTAACATACATAAACGCATACATTGGTAGGTTTACAGTTGCGGACACAAAGATAGCACTATCAAAACCAGTCAAGAGGATTTTTATTTTTATTTTGGGACCGAAAATAAAACTTTTTTAATTCATTTGAAATGTTCCTATGGTACAAATGTCACACATCTAAATTGAGTATACCAAAGGATGTTTTTTTCCACCGAGCATAAAATTTTACAATAAACTTTTTTGTTACAATTTTTATGTAATATTGAAACCAGTAAGTTATTTGTTTTTATATTTTAAAAATCAGAAAATATTTTTTTTACTTTTATTTGTTTATTTCGCAAATGTCAATTATTTTGTTACATTCTTTGAGTTTTTGGTTTGTTGTGATCATTTGTTATTATTTTTGAAAGAGGAATTCCACAATCTAATAAGATCAGGTTTGTTGTTGTTTGTCATAGTGGGAAGGCAAAGTAAGTCAGCGAAGTAAAGCAAACACATCACTATCTGGTAGACGCGGCGTTCAATTCCATTTATGTATTTTTATAAATAAAAGTCACTGACTGATTTTCATTGATGACTTCTTTAAATAAAAGTAATCAATTATTGCTACCTTTTATAAATAAAAATCACTGACTGATTTTTATTGATGACTTCTATAAATAAAAGTAATCAATAACTGTTGTACTTTTCAACTGTAAAATAAATCAAAGCTTTTTACTTACACTTTATAAAACAATACAAGTGTAGTGTTTTTTGATTTAAATTTTCCGTTACACTATTATTTTCTAAATACAAATATACAACCTTTGGTGACAAATTATAAATTAAAAAAATATTTGTATATTATACGAGGGCGACCGCAAAAGTAACTGGCCTAAGACCGTTTTTTTGGAATTATTATTATTTATTTTTCAACATAATCTCCTTCCAACTCAATACACTTCATCAAACGTTTTTCAAGTTTTTTAATTCCATCCGAAAAATAAGATTTTTCAAGACCTTCAAAATATGCCTCAGTTTCAGCAATAACCTCGCTATTGGACGAACATTTTTTGCCACCGAGAAATTATTTTAAATTTGGAAACAAGAAATAATCAGAAGGAGCTAAATCTGGACTATATGGTGGACGCGGAGCAATTTCAAATCGCAATTCGGCCAGTTTTTGTTGAGTTAGAAATGCAGTGTGTGAAGGAGCATTATCTTGATGAAAAAGAACTTTTTTTTCTAAATGCGGTCGATTTATCTTGATTTCTTCACTCAACCGATCCAATAATGCACAATAATATTCATTATTGCCATTACTTTTCCTGCTGACTTAACAGTTTTCGCCTTCTTGGGACCACTTTTACCAGCTTCTATCCATTGTTTTGACTGTTCTTTGCATTCTGGGATGTTGTGATGGATCCATGTTTCATCAGTAGTTATAAATCGGCGCAAGATCTCTATTGGACTACGCTGATAAATCGCTAAAAGCTCCTCGGAATTGGTCCAACGGACGATTTTTTGGGACAAAGTCAACAAACGCGGCACCCATCTTGCGGATAACTTTTTCATGTGGAGTTCATCGTGTAAAATACTCCAAACTTGTTTTTCGTGTATTTTAACAATATCGGCAAGTTCTCTGAGCTATCTATCTTTAGTCAATTCATTAAGTATTTTTCTAATGTTTTCAATAGTAGAAGCAGTTTTCGATCTTCCAGAGGGTTGTTTATCTTCCGTATTTGAACGACCCATTTTAAATTGTTAAACCCAGGATTTCACGGTGGAGTATGATGGTGCATTATCACCATGAACAGAATCCTATTCATCTTTGATTAATTGTGGCGTATAACCTTTCATATAAAAGTGTTTAATTACCGCACGAAACTCTTTATTTTCAATTTTTCAAAAATTATAAAACTTGTTTACTTCAATCACCTGTAACAAAGAAAATAATCATTAAATATTTAGGAAATTTTGACAGATGGCTTATAAAAGATTTCTTTTAAAAAACAAAAAAAAAGTTGCTAGTAAAACAGAAAATGTGCCTGGCCAGTTAGTTTTGCGGTCGCCCTCGTATGTACTTGAGATCCCAACCTGGGGACAGTGTATATCCGAAATTTGTTCGAATTTTATTAATTTACTAACCAATTAAACAAACAAAAAGTAATCAATAATTGTTATCGTAAAAGAAATAAAATAAAAATCAAAAATAATTGATATTTTCTGATTTTTATAAACTAAAAATTTATTACAATATTGAATAACTGTTATGTGAAGCAAAGACAATAAACTGTTCAAGATTCACGAAATGCTACTTCTATGTAGTAATGTAGAAAAACAGCACTTCAGTAAAATAAATCGATTCAACGATCATATTAAATATTCGCTCATGTGATGTGTTCCGAGAAATATTGAAACCGCACATTTTTTTAAAATTAGAATTTTTTGTAAAATGGCGTGCTACATTACGAGAAAAACCACACATATCAAAATGTGCAGAAATGTGCGATTTCCAAGAAGAAATATTTTTTCTAACAAAAAAAATGTGTGTTGCCATTTCCAACTAACGATTGAAAGGAGTCGGTTTTTATTTAGTAAAATTTAAGTACTTATAAGCTAATGTGAACTTACAACATATTAAATTTTAATGTTGTTGTATTTTTTGAATTTATAGTTGCTAAAAAAGGACATAAAAACTATATATAATCCGATTCACAAGGGTACATGTGGTGGATTTGAATCCCCAATATTGTTTAGGTATTCGGAATAGCGCACACCAATTATAATGAAATGTTCGAGCAAAATCAAAATGCAGCACAAGGCGATTTTTTGCTGCTAACCTCGTAAATTTAGGCAACCTTACGAGTATAAGAGCATTCTCTAAACCATGCAAAAACTTCTCATTTAAATGTTTTGCCGTTCGGAGCAAGTGTTTAACAAATTTTGCACTAAACCTTTCATACGCAGTGCTATTATTTCAATCGCATCAGTTTTCTGCATGTATGTTTTCCAGTCGACTTCGCAACTGAATATTTCAAAGAAACTTTTATTTACCACTTTCTGACCCTTCCAAGACGTGGGTGTGCCGCCCTCAGTATACAAGCTACGGATTTGGTGTTAAACACGTAATCTTACATGCCTAGCCTCTGTTAAAACGAATGTTCAATCGCAACGTATACAGCTATAACAAGTCCTGCCTGTCAAGTTTGTAATTAACTAATAATTTTCGACCACCGAAAGCGACGATGGCGTTGATTGTACCTACCACCTCGCTTCTACATCTTCATGGTCCCGCAGAATACTTTTGAGTTCTTGATTTCTTTATGCTTAGCCCGATTTGCTTAAAACAACTAGCGATGAACTGCTACTCAAGAATTTAGTAACCACAACAATTATCTCCTCCACCCGCACTCTCCACCACTTCGCTTTACGATGAGTTTATAAATAATTTCATGACATTGTGGCTGGTTGTGCTTTCAGATTCGTAATTGTAGTAAATTTATACTAAGATACATTACAATAGATATATTTATAACGCACTACACATGTATATACGAAAGTAGATGAAATGATAGGTACGTCACATTTCGTCAGATGTTCACAAAAATCTTCAATGCTGCATTATTATGGGAATTAATTGTTTCAAAATCAATTTGATATTGGCTTAAATAGAAACAACCTGCCCCTTTGTAAATACGAGTATGTTAAATTTGTGGATACTACAGTTTTAGAAGAAACCTTTGTTGGGAGTTATTCGAAATCAAGGACCAATATGGTCTTATTTTGTAAGACATGGGTGTTAGTCAGATGCAATATGCGGCTTCTAAAGCTGATCACAAACAACATAAAGAGATATTGGCCAAACTTTAAGAATGTACCAAAATTTCATTGAAATCGGTTTATAATTGCGATTTGTAGTTTAAAAACAACGATAGATGGTAGATATAATTAACATGGGGTCTATCTCCATTTTATTAAGGTGTTGCAAACTTGAGCACAATGTCGTAACGCCCTTTACAAAAGTGTGTGTATACATGGTGATTCATTCACGACTGGACAAATTTCACCAGCGTATTTTTTGGCTCAAAAAAATCCAACAACTGGTTCAGAAATTTTACAACAGTACCCTTCATTGGCTTAAACAAACATAGTAAGTACTAATACTTAGTAGGCACATAAATACTGTTACAACATTGAACACACCCATTTCAATAGCATTAGTCTGTAACGGAATTTCAAAATTGTTTCAACTTTCATCATGGAGTGGTCAGATAATGAGAACCGTATGGCTGTAATAGCGCTTTTCAAGTGTGAAATGAAAAATGCGATATTCTCAAAACGCTCCGCCCACTAGGGATTAACCGCATGTTTGTCTACCGATGCATAAAACTGTTTGAGGAGACTGGAGATGTAAACGACCGCCACCGGTCGGGCCGCCCACGCTCTGTTCGAACACCGCATATCATCAAAGCCGTTAAATCAAGAATTCACAGAAATCCGCTACGAAAACAGAAAATCATGGGCCGTGAGGTGAATATCACGCAAAAGTCCATGAGTCGAATCATTAAAAAAGACTTCGGGCTTTCAAACGACGTACCGGACATTTATTGACTGCAGCTTTAAAAAAAATAGGATTGAAAAATGCAAACGTCTTTTGGTGAAGCACGCTAAAAACTTGCACAGAAAAATTTCACCAATGAAAAGATTTTTACCGTTCAGGAAAAATTTAACAAGCAAAATGATAGAGTGTATGCGCGGTCATCTACGGAAGCATCTGAACTTATCCCAAGGGTGGAAGAAAGTCATCACCCAGCTTCAGTCATGGTTTGGTTGGATGTTTCTTACGATGGGGTCACTGGCCTGCATTTCTGCGAACAAGGATTCAAAACATCGGCCAAAGTTTACCAAGAAACCGTTTTGGAAGCTGTTGTGAAGCCTCTTTACAATGCCCTGTTCTTAAACCAGCCATGGACTTTCCAGCAGGATTCTGCGCCGGCCCATAAGGCTAAACGTCCCAGGCCTGGCTTCGAAACAATTTGCCAGCGTTCTTTTCCTCTGAAGAATGGCCCTCAGGCAGTCCAGATTTGAACCCATTGGATTACAAATTGTGGACGGTTTTAGAGGACAAGGTTTGTCACAAAAGATACCCCAACACTGGATCTCTAAAGACTGCTTTGGGTTGAGCTGTGACCAATTTTCCAATGGGCGAGGTTCGTGCAGCTATTGACGATTGACCAGTGCGACTTAAGGCGTGTGTAAAGGCAAAAGGCGGACATTTCGAATAAGTAGATTCTTTTTCGAAACAATATACATCGATATATATATTAAAAAATATTTGGTCTAAAAACATTAAGTATTTTTTATTTTACAGCATAAACGTGTGTAACAGTATTTATGTCCCTACTAAGTATATAAGTATACATATAAGTATAAACTATTAAAATAATCTACAAACAGAATAATTTTAACATAATAGTGGTATTCATAAAAACACGTATATACCTTGTGTTTTTTGTAAATGTTTGAACATACGAAGTCCAACAATTTCCATATTTAACTGCGAATAGATATTGCCAGTGCATCCATGCAATGAGTGTTGTAAGTGTACGCAAATACAAAATATGTAAACGTTAATAAATCCTAATATGTGACAGCGCATAGAGAAAAGGACCTAAGGGTAAAAAAAACAATTTTCACTTTTTTTTGACGTGGACAACATCTGTGCAGGCCCCAAAAGTGTTCCCTCCCAGAGATATACGCGTTTTATGAAAGTAAAGGTACACCAAAGATACACGTATTTAAATCTTTAAAATGGCTCTCCTGAAAAAAACTGTTTTTTCCCTTGGGTCCCTTTCTATTTTGCGCATCACATATAAGCTTCCCATCTTATGTCATTAATCATTGATTTGATATATTAAATGGCTTGTTAATCAATATTATTGTGGCATGTGGGTTAAAAACGTAAAACATTCAAACTATGCGACTCAAACTTTGAGATTAATATAACAAAACCTTAAGCAATTTATGCATAGCTTTTGACAGCGCGCAACAAGATTTTTGCCTAAAAAATATTAAAATTATAATTTTTTATTGGCATAAATATAGAATATACGTCAATCATTCATATAATCGATAGTTATCGGTGATAGTTATCGTTTGAATTGATTGTACCTGTCCAATGAACGAATTTTTAGCTGTTAATGTAGATATTGGTCATAATACCTACTTAAGTGGTCCCGCGTACGGAAAGGAAAATTACTAAAATTTTAAATTTTGTTAATTTCTGTTTTTAGGAACCGGCTTGCGGAAAAAACCCTTCATAATGAGTGTAATTAGTATTCCAGTATCGAGCTTCACGACTATTATGCGACGTCAACGGCTTTCTATGTGATTATTTACCCAACACGGCCTTTTATGAATGCCAACACGCATGATGGATGGATGTGGCAAACGAAATACATACACAACAATCGATTTATTGATCGCAAATACGGTGCCGACTAATAATGGAATCAGTTCCAGGAGAATAAAACAAAACAATAGATAACTATGAACGGAAAATCAATTATTGTAATAGGCATATTTTTGCTTATTTTTTCCAGTACGTTTCCAGTAGAAGCAAAAATGTAATTATTTAACCACTTCAAGTACTCTTAAACACAGAAAGAGTTAGAAAGAAAAGAGAACCCGATTTAAGACGCTGTCATTGTTTATAAATAATGATAGCTCTAAACATTTGAAATATTACAGTACTGCTTAAAATATTTGTCGAACTTGTTTTTTATCAATTAACATTGAAGTTATATTAAATTAATAATGGCATATTTAAAAAAAAGCACGAAATAATTGTCCGCAACTATTTGAGTATAATCTTAAAATAACGCACCAACTCATGTTTTACTCTGCTTCAAACATTTGCAACTTTGTCACATCGATATTTAACAAAATATCAATCATAACAATATCGAGGCATTATAAGAATAACACGAACAACTATTCTCAGATGATTTTAAAACTTTTCTTCCTGAGAAGACCAGTAAAGCTCACAATATTTTTTCATTGGATATTCAGGGTTTAAGCAACTTAGAAGAGAATTGTTTTCTAATTTCCTGTTGGTGTAGTTTACGCTTTTTTACTACTTAAAACACCATTCACTGTTGAATTGTGTGCATTATACATTTGCAATGTTTCTTATTGCTATAACCTCCAAAAATGTTGTCGGATTATTTTTTAAAAATAAAGAGGAATACGAGATCCAAGCCACTCTCTTTAAATTTCAGCATGGCTTTAGTTACAGATCTAAATAAAAATATTTGTTTTTCGCAAAATATGCGTCACAATGTTTTGTGCTGCTTTAAAAAAGCCTGCGAAACACTGCAACTAGTATCTTATCGATTTAGCTCGCGTATGTATTTCGGCCGGGTCCAATCAATCCGGTCCATAGAACCGTCGTGGGTCATAAATTTGTCAAAAATTTTAATGATACCTCGAAAAAAATGCATCATGCACTGCAATTTCATGGTGCGACAGTCCAAAAACCTGGGACCGGATATTATTTTTCTTGTAGGGCTTGTCGAGTAAAACAAGATTCCAATAGTGAAATATGCTGGACACCTCCAAAATCCGGATTTACGGATTTAGAATTGACTAAGTTATTTAACTTTTCATGAAAATAAACTTTTAAACATTTTATACAAAATTTTATTTTTTATTATTTAACTCAAAGTGTTTGCTTTATCGTTGTGACCGGCAATATTCTGAAATCATGTTTATCTTATTTTAATTTTTTCCTTCATAGCGTTTTTCAATCTTGGTGAAAATGTTTTTTCCTGGTGAAAATGTTCGCCTTGTTCATCACTGAACTGGCCCAGGTTATCTGGGAAAAAGTCCAAATGCGAATGCAGAAAATGAATTTTTATGGACATGTTGCAGCCCATTTCACCATACGCACTTAAAAAATCATTGACAACTGTGACATAGTCGTCGCTTCTGTGATTTCCAAGGAAATTATCGCATAGCGCAACAAAACTGTTCCATGCGCGTCTTTCAACGGAACTTAGCTTTTTAATGAAATCTGCATCTCTAATAATTTTTCGAATTTGAGGTCCAATAAAAATACCTAAAAATTATCAAAATAGATAAAAACGATGAAAAACGTACTAGATATGTAAACAAATTAATTAATACCTCCTTTTTTTGGCTTCACTTAGTTTTGGGAACACCGCTTTAAGATGACAAAAAGCGTCGCCGTTTACATCTATTTTTTTACAAATTGTTTCATGTATCCCAGTTTAAGATGCAGTGGTGGCAGAATAACGTCCTCAGCTTTAACTAATTGTTTTCCTGCCTTGTTTATGTCCATACTTTGCGATCATAACGATTCGGTGCACGACTATCCCAATCATAAAGATAGCACGGATACTTTGTGTAACCACCTTGCATACCAAATAAAATTGTCAAAACATTTAAGTCACCGACGACTTTCCATTTATGGGTGGTATAGCTAACAAACATTAGTATATTTTTCATCACTTCGTAAGTTTCTTTTGTATTAGTCGCATATGCGATTGGAACTGAAGTTAATTGATTTTGGTTATGCAATAAAACAGCTTTTAAGCCTAGATATTACATTACAAATCTTAAATTAATAAAAATAAAGTCATACATTTTTATAAGAAAACTTACTTTTACATAAATCATCAATGAAAAGTCGCCATTCATCTGCATTATAATTGTGATTTAATGCCGAAAATTGGAACTAGTCTTAAAGTTCGGTCACTTTTTCTACCAGATGTTATAACGAAATCTTTTTCCACCAAAGTCCACTGCTTTGCCGCTTTGACAAGTGAAAATCGCGAACAAGATCGTCGAAATCAGCTTTTGACAAAGAATGCCGCTCCGTTGTTGTAGATCTGGATGGAAGGAACTCTTCTTGTTCAACATCTTTTTCTGTTACATCGACAGATTTGCTCGTTGTCGGAAGATCATTCTTACAGGTATCGGTTTTGTAACAGTTACAACATTTGCGTACTTAATGTTTTTGCGCGTTTTAAAACAAAAAGTAGCAATCATTAGGTTTATTATATGGCTTATAATGCCAAATCATAGGCGTAGAAAAGGGCAAAACAAACAAGGGTTGAATTTCCTTTTTTTAATGTATTACAGCAATATTGACAAACAAATTCTGGCTCGTACCAGCGACTAGTATCAAAAGAACGATTAAATGCTTTATTGTACACTTCTACCACTCTAATATTGTTTTTAAAATCACGCCGGTGACTGATATCAGTAAATAAGCCACAAATATAGCAAATTTTTGTTACGATTGTCAGTCACAGTGTGGTGTGCAGTTTCATCACGCTGCATTGTCGGGCCCTACTTCTTCGAAGAAAATGGTCATACCGTTAGGGTTACTGGAGACCATTACTTGAGCATGTTAAGAGAATTCTTTATCCAGTTTCTGGATATCAGCTTATTTAAAAAGCTGATATCCAGAAACTCCACATTCCGCTGGCCCCCCAGATCACCTGACCTTACTACAAATGACTTTTTCTTCTGTGGTTATTGCAAACAGGAAGACTACAAAGCAAAACCAACAAATTCGAATGAAGTAAGCGACATATGCACGTTAGAGTTGGTCGTAAAAAAAAAGTTGCCGCGGTTTTCTACTTTAAATTACATTTTTATGTACTAGTTATTTCGGTTATCTTTTTCTCAGTATAGTAACGTTTGTGTGCTTAAATTTGTGAACTTGATGCCAAAGATTACACTCCTTTTGTTCCGCGTCGAGGCCAAACGAGGCTGCAATAGAATAGAAATGAATCTTGTGCTGGGATATGATGAAAAAGCATGTCACAGGAAATGGAGCATTAATAAAAAAGGTCAGTCAGTTGGTGATTGCATATCTAACAAAGACGCGCCAAATGGGGAGAATTTAGTGTTTTATAAACTCAATTGATGGAACACTGATTTAAGAGATCAGAGGAAAGGCGGAGATCAGAGAGAAATTAAAAGTAAGTTTGAACAAGTATAAGGGATATCTGAAAAGGGCCCAAAGATGCAATATTGCAAGTTCAAAAGGATGATAGTTCATGGACGACATCTAGTTGGAAAGGAAACTGCAAGAGAAGCAGCATCTAACATACATGTAGAGTAAAATATAATAATGGACATTGTGTTGTTGAATTGTAAGATTTGCACATTTCAATCGTACAAAGCGGCCGTGCCGAAAGACATCTTTCGAGCAGTATCCACTGCCCATGAAAATTATGTTCATCGTGATTATAGAATATAGAATGCGGAACATAGCGGGGAAAGGGAAGGTAGGTCAACGTGGGTTTGATTCTAAAAGCCGGTATTTCCGTGATTCCAAACCAATCAGTCCATCTTTTCTAATGAGAACACTAAAACGACTGTTGGATCTGCACTTGAGAAACGCCATTAGTGTGATCAGCATGCGTATCTCAAGGGCAAATCTGTTAAAAGTGCGCTTCATGTTGTTTTAGGCATCGAATTGCGAAGCTAGGGTGCACTTTTTTGAGCAAACGTTTCCAATGCCTCCGACACCCGGGAAGCTAGGGTGCACTTTTTTGAGCAAACGTTTCCAACGCCTCCTACCCCCGCCTCCTCGCACACTGAGAGCCACATCCCCAGGACGTAGGTACAACGTACACATTATGGATCGTTCTATTGTGGAGAGATGACTAGAAACGCCACATATATTTACCTTAATCATAATAAATACTGTGGCAGCAGAAGAAAAAAGTCATAAATCTATAATAATAAGCGCACAAAATCTTTATAAATTCACATTTCATAAAAAATGTCTAATTTAGAGTTATACATTTTTAAATAAAAAGTTGGCGCCTTTTTGTGTTAAGGCAACAATATGTAAATTATTACAGATATTTATCAACAGCTAACAAAATTATAATAATCACTAAAAAATTAGTATATGATAAGTTATTAGAATGCTTATAAATTGTGCTGATCGGGACGCGGTTCAATTAGGATAAAAAAAACTCAACAGAAAGGTTCTGGCATCGCTTGGTTTAGACCGCAAGAAAAATGTTTTTCAAAGAAGGAGCGGTTACATAACACTATAATATAATACAATAATCACATACAGAAATTTCATCACATACTGAAATTTCTATATTTTCAATTGTGCTAATATTTTGTCCATCAGTGGGATCGCAATGGATCCTATATGTCTCCGAACGAAGGAGCATTATGCATCACCCTTTTCGTCTTTACTGTAATCACACAGCAGTACTATGTGTTTTTGCATTACTATAATTAGATTTGATTGAAATTTGGTTTGTTGCGTTACTATGCATATGCAATTCTAACCGGATTAGTCCTTGGTTTGATTTAATCCCTACATGGATTTTGGTTCCAGTCGTCATAAGATGGTTTGTTATGCACTCTTACATATTTTAATTACGTCTCTCACAACATTCTATTAAGGGAAAAGGGAAAACTTCTCTCAAATCAGTGAACTGTGCACGTTTCAATTCTTCAGGACCGCAAACATACCAAATGTGTACATACCAATGTGTACTAAATAGTTGTATTGCAATAGCATGCTTAGACCCATAGCCATGACTTACGAACGGATGTTGAGAAGGAAGTATGAAATTCATTAGGGGAACTCTAAAGATTTACATGTTAAAGAAAAGCCGTGTCGGAGGTTGGTGGTATAATAAAGTCACAACCCTAATGTACATAGCACGAGTAGATCTACGAAAAAATAAAACATGAATGTTTTCGACATTTTCGACAAACAGCTACCTTGAAGATTATATGTGACCAAACCAAGTTCGAAATCAGTCAAAGATAAAACTGGATGAAAAAGTTATCGTACAACTCGGTACGATTACTACACGTTGCATGTTAGTTTCTTGTTTAGAGTCAAACCAGTATTTAAATCAACGTTATTCAAATCTATAGAATGAGCTATAACATTACGTCATGCGATCTTAAGTGTCCAAAAAGAAATAACTTTTTTTAAAGTTATGTGTTCGTATACAATTTCCGGGTCGGCGGAGCAATTTTTTTAAATTGACATACATAAAATGTTAAAGCAAGGTCCCTCGTGTTAAGAGATTTATTTTTTCCTGGACATTCCTATTTTTGACTTTATAGCTCATGTGGCCCAACTTCCCGCTTAGTCGAAAACGGGATATTTATAGTCAATATGTACACATGGTTACTAAAATTACAGCGAATTTGACTACCAATTCAAATATGTATAAAGTAATTTTGAAGTTTAGTTGCACTTCGGCTTCGGTTTGGCTTAACTTAACTACGTTTTTACTTGTTTAGTTTAAAATAAAAAGAAATGCCTCTCCTTTAAAAAAAATAATATTCAATTTTGATTAAAAAATGTTTTTAAATGATCAAAAAATACTAGTTGACTGAATTTGACGAGAAAATTAAGGTAGTGTCTGGTCGGCATAATAAACACAAAAATTGTGTTCAGGAGTTATCATAGACAAATTGCGTTTCCCTAATAGGGATGAGTATGCAAGCCAATGATCTGCAGCGGTGCACCGCATGAGTACTCCGATTACAAATTATTCTCAAAGTTGGAGCACTCATGGTTTTTAGTAATCCTCGAAACGACGCTATATTTCTTGCGATGTGTCTTTGTAGACGAAACACGCACATATCAATCCCATATGCATGTGTATTTGTTGCTGTCACCTTATTAGATCGCATAGTGTTATTTAGATCATACTTATGCACAGACTTAAGAACTGAGGCTTGTTGTGTGTAAACAAGAGAGAGCCATCAGCCAACAAATAAAGTCATTCACATGCTATATCCACAATCCATACAACTTCCTTCCAGTCTGGCACATGCCGTAGTGACATTTAAAATACAAGCACAATGACAGTAATTATTTCCACTATTAACAAGTGGTCTTAATCTTTGTCTAATTCAACCGTCAACCACTATACGAGTACATACA
Source organism: Hydrotaea diabolus (assembly GCA_963513945.1). Taxonomy (NCBI): domain Eukaryota; kingdom Metazoa; phylum Arthropoda; class Insecta; order Diptera; family Muscidae; genus Hydrotaea; species Hydrotaea diabolus. The sequence goes on along the minus strand of OY740717.1, from coordinate 217,836,736 downwards.
TATGTATGCATACGTACGTCGGTACGAGTGTAAACAATCAATGAGAAATATCTAAAGGAGTAGAAACAAATGTGAGAAATCCGAAGGGAAAACACAATTGTTATTCATTAAGAAAGGTGAACAACAGTAAACACACAAATTATCCCTTCTAATAATGGGCAATAATAATTCGAAACTGACATTTCTCCCCATGGTTTGCTCGCAGCAAAGTACATTTGAATGAACATACATGAATGTATTGGGAGAATGCTCAAAAAAGTACAAAAAAAACTACAAACCGTAAGCTGTAACGCCAACAGCAAAGCAGCTTTTTCATAGTTGATTCGAATACTATTAGATGTAATTAGGTTTTTATTTCGTTGTAAAGAAACTGTATCTCGTCCGAGTAGTTCTTCACGAGGACCGGCAAATACAGAGCATTTTGAAAAGGCAGATGTATCTAACAATCATTCAGAGGCAGATTTCCTCGTCATAAATGCGGTGGACTTTACGAGGAAGAAATATATCTTTAATCCATGTATAAACTCCTCTATTGCTCATTTTGATTTTTGTTGTATTCTAAGGCTCTCTAAAGTGCATCATTTGTTTTCTTTCTCCCTTTACTTTATCTAATACATGACATCAACAAGATCAGCTGTGTTGTGTGGCCGCTTTCATTGCAGTGTTGTGCCACCCCACAAAGAAGTGAATTACTTCATAAGCAAAATAGTTCAGGTTTGTTGTGTGTCAAATGGGGGATGAAAAGTGAGTCAGCGTCTTTGTTAGTATCTACATATTATTATGTGAGCTACCGACCTACCTTAACTTATTTATCGATCTACGAGTATCAGTTTTGTTTTGTGAATAATAAATATACAAGTATACTGTAATTTGATTTTGCACATGAGAAGTAGTAAGCTGAAGGTTGAAGACTAGACGAATCTCTGAACCAATTCCTTCTATAAGTATATTGACAGACTGTCCGACTGACTTTATTTTCTTTATGTACACAGATATGCCGATGAATTGAAAGGTTCTATTTATAGAGCACCGATGTTCTCCACACTTTCTTCTTGGGTTTTCGTTTTGTTATGAATTTTATTTTTGTTATTTTGAGAGTGAATTACTCCACAGGCTCATTAGATCAGGTTTGCTGTTGTTGTCAAAGGGGGATGATATTTAAATTGAACCAGATATCTAAATTTCATAAAATATTACGAAAGCTGTGGCTGACCTTCGAAAATATGTACCATTTTAAAAAGGCAGGCATCCAATATGACCCTCTTATTTTCTAGGAACAATATTCTCAATAATTGTTTTACTTCTGTCCTGTTGTACTTCTAATATTCAACTACAACAGGACAGAAGTAAAACAATTATTTAAATTGATTACCCCTGATGATGAACGAGGAAGTCCGTTCGAAATATTGGGTTATTTAAAATTAAATAAATTATAAAAACACCAACATCTGTTTTTTGCTTATGACCTCAAGCCTAACAATAACTGAAAAATAAACAACAAAAGGTCAACTATACAAATACTAATAAATTACTGATTATTAAAAAATGTGTTACTGATCTTTGCTTTTATAACTATAAATCCGGCTCCAACTTCGGACTATGCTAAAATTTCTTAATTTCCTTTAGAATTTAGACTTTTTTGTTTGGGGCTACGTAAAGTCCAAAGTCTATGCTGACAAACCAGCTACGATTTAGGTTTTGGAAGACAACATCACGCGTGTCATTAACGACATACCGGTCGAAATGCTCGAACGAGTCATTCAAAATTGGACTCTCACTATAGACAGTCTGAGACGTAGTTGCGGACAACATTTGAAGGAAATTATATTCAAAAAATAAATGGCATAAAATATCCTTTTAATGAACAGTTAAGATTACGCACTTGATCAGAATTTTGTATATAGTTATTTTGAAAAAATACAGCGAGATCGATCGCACCGAAATATCGTAGTTATGCAAAAGAAGTTCATCATTTCGAAAAAAATCAAAACATCAAAGGCTTTTATATTGTACATAATAAATATATAAACACACGCATATATGTATGTATTGACTATATACATTTATATGTAAAAAAACACTTGCGGTGGTGCATGTGATGTTCGCAGAAAATACAATCAATACGTAGGACATAACACCAAAAAAGAAAATGGACTGTGCAGCACAATCATAGAAAAGACAGCGAATTTGAATAAAACCAACATCATTATATTAAAGAACTGTGACCAACCCACCGAAATGAGAAGTGTTTAAGCTATTTACAACAATCTCCAATTTCTTTTATTCAACCCAAATAAGTTATTAACAAAGTAGAAAGTGGCAGGAAGAGTCCGATATGTTATAACATTTGTATAAAAACGAAACAAGTCTACAGCTTTTTGTTCGAATGACCTTTGATAACCCACAATGATAAGCTAAAGTAGAGCGAACCAACCAAGTGATTAAATTCATTTAGAAAATATATGAAAACAAACCGAGTTGATTTCGTTATTCGTTTCGGAGTGTTATCTGTCCCACAATATGTAAGACATATTGTAATGACTCGTTTATGCCTAAAACTTATGCCAAGTTTTTACATTCGGTAAACTTACGATGAAGGATTTTTTGTTATTTAGTTGGATTTTTGAGAAGATTTCTCTTAGTTTATTTGTTGCCATAAGTAACAAAACTAAATGCAGAAATGCAATTAAATCTGATAAAACAAATATTTGTATCAGCGTATTGAAAATACCTTCAGAACCATAATGGACTGCTATATAAAAAAGACGCCATCGAAAACTATACGTGGAGTTTTCAAATTGATTTTTAAAACAAGTTATATTAAGACGGTCGGTCAAGTTGGTGAAATATTTATTACTCAGAGATGAAATAGATACAGGATGGCGCAAAACTACCGTTGAGGTTTGGATGTTTAATAATGTTTGAATGTTTATATAGTATATTAATGGGAAATATTATTGGCTTAAGTATGGAAAATTAAATCCCACAAGTGGTGGCCATTTTCGGCTGCGCACCTTCGTGCTCTTTCCGCGATAGCCCCAGTTGTGCCGAACGTCTTCTTGTTGATGTTTCTGAACTGTCCTGCCCACTATCCACAACACGTTGGATATTTTCGTCCGTGTGGGCCGTACGTGGTCTTCCGATAAATGGAAGGTGTCTTAATGTACCATGTTGTCCAAAATTTCCAACCAAGCGGTTTATTGTTGGTTCTGAAGGCCCAGTACGCACATTAAAAAAGCAACGATAAGCACGCTGTGTCGAAACAATTGACTTGACTTTTAAAATAAAATTCAACAACTGCTGATCGTTCTTCTGTTGTGTAGTTCTCCATTTCAAATTCCCCAAGTTTGCTTCACAAATTTCTGAAATAAAAAATATAAGTAAATTTGAAAAGTTATTAAACATTCAACCCACAACGGTAGTTTTGCGCCACCCTGTACTAATGAACAACCAGACTTAAAATGTAAACGTAGTAAATTCTTCATAGAAATGTGTAATCAAATTACTTTTGAATTTTCTTGGATATAATCCACCCAGATTCAATAATGAATTGCAGATATGCTTCCATAGTTGTCCTTGTATTTTCATTTAGAAATTGTGTTAGTGATGTTGAAATAAATGGTCTAGATTATATCGCGAAATCAGAAATACGGATCTTTCAACTTTACACTTAAACGACTTTGAAGCAATTTGGCAAGAACTGCCAAATAAAATGTTTTACAGAAAAATCGTTTTTCCCATGTCAATAAAATTATTTACTGATATATACTCTTTGCTACATTCTTGTGCCGCAGCAGTAAGAGCATTTTGTGCAATAAGCCTAACCAAAATCAAAATTAGATATAGATTGAAAAATAAGAAACTAATGTCACACAACTTAATATTTTTTATCATAATAGATCTGCGACAATTATGTGAGAAACAAAATATAGACCAAATGCTCGTCAAGGCTTAGGTGGCATATTTCTATCCGATGGTCCATATTTTCAATGACTCTTAGACATAATAATAGAGGTTCAATGTTGCTAATGTGTCGAATTATCTCATCCTTTTGCTATTGAATTATTCTTGGCTTATTCACGTACACTTTTTCTTATAAATATCCTCAATGAAAGAAGTCCAACGGTGTCAAATCATACGATTGTGGCGGCCAATAAACATCGCCACGACGTGAGATAACACGGCCATTAAATTTCTCGCGCAAAGAAGCGTTTCTTTCGTTGGCTGTGTGGCATGTGGCACCATCCTATTTGAACCACATATCGTCCAGGTTAATATCCTCAATTATCCTCACCAATATCCTCACCATTCACTGCTTGGCCGACCTCATTTTCAAAGAAGTACGGCCCGATGACAGAACAAACTGGGCGAGCATGCATAGGTGTTTTCATATTGCCTACAAACCCGATTTGCTGAAATTTGCGCACAATTCTCCCGATTGTGGACACATTTTATCGATTATGCTGACCAAAAAAATCTCGTAAAAGGCTTTAAAAATCTTAACGCGCTGCTTAATTGTGTACCTCTCAGTGGTTAAATTTGTCACAAACTAAAACAAAGAAATGTCAAATTAAGTTGGGCCAAAACATGACGTGTGACTTACAATTCACATCGTGAATTATAGTTGGACCACCCTTTATAAATTTATATAAATAAAAAACTGTTGTTTTGTTTCGTTGGAAATGAGGTTTTCTGACACTGTAAAAAAGTACTTATAATTTTTCACATTTCTGGATTTATTGGAAAGGTTGAACTTTGTCATTTAATAATGGAACACCCTCTGATGCGTTTTCGCTTCGCTCAATGGGTTGAAGATCAGATAAGACTCATTTTCATCTCGGTGGCTATGAGAATAAGCAAAATCGCCGTTTATGGGGTTCAGACAACACACACGTGAGTATTGAGAAGCCAATGCGTCCAAAACGAGTCACTGGATGTGTGGATTTCGGGCTGGCGGCATCATTGGGCCATTTTTCTTCGGAAATGAGCAAGGAACCGCCGTTACCGTCAACAGTGAGCGGTACCGAGCCATGCTCAACGAATTTTTCTTTCCAAAAATACAAGAGAATGGCATTGACGACATTTGGTTTCAACAAGACGGAGCCACCTGTCACACAGCCAACGCAACCATCGATATTTTACACAACGTTTTTGATAATCGAATAACCAGTCGGAATTGTGGTGTCAATTGGCCGCCTCGGAGCTGTGATTTAAGCCTTTTGGGTTATTTTCTATGGAGAGATTATGGATAATTGTTACGCAAAGAAACCAAAAACAATTGAAGCGTTGACACATGAAACCAAGTTGTCATTGAAGAAATTCGACCCGAAACAATCGAAAATGTACTGAAAAATTGGGTTGAACTAAGGTACTGCCGAGCCAGTTGTAGTAGTCATACAGATGATATTGGACCCCATTTTAAAATGACAAAGTTCAAACTTTTCAATAAAAACCGAAATTTGAACCATTTATCAGTACTTTTTTACCGCCGATTTAAATTTTAAATGATAAATCGCCCACCCTGTATAACAACATTAAAAAATTACTTTAATTCTTTGTAGCACCACTAAACGATAAGAGTTCTTCAAAAAATTTGATAACGATTTTATTGACACAAGTAAAATGACAAAGTTTAAAATATGAACATAAAATGAAATGGATCAATGCTTAATAATGCTGTTAATACTTATATCTGAAACAGAAAGTCGTTATATTTGCATTCCACCTATACAACCAAACATAATACGTTTGAATCATATGAATGAGAACACTACGATACATATTTTGTATTCAAATTGTAGTTTATTTTTATTTTAATCTATAGCAAATTTGCACATGAGTCAAACAAATCCAAAGCAGTCATTACAATTTTAGTACCGCCATAATTGTTAAAGTTATGGGCACAACACTGGCGTTGATCGGTACCCGATGCGTATTTTCGCAAATGCAAAACGCGAAGATACGTCACGGATCTACAGGGCAATAAAAATCATTTTTTTTTAATAATGGAAGAGTCTGACGTTTTGTAGAACAGTGGTGCCATAATTAAAAAAAACTGCTCTTGGTACAGCTTTTGAAACTGCGACGCCCAAGCAGGCTGGCATTTTGACATTATTGAGTCAGGGCGCCGTGGCTATAAGTCTGTAAGCCCTATTTGTCACGGAAAAAACGAATTAATTAAGAACTTATTACAAATTAGCTTCGCATTTTAAGACTTATTCAATACGACTTATTAATTGACAAAATTATTTAATTCAACGGATTTAGATCAGATCTAAATCATATGATTTTGTTTAACTTTCCTAGAACTTTTTTCATAATTTTTTACATTGTCACCCACATTAGATTTAGCATTTTTTTGTTATGAAATCTTTCTTTACTCACAACAAAAACTAAATTTAAAATATACTAAATTTAAAAATATAAATGTTTACCCTTGCAAGATACTTCTAAAAATATATAACTTAAATAAGCATTTAAGAATACAAATTAATAATGAGACAAATGGTTTGCTGAATTTGGATTATAAAAGGCTATACGTAATGGCACACATGTACAGGTTGGCCCAATTACGACTGAATGGTTACAAATATTCATAACTTATTTCTTTATAATTTTTTATTTATCTATTGCTATTTTTACGGAGATATATGATGGCTGCTATATATAATGTACTGCAACGCGTCAAAGTTGTTGAATTTTATTTTTTTTTATTTTCTGCCAAGTCAATTATCTCAACTCAACGAAATTATAGTCGTCATTTAAATGTCAGAACAGCAGCCGGTAACATCATGATAATAAACTTAGTCTCCCGTTTTCAGGAACAGGGATGTCAGAGTCCTAGGGTATTACATTAGCTTCAATGACACGTTAGCCGGTTCTTTGCAATACAAAAATAAATCAATATAATCCGAAACTTGCTGGTTATTCCTCCAGATATATTGGCATAACAATGGCGTGAACTACTCTAATTCAAACGATTAGTGAAAAAATCTCTGTAATAATTTCATTTCTTTATTGACATGTAATTCGAAGCCCATTGGGGCCTATTAAAGCTAAATTACAATATACATCAAAATGTTAAATAGAACATCTTAAACTACTAGAGCAAATTCAGTATAAAATCAAATAAATAATATAATTTTAAAAAATCCTAATATTTCCCAATAAAAGAGAAAAAAACCTGATGAAAGCATATAAGTGCTAATCAAGAAACCGAAGAAAAAAAAAACATATAAATAAAAGCATTACTCTGTACTTGAACGAAAATGTTCCATTAAATGTTTACGAAATGTCATGGAAGACAAATTAAACGCTGAGGAAAGTAAGGAAGGAATTATAATCCGATGTTCTGGTCGATCAATAAATATGCAGTCAATTTGATCTGTCATAGCTGGATCAACCTGCCACCGTTAATTGCTAAAATTTTGCATTTTTTCGAAATAACCAGTATTTTCTCAAAAAAAAATGCATTTTTCGATAATTTCTAAAAGGATTATCTTTATTTTAGGCAATTGTTTATTTTCATTTATTGCTTTTAGCGCAAAGAAACTTTGTTGCAAGTTCTTTACTAAAAATTTGACGATTTGTTTGTCTGCAAAGGCAGTTAATGACTTCTAGAGAAAACTAGAAAAAACACCCTCCAAAAAATTATCATAATCCGTTGTGTATAAATGGTATTTGGCTTTTGCTGTATATGATACTCCTAACCATTAACTGGTGACACTAGCTTAGGCTGAAATGGGGTTTTATGTCAATAATAATGTGCAGCAAATTCAGGGAAGTGGTACTATTCTTCTTATAGGTCTTGCAAAGAACATTAAAAATCGGTATGTACACTTTTTCAAACACACCCAAAATCTGTGCATATTTTTCCGGCAAACCAAGTTTTTCTTTCTCTCCTAATGAATTTTTATTTCATACTTAAGTTTGAAGAAGATTTCTAAGCTCCTTGATTATGATTTTATACTGATTTTATAAGTGTTTGCTTTTGGACCAGTATATTGGACTCGTATACACAAAATGCTTATGAAACAAACCACATTGGTCGTATATATAGTAAAAGAAGTGGAAAAGTAAAGTTGTCCTGGGGCTTGGGGGCACTGAAACAAACTAAAATGGAACTTGAAAAAAGTTGTTAACTCTGGCCGATTACTGACAAAATGTTTTAAAATTGATACCTAGTTAAGGTCCTGAAGCTTAAGTATACATATTACTAAAAGTTTGTTTTAATAAGAACTACCCTTTCATGCAGTTTGACTACAAACCGATCAAAGTATGTGAACAACCCACTTAAATTGACAATATAACCGAAAACAAGCTAAAGAACATCAATGGAATGTCATAGAATATGTTCGCTGGAATTATAGGATCCCATTTCTGCAAGAAATAATGCAAAACCTTACTGGTTATTCCTCCAGATATATTGGCATAACAATGGCGTGAACTACTCTAATTCAAACGATTAGTGAAAAAATCTCTGTAATAATTTCATTTCTTTATTGACATGTAATTCGAAGCCCATTGGGGCCTATTAAAGCTAAATTACAATATACATCAAAATGTTAAATAGAACATCTTAAACTACTAGAGCAAATTCAGTATAAAATCAAATAAATAATATAATTTTAAAAAATCCTAATATTTCCCAATAAAAGAGAAAAAAACCTGATGAAAGCATATAAGTGCTAATCAAGAAACCGAAGAAAAAAAAAACATATAAATAAAAGCATTACTCTGTACTTGAACGAAAATGTTCCATTAAATGTTTACGAAATGTCATGGAAGACAAATTAAACGCTGAGGAAAGTAAGGAAGGAATTATAATCCGATGTTCTGGTCGATCAATAAATATGCAGTCAATTTGATCTGTCATAGCTGGATCAACCTGCCACCGTTAATTGCTAAAATTTTGCATTTTTTCGAAATAACCAGTATTTTCTCAAAAAAAAATGCATTTTTCGATAATTTCTAAAAGGATTATCTTTATTTTAGGCAATTGTTTATTTTCATTTATTGCTTTTAGCGCAAAGAAACTTTGTTGCAAGTTCTTTACTAAAAATTTGACGATTTGTTTGTCTGCAAAGGCAGTTAATGACTTCTAGAGAAAACTAGAAAAAACACCCTCCAAAAAATTATCATAATCCGTTGTGTATAAATGGTATTTGGCTTTTGCTGTATATGATACTCCTAACCATTAACTGGTGACACTAGCTTAGGCTGAAATGGGGTTTTATGTCAATAATAATGTGCAGCAAATTCAGGGAAGTGGTACTATTCTTCTTATAGGTCTTGCAAAGAACATTAAAAATCGGTATGTACACTTTTTCAAACACACCCAAAATCTGTGCATATTTTTCCGGCAAACCAAGTTTTTCTTTCTCTCCTAATGAATTTTTATTTCATACTTAAGTTTGAAGAAGATTTCTAAGCTCCTTGATTATGATTTTATACTGATTTTATAAGTGTTTGCTTTTGGACCAGTATATTGGACTCGTATACACAAAATGCTTATGAAACAAACCACATTGGTCGTATATATAGTAAAAGAAGTGGAAAAGTAAAGTTGTCCTGGGGCTTGGGGGCACTGAAACAAACTAAAATGGAACTTGAAAAAAGTTGTTAACTCTGGCCGATTACTGACAAAATGTTTTAAAATTGATACCTAGTTAAGGTCCTGAAGCTTAAGTATACATATTACTAAAAGTTTGTTTTAATAAGAACTACCCTTTCATGCAGTTTGACTACAAACCGATCAAAGTATGTGAACAACCCACTTAAATTGACAATATAACCGAAAACAAGCTAAAGAACATCAATGGAATGTCATAGAATATGTTCGCTGGAATTATAGGATCCCATTTCTGCAAGAAATAATGCAAAACCTTATAAAATGACAAAACCGTAGAAAACACGTAATTTTTAATTAGTTTTTTTTTTAATAAAAAATTACGTGTTTTAAAAATGTTTATTTTTAGCTTGGTTTCTTAATGAAAAATACTAACCATAAATCAGGTTTTGAATCGTAGTAAATGTTAGTTGTGTCAAATGCCAAAAATAAAGACTTAATTTTTCAGAAAAGTTTTAAAAATATTTAACATACGAGTATACGAGAAATCTTCGATCGCTCTCGTCAAAACTTCAAAATACTATTAAACGAATAATAATTACTAATATTAGGAGGTGATTGACATATTAAAGAAAAAACGCAGAAACTAGCACTTATCTGCTCCTAAAATTAATGACTCTAAGAATAGATGAAGAAACTAGTGTCTGCGATGAAAGTGTTCGTAATGTTTTCAGGGCAGCAATATTAACGGAGTTGTTGCAACAGAAACCCTACTCATTTCGGCAATTAGTAGAAAGAAGATATTACTTAGTAGGGACATAAATACAGTTACACACGTTTTATGCTGTAAAATAAAAAGGCACTGCATATTTTCGGACCAAATAGTTTTTAATATATTTATTGATTTATATTGTATCCAAAAAGAATCTACTTATTCGAAATGTCCGCCTTTTGCCTTTACACACGCCTTAAGTCGCACTGTCCAATCGTCAATAGCTGCACGAACCTCGTCCATTGGAAAATTGGCCACAGCTCGAACCAAAACAGTCTTAAGAGATCCAATGTTGGAGTATCTTTTGTGACAAACCTTGTCCTCTAAAACCGGCCACAATTTTTAATCCAATGGGTTCAAATCTGGACTGCCTGAGGGCCATTCTTCAGAGGAAGTGAACGCTGGCAAATAGTTTCGAAGCCAGGCCTGGGACGTTTTGGCCGGCGCAGAATCCTGCTCGAAAGTCCAACTCTAATTTTGGAACAGGCAATTGTTAAGAGGCTTTACAACAGCTTCCAAAACGGTTTCTTGGTAAACTTTGGCCGATGTTTGGACTCCTTGTTTGCAGAAATGCAGGTCAGTGACCCCATTGTAAGAGACACCCCACCAAACCATGACTGAAGCTGGGTGATGACCCTTTTCCACCCTTGGGATCAGTTCAGATGCTTCCTAAGATGGCGGCGCATACGCTCTATTATTTTGCTTGTTAAATTTTTCCTAAACGGTAAAAATTTTTTCATCGGTGAACAAAATTTTTCTTTGCAAGTTATCAACGTGCTTCACCAAAAGACGTTTGCATTTTTCAATCCTATTTTTTTTAAAGCTGCAGTCAATAAATGTCCGTTACGTCGTTTGAAAGCCCCAAGTCCCAAGTCTTTTTTTAATGATTTGACTCATTGAATTTTGCGTGATATTCATCTCGCGGGCCATTATTTTCTGCTTTCGGAGCGGATTTCTGTGAATTCTTGATTAAACGGCTTTGATGACATGCGGTGTTCGAACAGAGCGTGGGCGGCCCGACCGGTGGCGGTCTTTTACATCTCCAGTATCCTCAAACAGTTTTATGCATCGGTAGACGAACATGCGTTAATCCCTAGTGGGCGGAGCGTTTTGAGAATTTCGCTTTTTTTCATTTCACACTTGAAAAGCGCTATTCAGCGATACGGTTCTCATTATCTGACCACTCCATGATGAAAGTTGAAAACGGGGTATGTTCAGTTTTACTATTGAAATGGATGTGTTCAATGTTGTAACAGTATTTATGTCCCTATTAAGTATTATATTCCATTATGATATATCGAGTTAAGGAAAAAAAATATTAATTAGTAACGAAAATAAAAAAACAAGCTCGTAGCATGGACAACATCAAACCTACTGCAGAAGATGGGGGAGTAGAAAAACTTACATTTATTGATGGGGTAGTGTTAAATTCAACAAGACGTAGGGCTTCAAATATGCTCTACCAAAAATAGTATTGCTGTTGTGACAATCGTTCCATTCCGAAAAAGCAAAATACTGGCTGTTTCATTCACGACTGGACAAATTTCACCAGCGTATTCGTTGGCTCATTTTATGAAAATATGTCCATTTACGACCATGTCCGAAAATGCAAGGGGGTGAAATGGCAGCGGTATGAAAATCTTCAGATTAGTGGTCGGAGGGTAGTAGGGTAAAATGTTGTTTTCTCTTAGATGATAGCCTACCTTTTACTTTTCCAAAATTGCCTATGTTGTTTTCTCTTAAAAGATAGCCTACCTCTTTTTAAATTTAGATGATAACATTAAAAATAGACTTTTTTTATTTAAATTAATCTAATGTTTAGTGTTTTTGCAAAATTTCAGTTTATGAAAAAGACAACAGGCTTGAAGCATTTTTTCATAGCGCCTATTACTATTCTTCTAAAGTCTGAAAGGTTGTCATATATCATAAATCTAGGCCAAAGATCTTAAAGAGTACAAGTATTAAATAAAGTATTGCTGGACTTTTCCTTTATAGACCGACATTGCTTTTTAAACTCCCGGAAGTTCTAAAATCCGCAACGTAGAGCTACTACAATAATATACTGAGTTTGTGTCAGAACTCACCAAAATAATATACGTAGGGAATTAGCAATAAGCAAGGCAAAGCAGACATGCAACGAAAATCCATCTGCATCCTGTGTCTTCTTAATTTCCAGATATTGAGGAACATAAGGAATGACACCTCCTATGACCATAGCCGAAGCAGCAGCCCAACCGACCACATGTCCAACGGTTAGACCCATTTCATCATTGATAATCCAATCCATTTCGTTAACAGCAATAGTACACGTTCGATTTATCAATTCCCTCTCTTTTTGTTTTGCTTGTGGATTTTCTCGCTCTGTTGCAGTTGTAATCTAAACTAATTTATCTTTGTCTGGAAGAAGATTTTTGAGGCGTACTGTTCGTCATTTGACAGTGGCATTGAATTGCTAACATTTTTACAGAAATAAATCAAATCGATAATTTAGTTTTCACATTTAAATGTCATTTTCATACTACACGCACGCACACCACTATCTTTTTGCGCTGTTTATTCTCTTTCGTCAAAAAGTTTACACAATTTTATTTCTTTAATTCCTCTTTCGTATAAATATTCGCTTTTTAGTATACTTTTGCCTTTTCTAAAGTTTTGATTCTTAAATAAATTACTTTAAAATCATTTTTTCAGGCGACAACATTTTGCGTTCCTGTATAAAGTCTATTCGCGAACGAAAACCGAAACCTCGCGAACGAAACAAAACACAAAACTGAATACGAATACTGAATACTAGTTTATGGAAAATCGATTACGATATATTTTAAAAATCGATTTATGGATCACAAAAAAGATTATATTATATGTTTTTAGAGATTCTCTTCACCTAAACGAAATGCGTGTCGCATAAAATATTGGTTATATGTATTTTTATGAATTGCCGCAACAAAAAGCAACATTGTGTTCTGGGGACGAGGCATTTCATAAGTTCTCTTAATAATAATAAAAATGTATAAAGAGACGTATGTTTAAAGAAATTCGACAATAGAAAACCAAACATACAGAAAAAAAATCATGTATTTCATTAATATAAGTCCTTGGGTTATTGAAAAAAATCGGACTGTTGGATACTTTCGTTTTCTCGTGGGTTTTAATAAAATTTCTCTATACATAATTATCTATTACAATTTATTTGAAATGATTTTTCATTGTTCACAGTAATAATAATATTAGGTTTTACAAATTATTTTCTTGAAAACGTGTTTTAAAAACACATACATACATACAATTTTTAAAAGCAATAAGTACATTTTAAAAAGTAATGCAGTTAATAAAATAGGTCAATTAGTTTTTCTTCACAAAAAAAAACTATAGTTTGACAAAATTTTGTAAGAGATTTTTTCAGTACATACAAACGAATCGACTAGATTTTGTTCGCAAAAAATGTGCCCACTTTTTAAAGAACGCATAATAAAGATTAAATTAAACAAAATTGAACTGCATTAGAACTATAACACACTTTTTAAATAAAGTATATTTCTAAGAAAATACAAAAATTGTGATTAACGAGTATGTAGTATAGGAAATGCCCAGTTCATATAGCAGGATAATTCGGATTAACGAAATGCGGATTCAGTTCTGCTTATGACAATTCCATTGCATTGTATTGAAATATCTTCCGCTTTAAGATATTTTCAATGGTACTGAATAAAAGAAAGGAAACAGAATTCTCGTTACCAAAAAATGGTTGCTTGGACCAAAGACGATAAATTGTACACGATGGGCGATTTAAGCTTTATCGAGAAATCAGAGAAGAGTAAAAATCATTTTGGAAATGCTGTCTTTTGTGTTTAAAGTGTGCAAATTTCGTGTTTCAATTTGACTTTCTAGTGATTGTGTACAAACGTAGTGGAAAAGTTTACACCGAGAATTTGTGCGGACAGAAATGGGAATAATTTTAAGATATTAATATTGTTGTCTCTATATAAATGCAGTTAAGAAGACATGGAAGCAATTTTGTCAGTATGTTCATACTCATCCTTTAAGACGACGAAACAGAAAATATATTGAGTTATAGAGTAGATATATTGATATTGAACAAATTTGCCACGATTATATGTATGTTTTGTGGATGGATGCAACCAAAAAAAAACTATAAATATCACAGGAGTTTGTAAGCAAATTTTGCCCTTTATTGTTTTCTTTTGTCCATTTTTTACATGTGCTATTGTTAGTACATTCAAAATACATGATAGCGGAGATTGAAAAAAAGCGCTGAAATATATTCCACAAATTAGCACACGAAATGTGTTAAAAGTTTTTTAACTATCTGTTTGAGCATAGAACAATTAACTAGAAAAAATTGTGAATCAGCTGATAGCATAAATCTAACTACTTTATTGTACCATGTGTTTGAGTTAATTTAAATATTTATATATCCCCATCTCGAACAACTCGATTCTTCTGACAATCGTAATGCTACGAACTGGGCGCTGTTGTTAAATCGATTTTCAACTTCATTATCGGTTCACGCAGACAGTTTGGCAAACATCGCTCATCTCTTATATTTAACAGCTGTTGTAAAAGTGATCAGCTGTTTATTATGTTATTATAGCATTATAGGCGTGTTTTATTTGACAGGCTAATAAAATTGCTACTTTAGAGACAAATTAAAAAAAAATGACGGTAAGCGATTTAAGAGTTTTAATATGACATTAAATTATCATATCTGCCAAATTGCTTATTATAAACAATACAAGTCATAGGGGTTTTAAAATAAAAAGTACATTGAAACAATAAATAAAAACTTATGTAAGTTCGTATCAAATAACACATAAATTTTAAAATATAAAATTGAGCCTTAGTTTGACGGTCTCTCTGTCATATTCTCCACACGACGAAACAAAATGCAAATTTGTTTTATTTAAAGACAGTCATGTATAAATGCAACCAAAATTACTTGATTTAACAGCATTAACGCTATTCAACACCAGATCGCTCTTAGCGTTAAAAATAAGCTGATTAAAAAACGCTTAAAGAACGAAAACAAAATACGTATGAAAATAAAACACGCCTAATATTAAGTTACGTTCTATCAAAGTTGCTTACTATAAACTATAAAGATCGCTGTAAAGTTGAACAAAATGTCACAGTTGTTTATTTTACGAAAAACTGGTCAAAATGTTAAGCGCCTCAATATGTGGCAGCATAACGTGCACAAATTGTGTCAATATTCAACGAGTCATCAAAAAGTGGACAGCAAAAAGAACGATTTGGAAGGACTGCAATTAAGTAAAGCCTCGAATTCACAGGTTTCAGCTAATGTACGATTGGAGAAAATTAAAGAAAACACAAAAACGTTTAGTTATACCGCAATCATTGTAGCGGGAGTTGGTGTGACGGCTGTAATGTTCTGGGCTATATTCAGAGAATTGTTTTCTAGTTGCAGCCCAAACAATATATATTCAGATGCCCTAAACAAAGTTATAGAGGTAATTCGAAGCGTAGAGGTTTTCGCACACATAAGGGACAATTTACGGTATCTCATTTTTAGGACTATCGAGTTCAAGATTCCATTGGTGCTCCCATTAAAGGCTATGGAGAAGAATCAAGACGTGGGCGACGCCAACATGTAGCACATGCCACTTTCGAAAGAAACGGCGTGCCCCATATACGCATGAAATTTTACGTTCAGGGCCTTAGAAACAAAGCCACCGTTCACTTGGAATCGAGAAAGGTTTGTATATTCGTCATTTTATATGTTTTGGATGTACGAATAAGAAAGCCCAATACAAAATTTGTTTGTCATTTTGAATTTTTTTAGTCTATAAAACTCACAAATAATTTTTTTCACATTTAGAATCCTGCAGGCAAAATGGAATACCGTTATTTATTTGTGCAACTGGATCACTATCCAAACACCACTATTATATTGGAAGACAACCGTGCCATAGACCCGTCGCCGTTAACCACATCTTTGCATTCGACATTCGAATGATTCTAACTTTTCACTGACATCATTCGATGGCAAAAAGTAATATTTTATTTTTGAATAGTAATAAGCAAATATATATGTACGAGGGCGACCGCAAAACTAACTGGCCTGGCACATTTTCTGTTTTACTAGCAACTTTTTTTTTGTTTTTTAAAAGCAATCTTTTATAAGCCATCTGTCAACATTTCCGAAATATTTAATAATTATTTTCTTTGTTACAGGTGATTGAAGTAAACAAGTTTTATAATTTTTGAAAAATGGAAAATAAAGAGTTCCGTGCGGTAATTAAACACTTATATAAAGGGTTATACGCCACAATTAATCAAAGATGAATTGGATTCTGTTCATGGTGATAGTGCACCATGATACTCAACCGTGAAATCCTGGGTTCAACAATTTAAAATAGGTCGTTCAAATACGGAAGATGAACAAGGCTCTGGAAGACCGAAAATTGCTACTACTATTGAAAACATTAGAAAAATATTTAATGAACTAATTAAACACAGACGAATAAATCTCAGAGAACTTGCTGATATTGTTAAAATACACGAAAAACAAGTTTGGAGTATTTTACATGATGAACTCCACATGAAAAAGCTATCCGCAAGAACGCTGCAGCGTTTGTTGACTTTGCCCCAAAAAATCATCCGTTGGACCAATTCCGAGGAGCTTTTAGCGATTTATCAGCGTAATCCAATAGAGTTCTTGCCCCGATTCATATCTGTTGATGAAACATGGATCCATCACTACATACCAGAATGCAAAGAACATTCAAAACAATGGATAGAAGCTGGTAAAAGTGGTCCCAAGAAGGCGAAAACTGTTAAGTCAGCAGGAAAAGTAATGGCCACAGTATTTTGGGATGCAAGGGTTATAATAATTATTGATTATCTTGAGAAAGGAAAAACTATAAATAGTGAATATTATTGTGCATTATTAAATCGGTTGAGTGAAGAAATCAAGATAAAACGACGCATTTAGAAAAAAAAGTTCTTTTTCATCCTTCACACACTGCATTTTTAACTCAACAAAAACTGGCCGAATTACGATTTGAAATTGCTCCGCATCCACCATATAGTCCAGATTTAGCTCCTTCTGATTATTTCTTGTTTCCAAACTTAAAATAATTTCTCGGTGGCAAAAAATTTTCGTCCAATAGCGAGGTTATTGCTGAAACTGAGGCATATTTTGAAGGTCTTGAAAAATCTTATTTTTCGGATGGAATTAAAAAACTTGAAAAACGTTTGATGAAGTGTATTGAGTTGGAAGGAGATTATGTTGAAAAATTAATAATAATTCCCAAAAAATGGTTATTTTTATGTTAGGCCAGTTACTTTTGCGGTCGCCCTCGTACATATACTCGTATATATATATTTATTATTGCGTGGTGTTCATAATTGAGGAATACATAATTTATGTATGGTATTTTGGGAGGCCCACAAATGTAATCTCAGGACTCTACCTAGCCACAATGCGCTCCATTTTCACCTTTTATCTCCCACAAGGTATTGAGTATATGTACGTGTTACCGTAATACGCATAAGTAAAAGTCCAGCAAATTTAATAAATTTTATATTTTCCCTTTGTTTGGTTGGTCTATTGTGAAATTTGTATCTTTATATTTTGGCTGTGTGTGAAATGCAAACATCTATCTTGATTTGAAAATTTTTATTATTAGCTGCTTTCTTTTCGTCCCGTGTTTAAGTTGTGCCGCACAAATTCTTAACGAGACTAGTAACACCAAACTCCTTTGTCGTTAAAGTTAACTTACAAAAAAATGTTACCAAACGTGAAACATTTTATGACCGAAGTTCAAATCTTACATTTCAAACTAAATTTTTATGTTAGCCAACAAGCCGCAAAATCTTTATAATATCACCAACATTTTTTTAAATTTTGATACAAATGATATCTATTCTACTTTTTTTCATAACATATATCGTCGCTCACATGCTATTTTATTCCAAATGTCATTTTCACCTTTTTTGAGTTATCAATGTATCGCAGAGTTTTCGACATGCTCTTTCGGAATTTGATATGAGTTTTATCCAACCTCTTCTGATTTTAAGGTAACAGTGATGCTACTTTATTTATTGATCCATATCTACATTTTTTTTTAATTAGTGATCCAAATACAAAAAGTTTGCATTTGGATTATAATAACAATGTGAGAAATTCACATTTTATCTTTAATTCCAAAATTAGTACGAGTATGTAACTGTTATCTAAGCAAGGAATTTTCATTTAACTACAACACTTCAAACGAAACACTTCATAAATCATGGGATATGGTGTAAGCGTAGCTTACTGTGCGATGCCATGTTGCGAAGTGCGAATTTTTGAAGCGATCACTGCGGATCTATTGTAGGTATATTCGCGTCAAAACCTGAAAAACTTACTATGATCGAAGGTAAACGTAAGTATCAGTAAAAAAATATTATGCAATGGATGAGAAAGAACCTATTTTAATTCCGATTTCGATTAAATTTGATGTATTTCATTAAGATAGACAAACAACCAAATCTGGAACAATTTGGTCCGTAAAGGCCTGTTTTTTCGATCTAGTATGGAGCCTATGGTCTGGGAAGGTAAAAAATGGACATATGGGTATTAAATAACAATAAAATTGTATAACGAAGTCAAAAACAAAATTTTATTAAAGTTTGACGACTTCAAATGTTCCAATTGAAATGCAGTCATGTTCGTAAATGCTGCAAAAAAAAACATCAGAAAAGCAGCAGTGTTGCGCAGTACTGCATTTCCACAATATCTATGGTATTGTAATCGTATTCGTCTGTGGGGGATCTCAGTGTACCCGACGCCAGAATTGTGTAATCATCAGTGTACAACACAACGCCGTCTAGTGGTGCAAGAATTGTAGAGAGGTAGATGTTAAACAGTGCCGGAGATAACACCCCACCCTGAGAAACTCCCTATTTACTCTATGGGGCTCCGACTTCCTGTCATAAATTCTACATACGACTAGCACCCACACATATAGTTTTGACCCATCGTTCAAACGAGGCTTCGAACAGAGTGGCATGATTGACCGTGACGAAGGCCTTTGTAAGGCCAAGAGACACGAGAGCCGTCCTCGATGGACGCTTTTCCCAAAGGTTGGGAAAAAGCAGTGCTTCAAGCGCCTTTGCTACTGGCGAAAGCAAGGAGATCGGACTGTACGATTCTCCATTGCTTGACTTCAGTAACGGTACAACTCTGCCCATTTTCCAAGCATTGGGAACTAAGTGAGTGACTAGCGACAGATTGGCCACTTTGATCATATGCTCTACTCCTGAGTATATATACTACATGTCAAGCTGCTGCTGCGGTGATGATGGCCCGGAACTTTTTCTCCGCTACCCGAACATCCGAGAGAATGGGTAGATTACTAAAGCTGCGGTAGGTGGCTTCTCTGAATACATCCCAATCTGCCGTTTTTTGATTTTAATTTTTTGAGATGTCAGGTGCCAGGTGACGTCGTTGATCAGGCCAGGCGATGCAATAGTTATATCTGAAGTCTCCTAGCAACAAGCTGTTATTGCCTTGTAGCAGATTGATAGTATCTTGCAAATAACGCAGGACACAGCTACCAACCGGAGGGACGTATACGTTATACAGTTCTATCTCGGCAGTCCCAGACTTGACTGCTTCCCCAATGCATTCCAAGTATGGGTCTCTAGAGTCAAGGTTAGACGTGATAGGTCTGTAATGCACAGAATGGTGTAACAGGAAAGCAAGTCATCCACTTCTCGTGCGATCCTTACGCAACACGTTGTATCAGCAATCTGTGGTGTAAGATGTTGCATATGTTTATACTTTTGAGGGAGTCTCATAGTTGGATGATGAAGACGACGAAAGTGTAGACGGCGATAATGAGAGACCCACTGCGAACTACGTTAATACAGCACGAAGTAAATCACAATTTGTTGAGGTGACTGCCCCTGGCCGAATAGAGTTTATGTCGGGCCAGTCCAGTACATAGAACCGGCAGTCGTGGGGTTGAGTATTGCCCTTAATATTTATTTGTTGAGAAACACTAGTATATTTTCAGACCATAATATTTTTGTGGAATCTAAAGTTTTAGTTTCTTAAACACCAAAAAAATAGATAAAGGTCTTTCCATTTAATTTTCTTTGCTTGTTTGCATATACTTAAGCATTGACTTGAAGAGTAATTCAATTTGACTTACTTAAAGTATTGGGACTTGACTCTAAAAAAAAATAGCAAAAGTAATTTTTGTAGCCATTTTATTACTAATTTTAGTCAACTATTCACTTACAAGATTATTTAACAAATTTTGATACTCAACTCTTTTGGATTGGTCATTTTAGTATCTTTGAAGTTTATTGAAATGAATTTGTAAGCTAACGTGCGTTAATAGGAAATATATATATATATATATATATATATATATATATATATATATATATATATATATATATATATATATATATATATATATATATATATATATATATATATATATATATATATATATATATATATATATATATATATATATATATATATATATATATATATATATATATATATATATATATATATATATATATATATATATATATATATATATATATATATATATATATATATAACATATACATACGAGTATATTAAATGTTAATTTGTTACTCACAATAGTAATGCACATTTTCCAATGGCTAATAATTTAAGTATCTTTAGGAAACCTTTCAAACAGTCCAAATGAAAGTTGTCATGGAAAATTAAATACTGTTAAACAATTTTACGTAATTTTTATTTATGTTTGCGTGTATACATGAATCTAATTAGCATTTAAAGTAATAATATATGTATCTATATATGTATGTGTATATGCATTAATATTTGAGAATACGAATACTTAAATTAAAATTTAAAATCAATGGAGCGAAATAAGGTCTAATACCAACAATTTGATTTCAGTAGAATGGTACAAATGTTCAAAACAATTTTTACAATTTACATTGTTCACTTAAGTTAATGCAATACTTGAAGATTATGTTTCTACATATGTTTGTCTTAAATACTTATAAAAGCAGCACTTTAAAAGCAGCAATAAATTCATTCATTATACTTGGATTTGTTAATTTTTATGATTTACATATAGTTGCTATAGGTCTCTAGGTTCATCTCGTTTTACGAAATCCAATCTCAAATACATTCAATTTGCATATGTTCCGTTGTCCACAATATTTAAAGTAGGTAAGCGTTTGCATTTGTGTGAACAGTGAGTGATACATTAAATTTACTTCAGCTGTATATATGTAGGTTAGCTATAGCAAAATTTTTGACGATCCTTCCTAATGATATGTATGTATCATATGACGTGAATACAAGAACAAAGGCTATTTACAGGGCTTCTCAAATGGCGCGCCACGGCTCCTTTGGGAGCCGCAGGTCATTTTACGAAAAGTATTTCCAATATATATAAAATATATTTAAATATCACTTGAAAAAAAATAGAAAATACACCCAGTATTAGGCATTTTGTAAGTGAAATAAATTAGAAATTTATGAGCTAATCTGGGACTATTAAATACTTTATCCCTTAAAATGGAATGACCCTAACTTATGAGAGATACATTTCGCAGTACAGGGGAAATAGAGTACACCAAAAGATAATCTGGTATGTGATAGACACGATCAATTTAAATCGACGTCGATTTGATATACATATTTAATATATAAAAAGTCAAATTGTATTTGAAATCTAACATCAAATGACGGCTTTTCGATTTTCATATAATAGTATTTGTATATTAAAAAAAGATATATTTTCTTTTTGTATATGTACGGTTTATGAGTTACGACCTTCCCATATATAGGCAAATTTTGGCGAATTCTTATTCATTTTGCTTGCAGTAATTTAAATGATTTTAGTTGTAAAAATATTAAAGCAACAATAAACAAAATGTCTAAGAATTTTCAGAAAGAAGATCCATGCGTACTAAATTAATGTGCATAAGATGGGATTGATGACTAATTTAAGAGACTTATGCGGATAGCTTAAAGAATTTTACACATTTTTATAATGCCAAAATGTAGAGAATATTTACTGCAGCACATTTAATAAATGTTTAATGTTGACTATAACCCCATCTCGTGCGCATGAACTTGCTGAAATAGCTTTATCAACTTCATTGTCTTGGTCAATAACAATGTGCTTGATTGAACTTACAAAAATTTCAAAGTAATTTTGGGAATAAACTTTTTAATTTTATTCCCATAGCGTGCATAACATAGGCATTTAAACAAATGATTTAACAATTTCTTTTAGATCCTATTACTAGATCCATGAACAAAAAATGTTTATCATTCGACACGGTTCCCAAATAAAACACTATTCCAATTTATTCGTTAGACGATTCAATTCGCTGTATATTTTTTATACGAATTTTTACCAGATGTTCGCTTGAACAGACAAACTCTACTATGATAGGGGATTTGTTAATTAAATAAAATTAATTAATATAGATTAATGTAAAAGAAAACAAAAAATTTAATGTAATTTCTTACTTTTGGTGTATGCGGTGTATGCTTTATTTCAATTTATTTAGGGACATTGACAACCTCTTTCACAAATTAAGTAACTAAAACTCATTTTGTCCAGAGAATATTATAAAAAAAAGGTTTAGCTTCATTAAAACACAATAAGCCGTATTCACAAGCTTTTACGAAAGGTTTAAAATTCGAAAATTCTTTATAACAATTTTCTTAAACCTTGTAAGTTTTTTTTTAATATAGGGAGCCTTTTTTGGTATTAGTTGGTATTTGTTAGCTGTAATTTTTTTAAAGTAGCTTCTAATCTGTTCATAACTTTACATTAATTTGACCAACGAATAAGACTTTTTCTTTTGGACATGACGAACTTTGGAATACAAAAATGTTTTAATTTACAATAGAGAAAACTATTATAGATATTCCGCGCGCGAATCTCTCAACTTAAACATACGAACGTAAGGAAGTTTTTGCATTTACTCAATTTTAGGTAATCTACCATTACAGATTAATCGTATGCTAGTGAAGCTTGCAGAATTTTACACTCAACTTGCATTCAAAACAGATCGATCTTTTAAAGAATAAATAAAATATAAATATTTTTCATATAAAATGTGAATATATTATAATTTGTTATGGTAGAGTGAGTCGCATTTAAAATGAATCCCGCCGCGATTAGCTTCTACATAAGTACTGTAATCGTTTAAGCCTCGAGAAATAAGAATGAAAAGTAAAACCGCAAATTTTAAGTAATTCGTTAACAAAAAGTTTAAATTCTGTTCGTGTTCATGTCTGAAATTAATTTTTGGAAGTCTTTTGACTTTATGACTATTTTTTTAATAATTTATTTCAGAATCGAGTACAGCAGTGCTTGTTGACACCTTGTAAATATCGGGTTTTATGATTAAAAAACAAGCAAGAATTGAAAAATGTTATTCAGTATTAAACTAATACACAAAAGTATTCTTCGATATAAATTATAAAACTATAAACAAGTCCAATTTGGCAATGTTATATCTTTATTTTCAACACCCCACCCCCACTTTGAAGCAGACAATCTTCTGGTCAATTCGTCCGCTTTCATTTTACTAGTTTTGATGTAGGTTTTTTTGATGTTTTGGACTGCGTGAGACCGATCGCCTTTAATGTTTCATCTGGTTTTCCAATTCATACCCTCCTAACGAGTATGATTTCTTAAAACGACAAACTTTATTTTAAACCCCATTGTATCCTTGCGGCATTTTCATATATATTTCCTATTCGAGCTCGGTTTGCAAAAAGGAAGTTACAACATCCATCTGACCAATGTTCAGATCATTACGTACTTCCAAACTCTACAGTAAACAGGATTGAAGAATATTTTACTACAAGTGAAAATGTCTCCCTTCGCTATGGGAGTATCCATTTACAGCTTATCTTGCTTTGTAGCGTTCGATTTAACCTTCTGAATCCCTTTTTATCTTGAATGTCCACTTTCTGTCATTTTTTCTTTCCTGTTGTAAATCGACGATATTCAAGGTGCAATTTCCTACTAATGCATTGATCTCTTCTTGCATAGCCATACGCCATAGTTCAATGAAAGCGCATTTAAGTGTTTGCATTACAGTCATGGGTTCATTTTCCAAATGACTTACGTTGGCGTACCTTGGGTTAGGCTTTCTGGTTCTTGATCACCTTCCTAAATCAAGGGATCTGATTCTTTCTTCAGTATGATCTGCTAAGTCGACTCTTTTCTCGTTCTCTTCTTCGGATGTCTCTTAAGATGTGGTAACCTCGGTCCTCTGTTGACTCTTCAAGAGCTTCATGATGGATCATGGGACTAACTTCCCCACTAAACCACACCCTTAGTCTATTGTGTAAAAACTCCTTTTCACCAGTAAAATCGCCAAAAAAAAATCGTCTTCCAAAAATGTTTCATACCTACTCAGAAACGCATTATTTGACTTTGAATCAGAAAACCGATATGTTCTTGGAAGTAGTGAGTATCTAATAAAAATCATGATCATGGGCTTGTATTCACCTGACATCATCAGTAAACCTTTCCATTATTTATCAAGCTTCAAACCAGTACATGTCAACTTGTGTGCAGTAGTCTATATGTCAATTACATGCGCACCGACGGAAGGAAATTCGTTCAACTTGGCTGAAAAAAACCTCTGTATAAACCAACCCTTTCTACCAAACTGAAATCTGCAAAGATTTCTTCTAAAGTATCCCATATTTCCTTGGACACACATATTTGCTCCGCCTTGGCCTTCACATTTCTCCCCTCCTTGGTTTCGGTTTCTTTTTACGGATTCCCAGAGTTCTTTCATTTGAAAATAAGCCATTACCGCGAATAAGCCATTTTCGCTGCCTCGTATCTCCTCTATAGTGCTGCTATCTGTGGCTATTTTGAAAAGTTTTTTAAAAAAATTGTATCTCGCGTATAAAAAAATTCGGGTCCAAAACCTGTTAAAATCCATGTTTTATGTTTGAAAAGCAAGCAAAATTTGAAAAATTGTATTCCGTATTACACTAATAAACAAAAGCATTCTTCGATATAAATTATAAAACCATTTACAAGCGTATTTCGACAAAGTTAAATCTCTACCCAGGCTTAAATAAAAACACCACTTTTGGGTATTTCTTTTAATTATTTTGTGATCCATTTTGAGGTATTTTTTCAATAGCCTTTTATTCAAAGATTTCGCGTGAGTTGTGTTCAACTTTATTTTTTTTATTTTCAGTATTGTTTGCCATTTCATCATGGAAAGACTTACGCCGAAACAACGTCTCAAAATGTTTCAAAATGATGATAGTCGGAACGTAACCATGAATGGAGCTCGCTGTCGCGCCTTGATATCGGATTTTTTGCTTTCTGAAATTGAAACCCGTAATCTTGACGAAATTTGGATTTAACAGGACGGCTCCACTTGCCATACGCTGCTCAAGCAATGGATCTATTAAGAGGTCATTACGAAGAGCAGCCAATTTCACGTTTTGGACCGGTGAGTTGGCCGCCTAGATCGTGTAATATCACAGCTATAGACTTTTTCTTTTGGGCTAAGTCCAAATTCTATGCTGACACCCCAGCTACGATTCAGGTTTTGGAAGCCAACATTATGCGTGTCATTATAGCCATACCGGTCGAAATGCTCGAACAAGTCATCCAAAATTGAACCTGAAGCGGCATAAAACGTCCTTTCGAAAGAACCACAAATATTCCACATTTTATTTGATTTTTTTTCTTATTTTGAAAAAATACCTTTATATTGATCACCCGTTATACTCGTAAGGTCAGACCAACGCGATTTCGCTGCAACAGTCGTGTTGTAACACAATTTGTTATAAAGGTAGGAACTCGGAAAAAGTATGACAGTTTTTTTAGACAATGTCAGTAGAACTGAATATCCGTCGAGTAGGACTGGTTGGACACTAAAGGGTGATAACGTATTCCATGCCAGATCCGTATGATTATGGCCCTACAAATAACCACATCTTAACTGGTTGACCTTAATTTTCAGATATGGTCGTATTGTATAAGTATAATCAAAATTAACAAAGTGAAATATTTGCATTTAAAGTTACTTATTTTCTTCTCCACTTAAATTTGTATCATCGATGTTTTGTCTATGAAAAAAAGAATAACGCTATAAGTTCTGTAGAAAGCTGCCCTTGAACCACGACAAACCGTTTGTAAAATTCAGTAAATCTACTATCTTGATAACTCTGGAAGATCTTTAAAAAAGTACTTCCCCGATTACTCCGCCCTCTTTTCTGGAGGGTCGCGCTTCTACGCAAAAGTTGCTCCACAGTCAAATTTCATAGGCGGCAGTATTAGACCACTTTTATCTGCCTTTTCCAGTCATCTATCTAACAGGACATCCACGGGCAGTCTGCCACAACTTTTATTATTTCAAGCAGGGTTTGGGTGCTGTTCTTGTCTACCTTAGATTTGTCAGTACCTAGTCCATGCTAGGTTAATCTTGGTATAAATTCATGGTTTAAACAGCTAGATAAGGGCACACATAGGGGTTTTTACAGTTGTCTGCATTTGCAGCATCCTTGCCAGGACGTAACAGTTCAACTGCTACCTCGTTTCCATCAACATTGCTATGTCCGGGCAGAGTCTAACTGTCCGGTTTGTAAAGCAGCTTTGTGAAATTTTGGATCTAAAAGCGTGATACTCGTGCCTGATCATTTTTTTGTCTTTAGGAGACCAATTTTTTTTAAAGTCAAGTACCCCCCTCTGCTACATACCCATCTCCGTTGATACTACCCTAATATCTGAAAATGAAAGCTCGCAAAAATCATTTAACTCTTGTTATGGAAATATTTCGATAACTCCAGCGAGGGTACAAGAATAGGCACTGTTAAAATAATCTTCAATGTGTCAGACATTTTAAAGTTTATTTAAAAAAAAATACCAGAAATATAAGGTCCTACTTAGTTCCCTCAACACCACATCATGAAACAAACGCGGAACTTCTTTTTAAATCAGTAAGCAGTGCACAACATCATGCATATGACCAGGATCTATTGTTTAATGTATGCTTCGGTCGGCTAATGCATATTCTTTTAAGCCATTTAAGGATTAATGGCTTACCCGCTGCTGAAAACTTTAGATTTTCCTACATACTTTAAATGTATTCCTTTTATTCGATTTGTTATAATCGGATACTTTTAAGTACAACGACCTCAGTATTGATACCGAAAAAATATTGATTTGAACGATGAAGCCAATATCAGTAGAACCGTGGTACAATAAAGAAGGTAGAGTTATGGAGTCAGCTGATATACACATTTTTCTCGAAGAATTTTAAACTGTCAAATTTGAAATTTGACAAAGCCAAATCTTGAAGTTTGTAAGGCTAAATTTCTGTATCAAACATTCACTATAATCATGAAGCATTCACAAAAACGAATTTTTGGCATTTTCTTTTAAGTGTCTTTGACAGTTTAGCGAACTTTTTATTCGTTGTTGGGCTAGTGAAAGTTTCCCTTGCGAGAAGGGTTTGAAGCTTTATGTGACAGATTTTCCTTGTGGTCTTTTTGATATCTAGTACATTAGTTTCGACATTTACGGACTAACGAGTGCCATGAGCACAAAGAATAGGACGCGAAAATCGCATTTGTCTATGGCCTATGTACTATGTATTGCTCAAAATTCGGCCAATTTAGTTTTTAGTACTCCGGCTTCAAATTTCTACGCAGATTTACTTGTTTTATAAGAAAAAAAAATCCTTTTAAACAAATATAATCTCGGATATTGGATCTAAAATCGTGTGTCCCCAAAAACAGACTATATGGTCCAAACAAATGTTTACTAATAAACATGGACATATGGTCATATAAAGATATGAATTTACCAGACCGAACTAACGCTGTTTATACTTTTTTAATAAACACGTTTTTATATATTGACCGATTTCAAAATAAAGGGATTTTGGCTCGAATAATAATACTGCAACAGTTGGCAACCATTAAATGTTTCATTAAGTTAAAAATTGAATAGAAAGGTAGAAAAACATTAGAAGTTTTCGTTAAAAATTGCATAAAAAGGCCACAATGGGCGTGTTAGATAGATGTTCATTTACAAAGCGTGTGTAGTCGATAAGGCGATAACGTCCAACCATTGCCAAAACCTACACAAATGTTTTTCATTACCAATACTTATTAATAATATGCGTTCTAAGTCGATGGTATACAAAATGTTAAAAGCGTTTATAAATGAAACAACAATAACAAAATGTCAAAAACGCTTTTAAACTATGTTTCAGCAATCATAAATATTTTATGGCTATTGTGTGAACTTGTAGACTTACTGCTCTCTTAAGCTAGCTACCAACTCGGACAAGGTAGCGTGATTGATTACACTGTTCAAAAATGTTAACTGTGGATGGCATAACATCGCCCGAAATGGGTTTGTTCAATACGTATGTTTAACACCTACATACATACTTATTTATGTACTTAAATAGGGGTACACTTTACTTTGATCTGTACAATATGTATTGAAGTATTATTCTTACGGCTTTATCTTTAATACTCGTAGTCGTTGGATTTGCCATATTGAAACACATCAAACATTAGGACTTTGTTGCACAGTGCGTTACGTATTTGAGACGTGCCCTTGAGAAGCCCTGGGCCATGCAATTCGATATAACATAGTACAATATTCTCATTAATGGGGGTTTGAAGGAGTAAATACGCTATTTAATCGTTTTAATGAGTCTGTTATATTATGATGTAGGAGTTTTTCTAAGGCTGCTTTAATATATTATATTGCAATAACATGTTATATAAATAGGGGTACACTTTACTTTACACAATAGCCATAAACATATATATATATATATATATATATATATATATATATATATATATATATATATATATATATATATATATATATATATATATATATATATATATATATATATATATATATATATATATATATATATATATATATATATATATATATATATATATATATATATATATATATATATATATATATATATATATATATATATATATATATATATATATATATATATATATATATATACATAAATATATACTTGTATGCACATACGTGTGTGTATGAATGCTGTAAAATGCACCTAAATATAAAATGCTGAAGTAATTGATCACGATATATTGTGTCTAAAAGGCTTTACTTTATTGCGCGTTTGTCGTCAAAAGGCGTGCTGTTGCATTTGAAAGTTAATGTACGCGTCTCTAGAAAGACACCTACAAACCGCCTTGGATTCTTACATTAAGTCTTGCGGCTTTTGGAGCTATGAAATACTGGTAACTTTTCAGTTGTGGAATTCAACAATTTTAACGGCAACTGGTAATCAATTTAGTAAGAAGTAATAGAATATATGTATCGTATAAATGTTTGACTAAAAGTTGCCTTGTCGAGGAATGTTGTACATATTTGTATTGTATGGAAAGCTTGTTTCATTTTAAAAATGACGAAGATAGTGTAATCGTTGATGATCGTAGTACCCTTTGAACGACTTGTTTGAATTCAATTTTCAATGACTGTTTCGTAGTTGGAATGATCCGCTTCTAGGAGAAAAGATTACTGCGTCTTTTAAGAGAGCCGAATTTTTTTTCGGCTTCGAGAAGGGTTTTGTCATTACGAAGCACTTCGAAGGGAAGTGCTCTTGTTTGTGGCACACTTTCCATTTCCTGGTCGGATGGGAAATCTTCGAAAGACATATTGCTAAATCCAGTTTTGGCCGAATTTTGAATAGAGTTGGATTGAAAAGAAGATGCTTTGGAATGCTTTCGTGAATTTGAGGAGATATTATTGGCCGATAACATATTTTCACTAAACTCTTCATCATCGCACTCATTTGTGTGCGATTTGTACTTTGACCGTAGATTCTTTTGCTTTGAAGTACTAACTGTAAGGGAGGACGTTGATCCTAAATCAGCAGCGGCAGTCAAATTTGACGAGGCTAAAAAGTCGTCAGAAACTTTTTTGTATGAGTTTCCTTTAACTTTTTGGGAAAGCTTTGCGGGAATCGTTCGTACTACCAAATTGTGTTTTTTTTCTTTGTGTTTCACAGTAGGTGATGCTGTCGATAGAATTTCAAAGTTTTTATATGCCTTTAACATATCCATGTCGATATGTTTAGATGGCAAAATACCGGGCTCTTCTTCGATCTCGGGTGTAAAATCTGAGACATGTTCTTGAGGAATTGGTAATATAGCTCTGTCGACTTTAGGAACTAAAGGTTGTTCTGTTGCGGTATTAGAGCAAGACGATGCATGGTGTGGTAACGATAACGAATCGACTTCTATAGCTCCAGCAACGCCTTTTATATCAACTTGTCGCAGTTCGATGATTGTGGGCGGCTTTGGTGTATTTAAATACGATCCCAAGGGAGTGGCATTCACAATACGTTTTTGCCCTGACAAAGTGTCTGAAAGGTGTTGCTGGTAAGACGGAATTTTAGGTTCAGGAGTTTTATTAATTATGATCGAGTGATTAACAGTAACAAGTTGGGACCTAGGCTCCTGCATGATGGTGACAGACTTGACCTGAATATTACTGCAGTAGCTTGAGTGCTGCTGATTAAGATTCGCATCTTCTTTAGTTATACATTTTCTAATTACCTGCGGAAATGGTTCCGAATCAAAAAGGTCACATTCGCCTGAGTGTGTCTCAAATATAGAATGTTTTTCATCCGATGAATTTTTCGATATAACGGTGACCGTACCATAGTGCGACGAGCTTTGTATTTGTGAACTTGCTGCTTTATGGCCCTGGTCGCTGTAAATACTTGCAAAAGGATTAAAGATTGGTTCGTTGAACTCATCCAATATTGGACTTTTCAATGTTTCTGTTTGTCTTTCCGCGGTACTATCTGAGGAAATGTCTTTAGATGCAGTTGCACTTTTTACAGGAGTAGATGTCCATATTTCGGCTGCATTATTTGATATAATCGGCAGGGTGGTCTCAACCGATTTTGTCCTAGCATAAATCTTTTTGTCTGATTTTCTTTTTAAAGGCACATTTTCGGGCTTGCTAAATGGGGCCATTGCAAACACATCGAATTCCTCTTGATCTTCACAGTTTATTTGGATTTTCAATGTGTTTTGCTCACCAAATTCATAAGGTTTAATAGAAATGTTTGAGTTTGTTTTACAACATTTGGAGGCAGAGTCCGAATCTTCAGAACCGTAATCCAATTCATCATCTAGTAGAAGAGGCTTATCGCCCATTTTATTAAGAAATTCACAAGATGAGGGTCTCAGTTCACTAGGTTCGCAACTAAAACCAGAAACGGCAGATGCAACAGCCGCTGCCGTCAAAGCAACGTTATTTTCGGCAGGTGCATAAGCCGCCGAAATTCGATCCTTTTTTCGCATGCGCACCTTTACAACAACGCGACTAAGGTCGTCTTCATGTGTTGTTACGGACTCACACTCTGCATGATAGGCTGAAGAACTGCAAGTTTTTACACTTTCACTAATACCATCCATATCTGGTCGTTTGATTTTCGAATTGTTGATCGATACATGACTGACACGATTCTCATCGAATAAGTCATCGTCTTCAGCTCGCAAATCAGAAGCGGATCCAATAGAATCAGCGTCTTCATTGTTGTTTGCAGCTGCTACAGCGATAGCCTCCGCCTGCTGTTGTTGTTTCTCATTTTTTTGTAATGCATCATTTACTTGTTGAGCCACTTTTTGCGCAGCTGGTGACGGTTTTTTTGTTGTCGTCTTCTCTTTCAATTTTTTTACGATGGGAACCTTAATTTGTGTCTTGTCCACCTTATGATACGCTGCCTGTTGTATCTTGTGAATTGTATCAGGAATATTGTTTGTGACAATTTGCTTAAAAATAGCTTTTTTAGACGTTGTCCCGCCAATATTGCAATCTTCTTGAAAAAACTCGGAATCAGAATCATCCGATGTGGCCTGGTCGTTACTACGCAACTTTTCATATTTATTACGATCGTCAAGAGGTAGTTTCACGAAACTGCCACTTAAATTCCCTAACGCAGTACCATCTGGATCTTGGTGTCTTCCCTCTGAGTCGGTTTTCAAATTGTTAAGCAATGAAGTTCTCTCTTCACTCGAAATCTCCAAAGTGGGTGATAAAAGCCATTTTGATGAAGTGGACGACGTAGTTCCGCAACCAGCACCAGCACTGCCAATATGGCTGGCGTTTGAACCAAAAGAGTTGTTGCTTGCCAAAAAGTATTTAGCTGTTAAAGAAAATCAAGGTGTTTTATGCGATAAAAAAGAAATGAACTGAAAATATAATGTAAGATGAAAACATTTCAAAGTTATAATTATATAGTGTGGGGAAGCAAATGAATCTTCATATAACCCTCTTCAATCTAATCACGAACAACAAATGCTCGGACTGGTCGTATTCCTAAATTCATAATATTAATTTTTCCACAATCTTCTGTAGAACCCAATAACATGTAAATGATTTATAGATATGAAATGAACCACTACTACACAACTTTGTTTAATATGTGCATAATTTCGTTAGGCATAAAAAATACAAATAGCAATGACAAAAATGCAATGAAAAATTAACAAAAAAAAAACAATGGACAAATAAAAGATGGCTTGACAAAGATTGTAATTCACAAATTCATAACTGAACGTAATTCAAAACAACAATGTGTGGGACATTTACGCGAAAAATAACCACAAAGATTTGTGAGATGTGCTAAGCAAAAATAATTTCCTTCATTG
Source organism: Hydrotaea diabolus (assembly GCA_963513945.1). Taxonomy (NCBI): domain Eukaryota; kingdom Metazoa; phylum Arthropoda; class Insecta; order Diptera; family Muscidae; genus Hydrotaea; species Hydrotaea diabolus. The sequence continues at coordinate 217,803,658 of OY740717.1, read as the reverse complement.
GTTTGAGAGTTTTTCAAATATATAATTTCAATTTATTTAGTTCATTTGAGTATACTCATTTATGCATAAATTAGATACATTATTTTAGATTTGAACTTAACTTCTATCTTGTCTGTTATTTGTATTTTTTCTCTGTAATACATTTTGTTGAAAGTCAGTTAGCAATAATCGAACAAATATTCGGTATTTACTGTGTTTAAATACATTTCATAAAATAGAGGGAAATTATATAAAATAATGATTGTAAATACATACCTATTTGTGTAGGCTGATAAAACTTTCTTTCATTGGAAATTAAGTGTTGAGAGTTATAGCAAAAATAGCATTTTCTTTTGTGACATATATTAATTTTGTTGTCAATTAAAATCTATATATGAAGATCAACTATCATTTTAATACATCAATTATGTAGAGGAACGACATTATAAATCTTAAAACATTATTTTCCCTTTTAGACTTAATTGAAGAACTAAATATTTGTAACAATAAACTTCGTGGATCCATTTGTGTGGAGAGGGAGTGTGAATGAACACAACCAAAAAGTTAAGCTTAATTTTTTTATACATTCTATAGCATTTGATCCTTTAGTCCAACTCAACAGCACTGCTTACTAGTTATACAATTCTTTCTTTGATACCTCGTTTTACCCAAAACCTTTTATATAATGAAAGTTTTTCATTAAACAAATGGCGTACTATAGTGATTACTTATCCAAGATGTTTGTTAGTCAAATAAACGGTCGGCCAATAGGACAGAAAAATCATTGTTGTCACCTTATAAGAATTAACATAGATTTATGATCATTTGCAAAATATTTAGGTACCATCTCGAACAGTTAAAGACCTGAACAGCTTTTGAATACAACAAAACTACAATGATTGGTTTAATTGTTATTTGTCCAGAGATGCGTTTCTAGTGATTACATTTTTCCAACAGTATAGGCTGTTGTAAATTAAAAGTAAACGTTATTTTAACTTGCTTCAAATTCAAGATCGGCTACAGCTAAAGCTGATTTATTCTCAAACTATTTGATTATTGACCCGACAAAAATAAACACAAATTATTGGAATGAACGTTAGTTTTACAAAAAACCTAAAATGGACTATAAAACTTGCGGTTGTTTTTAGCTACGTATATACTAAAGTGTAAATTGTCAGAAAAACATACTCGCTGCTGTTTATTTATAGTTTTTGTTTTGGTAAAAATACAAATTCAGAGTTTTTCTTAAACTTTTTTTTACCTTGAAATGGTTAATGAAGGGCCGAATGATTTTACATATTTTTTGTAACTACTTTTGCTCTTTGCTTGTTTTTAAAATTGCTTTTTTCGGTTCTAGCTTGAAACCTTAGTTGTTGCAAATTTTTAAAAATTTAAAATCTAAAATGGATTTACTGTCGGCCTTATTAACTGTTGTTTTAAGGTAAGTTGTTCAGTTGGTGTTAACATATTTTAACAACGTTTTTTCATATTTTTTTTTAAACATATTTACCAGAAAGAAGTCAGACCTTTAACGCAGATAGACAGCCAAATTTAACTACATGGCACAGTAAAACATGTAGATTAAGTTACAAGATAACACATGAGTTTTGAATTTCTCTAAACATTAAACCAATACTAGTTCTTGTTGTAGCTGATGGCACTACTTGTATTATTATGCCATGGACAGTGAATGTCTGGAAATTTCTCAATGGTAAAGTTCCCAATTTTAACGACTTTTTTTTGACTAGAATTAGATGTTTTAGTTAATATCCTCAAATGTTGAAAAAATGGGGATAACGTGGAATTGCAAATGTAGAAAGCAGACCTTTCGTTTAATCTTAATTAATATAGTTGTGCTGTAGTTTGGTTAGAAATAAATGGGAGACGTTTTAGTATAATGGATAGTGATATGCCAAATGTATGGCATAATCTTTATAAAATACATATAGCCAATGTCAGTTAAACAAATACATAGTTTACAAGATTGAGTTATTCAAATGTTTGTTAGCTTAGGCCACAACCAAAATTGGAAAAAAAAACAATATACGGTATATAACGTTAGACAGTGTTTATACATATCATTATATAAACCTATAATACTTTGTTAATTACAGTACCATTTTGAAAACCACCATTATTATGTGACTATATTATTGTTAGATTATTACTCTTAGTTTTGGTATGAAGCACAGACGTTTTTTGTATGTCTTAAAATTTAAGTGAAGACGATTTATTAAGAATTGAATTTTATTTAATCCTCGTCTTTTGAAAGAAAAATAATGAGGAAGAATAAGAAGAAAAATAAATAAAAAGAAAAGATGTTTTTAATATTATTGATGTAATACTAAATAAAGGAAATAACGAGGATATATTTTATTTACAATTATAAACATATTAAAAACTATAATGGATATAATAAACAAAAATCAAGTAGTAATGGCCACAAAAACCTTAAAAAATCATAACACTAGCGTTGAATACTACAGTTCTTAGAAGTGTTACGCCTCTTTTTTAAGATTGCATAAATATTTTTGAGGATCAAAGGCGAATTACTAAATATTAAATAGCCAAAATCGGAAAAATGTTAATTATTTACCTCCAGTTTTGCGTAGTGAAGCTGCTTTTTCCTTTAAGCCTGGTGGCAAAGTAAACGGGGCTGAACCGAACGGATCTTCGTTTACGGAAGGTCCAACGACTATAGATGTTGTGCTAGGACCGGCTGGTTGTGAAGAATTCGAATTGGAAGCTGCAGGCATGTAATTTGATTCTGTTGGAGTTAAAGTGGAAGTAGTGGAAGCTGATTTTGTATTAATGCCTAAAATAAACGTAGAAAACATCAGTTAGCTTTTAGACACTTTTTAAGATTAAATTCATACTTCCTTGGCTTCCTCTTTGGCGTATTTTATCAAACTCCGCTTCAAATATATTATCTTCAGTCATTTGACTAAACGGTTGCTCTTCAAACGGGTTCCATGTATCGACACGTGCGGCTATAGTATCACCACCTAGTGCCGAACGATTTATTTGTGATGTTTGCGTTTTTGTCGTTAGCTCTGCATTGGAAACTGAGGACTGCGAAGGTGGGGCTACAAACAAGCCTGGATTTGATCCACCATAATTATTAGTTGATACTGTAGCATCTCCACCACTACCACTTCGACTTTTAACAGATTGATCATAGGGTGCTAGAAATTGTGAGGTTTCATTGGCGAAGGTTCTGCAGTTTTACGTCGCGATTTAGAAAGTACCATTTGTTTAAAGGGACAGCGAAGAAAGAAGAGATAGTGCAAAAATGTGCCATGAAATGAAACAATAGATAAGTTAATCTTTAGTATTATTAATTGTGAAAACGAATACATATTCTACAAATTTGCCTCAATGTCGATTTTTCGAAATGTGTTTCCGTTCCTAAGGAAAGAGAACATTTTGGTATTACTATTTTCTTTAAGCGTTTTTTTAAAGATGTACCAATAAGATTGATCAATGTTAGAGTTAGTAATGATAAATAGAAATGTTAAGCATAAAACACAAAATGACTACAACAATAAAAACAAAACGTTTAGTTCGGCCAGGTCCAACCTCAAATTCCCTCCACCGTCAGTACGCAAATAGCAGCGCTTCAAAGATAAATAAAATTAGAAGTATTTTAGAAGGCTGTTATTTAAACGTTGTTGGAGTCAGTGAGACATGGCTGAAACCACATATTTCTACTGCAGCTTTGGACATTCCAGGGTACATATTTTACCGAAATGATCGTCCTGACATGAGAGGCGGGGGAGTAGCTCTTTATGTTGGAAAAAATCTAAAGCATAAAATTGTTTTTGTTGGTAATTCTTATGGGATCGCTAAATGTCTATTTGTTGAAATAACCGTTAATAATCTGAAAGTTTTAGTTGGGGTTGTATATCTTCCTCATGGCAATTTTGATGCCCTTGTAGAGCAAATTTCAGATGTAGTTGTAAGATACTCCAACGTTGTCATAATAAGAGACTTTAACAAAAATTTATTTAATTTGCAGGAGTCTGCATCTGTTCGCAGTTATTGTGCCAGTTTGAATCTTTCTGTTGTTCATAATTCGAGACCTACGCACAATGACGTTTTTCATAACACCACGTCCCTACTGGATTATTTTTTGGTGTCGATGCCTGAGCTTGTGAAATTGTCTGCTCAATTTTATTGCGCAGGTATATCACACCATTCTTTCATATTTGCTTCTTTTAGCTTGCAAGCCGCCTCGTCTCAGCAATTTTACGAGTATGTAGATTATGATGCTATTAATTTCAACACATTGTTAGATGAGGCGTCCACTTACATTCGCAAAAAGAGACGATTGGTTCAAATGTGCTGAAATAAGGTATCATCTATCTTTACGAGATCTTTCCTACAAAGCTTATTTGCATAACAGAAATGCTGATAATTGGCGCATATATTGTAGGTGTCGTAATAAAGTAAAAAGTATTATTAGAAGAAATAAGCGTTCCGCTCATAACAAACTATTCTTAAATAAGTCGAGTAAGGAAATATGGTCAATTTTGAACAAGAGCGGAGTTGGTAAAGGTAAAAATGTTGTTCATGATGTTGATGTCTTTGATTTAAATTGTTGTTTTTCCTCTAACCAGTCGAACAACCATAGGAGTCACCCGTTATTTCCGAGTAATAACCTTAGTGGATTTTTTTTTCATTCTATTAATTTTAGTGAAATGTCTGAAGCTTTTAGTAAGATTAAGTCAAAAGCTGTTGGGTTTGATGGTTACACTCTCAAATTTTTACATATTGTTTTTCCGTACATTGGTGATTATATGCTGCACCTGATTAATACAATTATCACTACTTCTTCCTTCCCAGCCTTATGGAAAATTGGAAAAGTTATTCCTATTAGAAAGAAAAATGCTCGACATGCTGAAGATTATAGACCGATTTCCATTATGCCAATTTTGTCAAAGATAGTAGAACATATTCTCAAAGTCCAAATGGTCTCCAGGATCAATGCTTTTTCAATGCTCCATGATTGTCAGTCTGGTTTCAGGTATAATCGAAGTACAACTTCCACATTAATCGGTCTGACTGACAATATAAGAAAATTTACTGTTGATCGTGGTTGCTGCGTTCTTCTAGCGCTTGATCTAGAGAAGGCATTTGACCGATTGGATCATGCGCTACTTATTGAGAAGTTATACTTTTCGTATGGGTTCTCAAGTTCCGCGTGTAGGCTTTTGCAGTCTTATTTGTTTGATAGAAGACAGTATGTATGTTTAAATGGCTGTTCCTCAGACTTGCTTCCAGTTAGTAGTGGAGTTCCTCAGGGTTCTGTTCTTGGACCGCTTTTGTTTGTAATGTATATTAATGATATGTTTGTTAGTGATGAAACCAGCTCCTGTGTTCCTTTTGCTTTTGCTGATGATGTTCAATTGTTGTTTAAGGGAAACTCGGACTTCTTAGACGTGTTGCAGAGTAATATTAATTTCGTAACATCTAATTTGGCTGTTTGGTTGTCCAGTAATGGACTTACAGTCAATGTGAATAAAACGAAAGCAATGTTCTTTGGCAGTCCTTCGGAGAGCAATGTTGTAGTGTCTGTATCAAATAGTGTAATCGAATTCGTTGATAATATTCAATGTCTTGGTATTACTCTTGATAATAAGTTAAAGTTTGAGGCCCATGCTGTTTCCATGGTTTCCAGAGTTAACTTTACTTTGCGAAAGTTGTACAACTTGGAATTGTCTCTTCCACTACACATTAAAATTAGAATAGTTCATGCGATTGTTATGCCAATATTTCTGTATTGTATTGAAGTTTACTCTGGAGCAGTGGCTCAGGTCATGGATAAGATTCGTCGAGCATTCAATCGTGTGGTGAGGTATTTATATTCTCTTAATATTCGGCGGCACGTTTCGGAGTACATTGATCGGTTTTTGCATTGTAGCTTTATGGAGTTTACAAAAATAAGAAGTTTACTTCACTTCTATAAGATGTATAAACTTCAGACACCAATCTTTGTAGTTAAATTTTTTCAGTTTGGAAGGTCCAGAAGAAATCCACAGCTTACATTTCCCCGATTGAATTCAGATTTAGGTCGATCATTTCACGTGAGAGTTGCTCGCATTTTTAATAGTCTGCCTGTCTCGCTCAGATCATTTAATTACTCCTGCCATACTTATAAGAAAAAAATATTTCAACATGTGAAACATAATGATTTGTAAATAATTAAAAAAAGCGTTTTTTACGGGTATTGCTTTGTCTTTGATTTAATTTGAAACAATAGTATTGACTAGTAGTCTTAGAGTGTTGCACTTTCATGCTGCTGTTACACTACGAAACTTATCTAGTAGTCGTTCATTAATACCTTTTTTTTTGCGTAATTTGGGATATCAAAATAATATAAAATAATTAAAAAAAAACATTATTTAAACGTATGCTTAACTTAATACTTATTTATATAAAGTAGTTTAATCTTACTTTAAGTTTTTTTTGTATATTTTAAACAAATCTGAAGTAATTTTGTAACTATATAAGGCCTAAAGGCTTGGTTACTTTTTGAATATCAAAAAATGAAATGAAATCACCCACAAAAACCAAAATGTCCTCTTTTTGGGCCTTTTGTCCGATTCGTAGCAAAATTTGCTCATTTGATTGGCTATCCAAAATATCCAGCAACTATCACATTTTTAAACATTAAGTGGGCCCAACTAACAATATCTTTTTTAAACATTATTATTATCTTTTTTAAAAATTATGATTTCGTAAAGGAAATAATTAAAAAGCGTTCTTTATTCCGAGGCCCCCTAAAGAGAAACTCTTTCACCCTGGGCAGATTTCGTCAATTTACAATCCCAAACAGCTAGTATACTATAAGTTAGCAGCATGCAATATTTCAGGATACTAGGTTAATTCGTTTGACCGCCATCGTTTTTTCAACTGACACACGGGCGGACATCGCTAAATCGTTTTTTTAGAACTCTATGGACAATTGTCACATGAGTCAAATACACTAATTTGGACAAATCGTAAACTGAATGTCATATTCAGATTCGTGAGGAAGTTTTTATTATTTTTGAATAGTTCGAGCAGGTCTCGGTTCGGTTTTAAAAATGGTTTTTAAGCATTCTTATACCGGGGCATTGGGTTAAAATTGGTTCATAAATCACAGAGACAAAAACATTCGTTGATGTCATTTATAAAAAAACAAATTCAAAGCAAAATATGTACCTAAAAACTAAAAAAGTGTATATTTAAAGAATAATACATGCAAATGCAGTCGAACCTAGATAAGTTATACATGCATAAGTGGAAATTCTTGATAAGTTTGACAGTTTTTGCAGTCCCTGCACACTTTGAACACAAAAGTAAAAAAAACTTTTTAAGCAGGAGTTTGAACCTCTTTTAGTGGGATTTGATTTTTTAGAATTTACCTCTACAAGTTGGAGTTTTTGCTAGTGTTGCATTTTAGTAATGGAGTGCAACGCAGGGTTGTCAGATTTGGCGATTTCTCGCAGAATATGGCGAAATTAAAGATTTTTGGCGACTTTATTTTGGTGATTTCATAAAAACGCCCTACTATAACCTTTAAAGGTCTCTATGAAAAAGTTCCTTACTCTCAAACGCCGAAAGTCTCAGATTATACTTTTTCAATATTTTATCGTCATCCGATTAGGATAGAGAGACATAGATATTGGCAATAGTATAACCTTTAAAGGTCTTTATGATAAAGTACCTTACTCTGAAACGCCGAAAGTCTCAGATTATACTTTTTCGATATTTTATCATCATCCGATTAGGATAGAGGGACATAGATATTGGCAATGGTATCAATGCGGTTATAGTTTGTCGATTTTTTTGGGTTATTTTGACCAACAATTTGGCGATAGAGGAAAAAAAACAGACGCATTAAATGCATTTAAAACAATACAGCCGCACTTTGAAACAAATGTAAGTAATCCAGGTGTAATTATTAAAATTAATGTTTTAGAAAATTCTGTAAAAGAATTGACAATTAACAAACCAAAATGGCAGATTTTACCAAAAATGTTAGTAAAAGCATATTCTTTTGTTTGTTATCTTTTAATGGAACTATGGAATTTGAATTTAATGCCAATAAATAGAATTTAAGAATTTTTCCAACACCAACAGCCTTTTACAAAAAAGCATGCTTTACCGCTTTAAGTGGAATACAAATCAAATTACCTGGATAAGTGGGAAACTATATTTGTGGTAATTTGTGAAGAAATTTCATTGATTTTGAGACAAGTGCATCTATGCGATTTAAAAGTAGATTATTTCAATTACAAAGAGAATAGATGAAAAAATTAGTCAGGGGAACTCTTACAACTCAACGGGGAACTCGTATCTCTTTTGTCCGATTTAGTCCATCCATCGACTAGTAGACATAAATCTGGTAAGCTAGAAATCTCTAGTTCTTTTTGTTTGGACTGAAACAAGCTTTTAACTGACGGACATAGTTTGATCGTCTTAGAATTTTATGACGATCAAACTAGGCGCAGATAAGTTTTTCAAGATGTAAAAATGGAAGGTCAAACTTAGAAGACAAGTTTTTTACAAAATAGTAAAATGACGTTGATATTCGTGGCTGCACACTGTTTTAATCAGCTCCGTGACGACCTTACTCAGAGTGCCTCGCAGTAATTGTTGATAGGAAAGTGAACATTTTAAGATTTCTTTAAACAATTGCCCACGAAAGTACAAGTAACATTAACCACCTCTACAGAGACTCCACGTTCAGAGCCATCTTTAGATTTTTGTTACAACGTGTGTTGTAAATGGAGTTTAGTTGGCGTTGCCAACTGTACAACTTACAACTCAACTGATTACAGAAATAAGGAGAGTATACCTCCCCGTTTGCCCCCATTGGGGGCATATCCCAAAATAGAATTTAACTTTATCCAAATTTAAAAAAAATCTTAATGGGTTAACAAGCTTTTTAATAACATTGATTTTCTTATCTGAACACTGCAGGGAAGGCAATATAGTAGGCAACGCCAACTAAACTCTTTTCACAAGAGTTTAGTTGGCATTTGTTAACTTACTTGTTAAAAGCTGATGTATCACTAACATTACGCCGATGCCCAGAGGAATTATTGCTGTGCGAACTCTTTGGAGGTGATAGTAGTGTGTCACCTACATTATCTGGTACCGTAATTGAAGATTCATGTACAAGACTTTTTATTGTTAGACCTTTCGATTCAACATTTGCAACATCATCATCAGGTTGTACAGATGGAGATGATTCACTAAACGGGTCTGGAAAACCTGTTGAATCGAACAAACTATTTAACACTTCTGAAGGCGGATTTTGAATATTGCTTGTCGAGACTTCTAATATTTCGGTAGATTGCTTTGTAGTAGAGTTTGCAGTATCACAAGCTTGAGCAACATGTGCTATTGCCGGGAAATTAGCCTGAAATTGTTCTAAAATAGGTTGTTGTGGTTGTGGTGATGTGATATTGTTGCGTGGTAATGGACTAGGTGGTAATCCCAGGCCAAGAGGTTTTTGTGTATGCACTGTTGATGATCCCTTAGGCCTTTGGCGGGGAGCCACACTTGTGCCAGATTCTACAATGTTAACTGTTTGAGTCTTGGCGGCCTTAGCAGCAATTGCAGAAGATATTCGTTTTGCTTCACTTTCGAATAGGGGTACAGGTAACTGATCAAAATTTACTGGAATAGTTTTCTATAAAGAAGAAAATATATTAACTTAACTTTAAGATTTTTTAAACACTTACTTGCAAATTCTGCACGGGATTTTCTTTACCAGCCAAACGAAATGCGACCTCACATACTTGCCATATGTTTGGTCGTTTTTCCATGTCTGTTTCTAGCATAAATCGTATCAATTGGTGAATACCTTTGGAATATTTTGAATTATCAGGTATCGAAAATGTTCCATTTTGTATAGCCAATGTGCTTTCACCAAATGGCAAATTGAAGAAACACAATTTATACAGCAAACATCCCAAAGCCCAGATATCAGCTTTTGTTGTGATATTTTTCCCACTATATAGATCTACCATTTCGGGAGCTCTGTATGAAAGTGTGGTGTACTTTTGAATTTCTTCTTCCACTGTAGAGACGCCATGTTGTTGCGGATTTAAAATTTTGGCCGTGGCTGAACCAAAATCACACAAAACAAAATTTCCAGCATCGTTTTGTAAAATATTTTCAACTTTCAAATCCCGATGAATAATTGGAGTTTGACAATAATGCAGCCTTGAAACTGCCTCCGCAATATCACAGAATATAGTCAAGACTTCCTGCTCCGTAAATCCAATCTGTAAACTAAATTACAAATATTTCTTCTAAGCGCCCAAAATAAGGACGTTCATAGCTACTCACCGAGCATTCATCATGGCCAGCATATGATGTTTACAAAACGGCATCAATAACAGAACCTCGCATACTCCATTTCCAGTGTGCGTAATGTTAGAATCGACATAACCAATTATATTTTTGTGGCCACTCAGGTTACTCTGCAAAATAAAAGCAAACAGTTATCACGGACTATAAAACGACTGTTCTTTAGAAAAATAAATGGAAACTTTTTCTAATCTTACTGCTATTTGTATTTCTCGTTTGGCCACATTTAGATCATGCTCATTATTAACGTACATGCGCTTCAGAGCATACTTGACATTGCCCACATTTGCTTTTGCCAGAAAAACCATTGCAAAGCCACCTGAAATTGAAAATTGAATCTATATACATGAAAATAGGTTGTCTTTTTTGGATGGATGTTCTCTGTAATGCGGAAACCGATTTGTAATGTTTGATGTCTGTTTAATGTATTTCGATTTTTGATACCTCAAGTGGGCCTTGCCACGCAAACACTTAATAACTCTTAGGATGACCATAACACATAAACTAGAAGCTGAGGTTTTATACGAGGGCATATCAATAATTCCGTGGCTTTTCGAATAAAACACTTTTTTTGCAAAAAAAAAAAAAAAATATTTTCAGCATAATCTCCATTTAGTCCAACGTTTCTCCACTTTGAATCCCCTCCACAAAATAAGATTTTTTGAGGTCCATAAAATAGGTACTTGTTTGATCAATAATTTTATCGTTGGAGCTGAATCTCTTTCCACCGAGCCATTCCTTTATGTGTAGAAATAGGAAATAGTCACTGGGGGCTAAATCCAAAGAATATGGTGGATGAGGTACCAATTCGTAACCCAATTCATGCAATTTTGCCATTAAGACAGCACAAGAGTGCACCCGTGCATTATCTTGACGAAGAAGAACATTTTTCTTGTCCATATGGGGTCGTTTCCTCGTTAAATTGGTCCAATTAGTTGGCATACTAATCGCCGTTTATTGGTTTTCGCCTTTGAAGGTAATCGATGTGGATTATACCGCGTGCGTCCTAAAAAACTATTGCCATCTTACTACTTAGCCGCAAAGTCACCTTGGCCTTCTTCGAAAGCCGGTTCACCCGAAGAAACCCATTGTTGTTGGGTGCTTGGTCACCGAAGTGTTGTAATGGATCCACAGTTACAAAACGCCGCAAAAACTCATAGGAATTGCGGTTAAACAACTCCAAACAATCCTTTGAAGTTTCCACACGATTACGTTGATGGTCAATTGAGAGTTAACGCGGCACAGCTTTTGCAGACAGCTTTCTTAAACCCAACTGATCATGTAAAATCGAAACCACGCTGCCATATGAAATGCGTATGGCATCAACAATCACACGCACTTTTACTCTCGGTCAACACCATATCGTGAATTTTTTCGACATTTTCGGGTGTATTGACCTCAATTGGCCGTACAAAACGTTCAGCGTTATTTGTACTTGTGTGACTAAAACGAAAGTCAGTAAAACACTTTTCTAACTTTGAAATCGATATCAAGCTTTTTCTTGGTTTAATTGACTTTTTTCCATGCCATGCCCACATCTTTCAAAGTGCCGTTAACCCCATAATTATATGACAACCGCCCCAAAACATTCAAAGTATGATACCGTGGGTCAATTTATTGCTGTATATTGATACAATTTTACAAAAGATGGTGGGCAGCGTTACTCGCTTAAAAACGTTAAACAACCTTAACTTTAAACTATCAAATAATGGACCAATCGCTTTGTTATATCTTCGCACCAGATGCTGAAACACATGTCTTTTCTTTCAACTTCTCTGTCCATGTTTTGTCTGTCCAAGTATGGGACAGCAAAGTCTACCTGGCAACAGCTAGTTATTATTAAAAATAAACAAGATATTTTGCAACGATTGGGTGATAAATGACTTAAAGTTTATGTGGTCACAATATGTATTCGACTGCATACGTGTATATGCACGTAAGCCGTACCCATAACCACCACTTAAGAAACAAGCGAAAAATTTCTCTCAAATCATGAGCACTATATTTATAATTACTTTGCTGTTAGATATGGAGCCCGTACAAAATATTTTAGATTTCACGGATGGCTCTAAAGCCAAAGTGGACACAGAAATAGGTGTCTACACGCAGTGTCTTTCATGCGATTTAAAGAGCTTCGGATTGTAGAGGAGGCAGACTGATCTTTAAACCGACGGTCAGAAATTTCTTAAGAACACACACAGAAAGGCAAAATTCTACCAAGGTTGTCCCAGAACTGAAGGCTAGACTAAGTTGTATTGTATCGAATTGCATAGAATCCATCTTATGAGTGTCTAAGGGAAAGGGATGTGTGTACCTCTAACAAACGTAATGTTGTGAATATGATAAGGTCCATTTTACGAAAGATTTAAAACGCACATTTTCGCTTTAAAATTGTTCTTTAAACCTATTGTAAGTTTTTATGAGTAAGCGTTATGTCGATTTAAGGTCAATATGTTTAAACGGAAAATACTTTTTTATATTATCAAAACATGGACCAATACGTGATCATGATTGAACATTTTCCTTTGACTTCATTCAAACTGAATTACTTTTTGTGTACACCATTAAAATTGTGTCACTCTTCTTTGAAATAAAAAAAAAATAAAAATAAAACAAACGAGCTAAACAAAATATATAAATTTTTGTTGCAGCTCGAAAAGTAATAGACAAGATTGAAATGTAAATTTCACGAAAGAAACATCGCGAACAGGACATAAATTCTAGCAAGACTTTACACTAAAAAACATTAAAAAAAAGTTGTTGTTTGATATGCAAGAGGCATATAATGTAAAGTTTGTAGCCATTACGTAAATATTATACGTATGTAAAAAAAATTAAAATAAATAATTTCAAGTCGAAGTCGATTTTCTAGTGACAAAAGCAAAGATGAGTATTTCATTCATAAATAGCAATGTTGTCGAACTACAACTAGTTATATTTTTATCGAACTACGATGAAATTTTCACTAGAGGTATTTCGACAACCGTGATAAGGGCCAGTATGAGAAATATTGCAACAATTTAGGACCGTTTTTATTGGTCGGTTGGGAAACAACGAGTTTTCATCGAATCAAGATGTACTAAGTTCGAATACTTGGAAAAACAATTCTGTAAACAAAAATTAACCTGGTATATATATCGTATATTTCGTAAATCGTTAAGAAAATACGCCTAAAAAAATAATTTCTTGATCCATTATTGAATTTCTAGTATTTTTTTTAAATGTTATGTTGCCTCCGCTATGTGAAATACATACGAGGGTTGCTATATATATATATTTCAGACCTAGGCAACACTAAGTGTTGCCTGGTGCCATCTGACAGTTAAATTGGAAAGTTTGACATTTTTAGCATAAACGTACTTAGAACGTTTTGACGTACGACCATCATTTGCGTTGTTTACAGTGAGTTGAAAAAATCAATTTGGCAAAAAAAATGCAATTACTCGTGAACATTTTCGTGCGATCATTTTTCACAATTTTCGGATTATCACGACAAGAGTGCATCGATGAACTTAAATCTTTGTATCGCGATGAAGCACTATCCTATAGTACTGTGAAAACTGGTTCAAAGAATTCAATCGTGGCCGACGCTCGCTCAAAGACGAAGGTCGTGAAAGTCTGACAATGCAAGATCGTCATGTGATATACCGTGATATAGAGGCATCCTTGGGCATTTATTCCACCAGCATACATCCGACATTGCATGAACACCTGGCCGTAAAAAAGGTTTGTTCTCCTTGGATCCGCCAGAAGATGTTGTTGAAGCGTTCAAAAACCATGTTTTGGAGGTGTCTCAATCGGAGTGGAAAAAGTGCTTAGACAATAGGTTTGAGCGCATGTAAAAATCGTGCTGGAGGATAGTTTGAAAAACAGTAAAACCATTTTTGATGATAAATATTCGCATTTTCGTTATTAAGCTAGAAATATAAATAGCAGCCTCGTATTGTGACAAAAATATTCACACGCGCAAAAAAGTCTTTGTGTTGCAGTATTTGTGATTCAATTATAACTAAATGTACGCCCCTTTAAGGTCTGCATTACGATAGCCAATAGAATAAGATTTAATTTTATAAAACTAAATACATACTGACGTACACTCTAAATCCCTATTGTTTCAATTTATTGAATTCACTCGGAATGATTGTTTTGTCAAATTGCTTTAATCCTGATGGTAGATGTTGAATGTGAACGCATGTTTCGAGCTATCGGCCATCTGAAAGATGTTCAATTCCCTTTTCGTCAACGTCTTCTGATAATTAACGCCTATCGCTGATAATATGCCACTTTCCTAATTCACCCACTTCATATTTCATGACCCTTGCAGTCAGATTAAGTTTTAAAAAACTATGTAACTATGTACAAATAATGTACTCCTACGTAAAAACTTTATTTTTTTGAACACTCAAGATTTGTATTGAAAAATACAATGTTAATGCGTTGAACTGTTGAAGTGTGACCCTCATTTTTTATTTTACAGGACCTGTAATGTAAAAGGGCTATTACTAATCGAAACAACAAGGTTGAAAAAGAAATGTTCCAAATGTTCCGTAATCAGGTTTCCTTCGTATTTAGGGACAATCTAATTCACCTATAACAGGTAGTCCCACACATTACGGGGGGGGGGGGGGCTAATATATAAAAATTATCGATAAGAATAAGAAACGAGAAACAGCTCAGATGTTGTGGTGATTATTTTTTTTTTCAAATCATATTTGACTAACACAAATTTAGCTCCACGGTAGGGGAGGTGGCACTTATTGAAAAAGTAATATCAAAAAACAAAATAAAAGACAACAAATACGATGATAAGATTTTGCATAAGTCAACGCTTTGATTGAAATTATACAACCTTTATGATGACCAGTTTTCAAAGAATTCGTACTCACCTTCCGCCAACACATCTTCGATAGTCACAGTTACACGTCCGACGGTGAAAACTTTTCCAACAAAACTATTGACTTCCTTCGTCGACGTATTGTGATGATGTGGTTCAAGTTTTTCATTTTTGTCGAATTTGGAAAAAATCTTCTTCATTTTGCAATGAAATATGATAAGAGAATAACTGCTACAATGGCAGATCCACCTGAACAACAAGGACCTCAAGGATTTATCTTTTTTCAACCCCAATATTCAAGGTGAACGAAAGTTTCCAACAACTGCATATGTAAGTACTTCACTATGCAGTTTCGAGACGTCTCTGTCGACGTCTTCGCCTGCCTAAAAACGAAAGGCGACAGTTAACTTGCAGTCATGCAGTCAGTTTATTGATTGCCAAATGCCAAGTATGCAAAATAACAAAAAAAAAGTTGAGAACTTATTTTTTATTTTATTTGTTTGTACGAAGACTTTTCTTAACCTCCGGATTTTATTTGCGCATTAAACTATTTATTGCAACTCAAATTTCTGCCAGTGCGAAAAACTTTTACTCGCATTGATTATTTATCTCAATTAGCAGCAAAATCTTATTTGCTTCGTAAATGATTGCGATTCCGAACAATTAACAATTACACGACGATTATGTACAATGTATCTCGTCATTTAGAATTTCTCGACGACCTATTGTAGAGTGGAAGAGTGAAGAAGAAGAGAAGAACCATTTTTGGTTCTTCTTTGTGTCTAGTGTTTTTCGGATTCCATTTAGTACTGTCACTACAAAACATTGTCGGCGCAAAACGCAAACGGCGTTCAGAGTTTGTAGCCCACCTAGAATAACCGACTAGAGCATTAAAGTTCAATTAGTCTTGACGGTGGACGGTTGATTCTGCAACCTGCAGAAGTCTACAGTCGTCAACCGTCAAACTGTAGTTATCTCTCTCTAACCCATGCAAAATGCAACCACAACCGAAACAGCTGATTGTCAACCGTCAAGACTAATTGGACCATTAGGCTGAGAGAAAAGTAGTGTCAAATATTTCAGCAGTCCTTGGGCTTATCTAAACTAAAGAAACAAAATCAGATCCTTCGGTAACAAATGATGAATTTTTATCACACAGTCTTATCTGTTTTTTTAAACGCCTGTATTAAGTATGGAAGTATTAAAAGTAAAATCTGTTTCTCCATATGAAACACGTGTTTGTGCACAAAACCCAAATCAAAAATTTTATTTTGATTTTTTGTCAGTGGTTATCAGTAAAATGCTACAAAAAATGTACTTTCCACATTTCACATTTTTGAATATGTATAATAAAAATATACATAATATTGTTCAACTCATTAGATGTTATAACCTGAAATGTTAAAAGCTGACTCAGTCTACGTCACATATAATTGCTCGTAGCTATGAAAACTATATTTTTTTGATGGATGTCAGTGAGCCACCAGAGTTTGAAGCCAAAGAAAATTATCGGTGAAAGCGGCACAGGAGTTTTGATCGTCATGTTAGAATGTTTGGGCAACCGCTTAAAAAGCTGCTCAGTAGTTTTCATAACCACGATCAAATATATATAATGCAAAATCAATCAACAATAAGCTTTTAGGTTAAATTAATGTGTTTTACTAATATAACTACCGAATTACGTCAACAACGATAATTTAAATTCAGCACAGTATAAAAAAATGATATTTAACACATTTTCTCATAGTACTAGTGTTCTAACGACTTAAGCTGGCCATAGACGAACGATAAATTCGAGCAATTTGTTGGGTTTGTGGTCGCTTTTTTACGTCTGTGGGGTAGTTTGCGAACAAATTGCAAGTTTTTGAAAATTTTCAAAAACTTGTTGGCAAACAAATAATACGTGTGTGGGCTACTGCGCAAATTTTAAGCCATTTCGCCATTTCAGTTGCTCTTCAACCATTGTAACGAAAGGTCGTGTAGTGCACACAAAAAATGGACATGCGAGCGCGTCATCCGCTTCGTAGCATATGTTTACTCATCAACGTCGGCCGAATTATGATTTGTTCGAGCGTGTGTGGAGAAACGATATGCAATAAATCGCAGCAATAAATTTGCAAATCACACCAATAAATCGTTCGTCTATGGCCAGCTTTAGCCGATTTTAACGGCGGCTTTGTGAAGTCAAATTCAGCCGCTTAAGACGCCGGTTGGAAAACATCCCGCTTCAAACTCTGACCGGTTTAAAGTTTTGAACGAAAATCTCATATTTTAGATTGAAAAAAATCTGCCGATTTCGTTTACCTAAATTTAATTAAAATTTAAGCAGTCGCCGCCGATCAAAAACACCTGCGTGTGTTCAAAATAAATTATGAAATCAAGACGCCGATGAGTTAGTATCGGCGTCAAACTCAAACTCTGCACGGTTTCCCAAATGCATGAAGAAATCGTTGCCATTCTAAAACACTCGTGCCGTAGTAAATTATTTATTGGCTACAAACTCTGACCTGTATTATTTTTTGACATTGTTTTGTTATTTTTTATTAATCCGCAATCCGCGAAAAGTTTTAGTAATTCAATGTAATATGTCGAACGTTATAGAGTGCTGGTCGTTACTAGAAACTCTTGAGTATCCAGTTATTGGTGGTATGTTTTAATAATACAACTTCTTTGTGGAATGTAGTAATAATGTCCCAATTACTAGGACCTCCTAGTGATAAGTTGGAGAGCGAACGCATACAAGAAAACAAAGTAAAATTGCAAAAATGTGTCCAATTATTACCAAGCGAAGTAGCAAGGTGCTTAATAGACGATCTGGATTTAGATAATTTGAGGAACAAATATGAGGACATCGCTAATAATACAGATGATGAGTGCTTGTACTCAATTTATTCTTTGCTAGTGCTGCGAAAAATTTGCAAAGATGATTTTCAAAGCGCACCAAAAGATCAGTTGGTATCGGAAAGACATAGATCAATTGTTTTCGCTTGCATCGAAGATGTCGTGCAATATGGCCTAAAACTTAACCTACACCCCTCTTTCTACGAAAGAAAAGGATCTATTTTCAGTAGAAAGAGTAAAAACGATTACAATTTCTATAGAACAGAATGGATTGTGGAAGTGTTTTCTTCAATAATACACGTTGACCAATTAAATATGGAGCGAAGATCCGAGGAAATTCTTCTTTGTTACATGGCCGCGATTCTTAGTCTACAATTAGCGTCGGAATCGGAAGAGTACCTGTTAGATAAGACGAGATGTGTAGCTTTACAGTCCAAACTGCAAAGGATATGGACGGAAATCTCAAAGTCCACATATTACCGCAACATAATGCTTTTGTACGGAATATTGCCGCCTGAAAAACAACACAGAATCCATAGAGAAATGTTACTGAAGTTGTGGTCATCGGGTGGATTTGTCGCTCTGCTGTCTGCTTTACAAAAGTCTGAGAGAAATGAGGAACAAGCTGCAGAGGTTGTGGTGAAATTAGTGACGAATCCCTCATACTCCGTGAGGGCTCAACAATCGTTGGTAAAGCAAATATTGCGTTATTTAATGGATGTTTGCAACAAAGATATGGTGCTGCATATGGGAGCTGGGCTGCAGTCGCTGAGAAAACTCTTTGAAAACAACAGCGAAAACAAAGATCTTGTAAAAGATTGGTTAAAACAACAACTACAGCCTTTAACGGATATTTATGAGGACCGACTAACAGTCATGGAGTGGGAAGACTTTACCAGCATGATATGTCTACTTTTTCAGATGTTTTGTACATCATCTTTTGATTGTTTACCTAGTGAACTAATTGTTTGCTACTTTCCCGTACTGATTTCATGTTATCAGCAAATACGATTTTACGGACATCAAGAAGTTGTCTGCAGCCACTTGAGGCAGTTGATATTAAAAATTCTTAACAACCGCGGAAAAGAAGAACTTAAAAATATTATTAAGTGTACTGCACGAAATTCATATCCAACTGACTGGCTACAGAAACACCCCAATATTGTATTTGAAGAAAGTATTCTAAGCGCGGAAGACTTAAGAATTGTTCAAAAAGAGACTGCGTTTGAAAATAATATGTCTTATGTCAACTCGTTGTCTAAAATACTCATTGAATCTTCATTTCATACATTGTCCTATAACGTATTTATAATATTTTTCCGACTGATTCCGACATTAGAGCTGGAAGATACTTCTCTCCTCGACGGCGCAATAAATACAGGTTTGTTTATTTCCGCAGAAGATACGCAGATCAGGGTTCTAAAAGACATTTCTGAAAGATATAACGGAAAAATACAAGTATTTGATGCACTACATACTTTAATACAGCATAAACCACTGAAGTATTTGGTTAATGAAAATATCAGCGACATTTTAAATATCCTCCAAGAAATTTTAGCAACATATACCACAACTTCTGGTATGGAAAACTCAAAACAATTGAACGAATCAGTAATAATGATATTACTGGTGTTAATAAAGGAAATAATGCGCAGCAAATTTGAGAATATAGACGTTGCAAAAACAATGCTTTTAAAAAGCTTGAAGCAATTAGAAAGGAAAGTTCAAGACAAAAGTGTTAAATACCAGATTTCGGCTCTTCAAAACCAAATTGAAAATAAATATGGTGTGGACGATGCTTTTAATTCGTCTAAGGATAGGTTTGAAGAAGCTCGATCATTAATAGAATCAAATGAGCCATACAGACAAGTGGAGGGAATTGAACAACTCATTAAATTGATAAAAGAAAAAGATGCCTTTACCATAAACAGTGTCCATGTGGTTATTGCATTAGCAATGGATACGTTAAAAACCACCGAATCATACACTTTCCTAAATTGTGTTCGTTTATTTGCATCGTTAGTAAATATACATAAACACCAAGTATTGGAACTATTGACCGATGATTATTTAAATGAATCGGCTAGTACAGATTATAGGTTACTCGTCGGAGAAGCACTCTTAAGAGTTTGTAAAGAGATAGGTAATTTGATCGTACCATTTTTAATTGTTTCGGAAATGTGACATATTATTTTTGTATATTTAGGTCCATTATGCTATAAATATAAAGGTCTGCTTTTGAATACGTATATGTTCGGATGTCGATCTAATTTGGATGAGTTCCGATTTTCATCCTTCTCAAACCTGGGACATATTTGCAAATTGTTAACTTTTGAAGTTCATAACTACTTTGAAGAAGTAAGTGTATTGTCTAATTTTCCTCAGCCTAGACATAATATTTAACCTTTTTTACTGCAGCTTCTCAATCTTATAAATTGTGAACTGACTACTGGAAAGTACATACCAGCTAAGAGGGCGGCCGTAATGGTGTTAAGTGATATTTTATTGGGAATGAACAATTTATTTGACTACGAAGAAATGTTATTGCCTATATACCGCCTTTTAAAGTTTTTAGTTTTCTCGAATTATGATGAAAAGATACGTTTACATGCCTCAATCGGTTTAGACAGTATATCCGAGAAATGTAAAGATCTGTTATTAGCTGTGAACCAGCAACCGATGGAAAAGTGTATAAAAATTACGGGAATTAAGAATAATTCAAAACAAAATCAAAAAAACTTCATTTTAAACATGAATTAAAAAACATAATTATTTTAATATTAACAAATGCAATTTATTATTACCATTTTCTGTTATTGTCGATCGATGATTAATAGTGGTGCTATCCCGGAATCAGGATGTGATGTATATTATCTTAAATTATTAGGCAATTGGTAAAAGTTAGCTTTTTATGGTTGTCGAAAATCGACTTGTATTAATGCCGCCATAATTCGACAAAATTTGCAATATTGAGCTGTGTGAGAAATGGAAACTTAATATACTAGTTGTGTGGGAAATTGAAACTTTTGTGTACCCATACAAATTTTTGAGGTTGTAGAGTTTCTTGTCACAATTTTCGCTAACCCTTGGAACATGACAAATGGAATCATATTTATGATTGAAAACATCAAAGCAATTTTAGAATTTGTATTTGTTAATTTGGTTCTCTTTACACAGCAGACCAAAAACAAATGTATTTACCATTGCACAATAAAGAAGGTAATGTTATGCGGGCGGTCAGATGATTTACGTTTTTTCTTTGACAAAGACAATCTTTAGTTTGTTAAGCTAAATTTCTATATCAAACATTCACAAGATTCATCCAACATTTACAAAAAAATATTTTTGTCATTTTCTTTCAAGCGACAGTACAGCGAACTGCTTATTTGTTGTTGGGGGGGCTAGTGACTATACCTTGTTTACTGTACAATGGCATTAAAGCAACTCTAAAATTTCATTCAACAAAAATTCAAAAAATAAATTGTTTCCATTTACACACAGCCTAGGTATTAAAAATCCCATGGATGTCAAATTTTTCAACAGACGGTATATTTTTTAATATCGAATTCTTGTTCTATCTTGTCCGCTACCATTTTGGCGATAGCCAAGCTACTTGTCGCTCCTGGAGAAGGTGCATTACGACAGTGCAAAACACGTTTGGAGAGGGGACCGGATCCAACGCCACGGTCAAAGACAAAATCGTCTACTAAATTTCCGTGTATATCTAATGCTTGTGCTCTAACGCCCGCTGGGCCACGACTTACATCATATTCTAAGATTTCAGGAATGAACTTTTGCAAATCTTTTACTTGTAGCGGAATAAAGGCAGATTTACTAATTTCTTTTAGACCGAATCCTAAAAACTTTGAGGCCATTTTGATAAAACCTGGGTATCGTAAGGCATCGAATAGTTCCGCTACATTGACGTCACCCCATCTAGAAGTATTTATCAAAAAATATATCACGTCAAATGTTGTTTGTTCCAAAATATGGGTTACCTGTATCCTTCTCTTTTGAAGGCTAAAACAGCATTGGGACCTAACCATACGCTCCCGTCCATACGAGGTGTAAAGTGCACTCCCAAAAACGGAAATCTGGGATCAGGAACAGGATAAATGTTTCCGCGTACCATGTGACACTTTTCTTTGGCCAAAAGTAAATACTCTCCTCTGAAAGGAACAATGCGAGGAGACCGTGTGCAGCCTGTTTTCTCTGCCAATAGATCGGACTGCAATCCTCCACATGTTAACACGTTCCGTGATCGAATAGATTGTTGTGGCTTTTCTCCAATTATTGTAACTGGATATTCAGATGCTCCAGAATCACTAGACTCTTTGAATTGGGATACCTTAATATGGCAAAGTTAAAATGGATAATGAGATTTCAAGATCTTCTATAGTCTGATATTTACACATACTTTAAAATTCAAATAAATGTCTCCACCTGTTTGTTTAAAATCTTGTCCGAAGTACTCAGTAACCAAACCCCAGTCAACTATGCCGGTATGCGGACTCCATAACGCTTTCACACCCCTACAATATGGTTCAATTTCTTTTATTTTATCGCCATCTATTAGCTTCAAGTCAGGTACGTTGTTTTTTTGTCCTCTATCGTACAGATCCATTAAACGTGATACTTCCAACTCATCTGTGGCCACAATCAGTTTACCGCATTTCTTGTAAGGAATTCCCCTGGCATCCAAGTACTTGTAAGCCAAATGTAGACCCTCTACACAAAGTCTGGCCTTTAGGGTGCCAGGTTTGTAATATATTCCAGCGTGAATTACACCGGAGTTATGACCACTTTGGTGAGTGGCCAATTTTGCTTCTTTTTCCAGAATGGCGATTTTCATTGAGGGATGACGATTAAGAATTTCTCGTGCTGAAGCTGCACCAACGATACCACCACCCACCACAACCAGATCATAATCCCTATGGAAAATGCATTTAAATTAGTGTAGTCACAAATTCAATAAGCCGATAGATTTTTTGGTTTTAGTTATAAGTGCTTTTTGATGGACATGAAAATAAATAAAACTAACAATTTCAATGGTTACCTTGATCTTGCACTGTGTTGGAATCGTTGATGTTTCAAGCTTACTGCTAATGGTATCGCAGATTTCAACGGACATGCATTTCGAATTAGCAGACTCATATTTGTTACGAAAAATTCAAGCACGTTTCCCTTTTTTCTTGCCGTCTTATCTATGTTCCCTGTTATGAAGACCTTTTAACCTTGGCGACTGTCCAACATTCAACACACCAAAAACGTTTTTCAACGCGAGTAAACATCAACCCATAAAAAACGAATTTAATTTCGAGATACGCTTGTCGCTAGTCTTATTGTCAATAATATTACCTAACGTCATGGGGTATATTTTTTTAGTTTAGAGTTCAGGCACAATAACTGCGACAAACTGCAATTTTTCTTTGAGCGGCAGCTCATTTTGCAACGTTGTTACTCGGGATTCGGTTCATGTTTTGATTCCATAGTTGCAAATTTTGGTTCCAACAGTTGTAAAATGTATGGTCGAAAATAGAGTCGATTACTTTTGACAAAAAATACTATAGGTAATTTTCTATAGGGAAGAGTTCCATAAATTCATAAAAATATTTATAAAAAACGAGAATAATCCATCATAGCCACGTCTTGAAGTATCAGTGAACACACAGACACCGTGTTCTCGTCCAGGTACTCAACGTCCGTTTGTAAAACATCGGAACCATACTTTAATAAACACATTGACTTACAAATTATAAAGGCAAGAAAATCTTTTTTTCTACACAAAAGACTTTTCTTCTCAAAATATATAAGTTCCCATATAAAAGTTTTATTGTATCAGATTCTTATACGACCTATCTTAACATATGGTTGTCAAATATGGTTCAATATTTCTCCTTCATACATGGAGAAAATGAGAGTATTTGAAAGGAAATGTTTGAGATCGTGTACTTCACTTTACCGATCGCCAGAAAGCCAATTTACAAAGTATGTACCGAACAAAAAACTGTATCATACATCAAAAATAAGTAGAATCGATAATTTTATCATCCATCTGATAAGAAATCACATTTTGAGAAGTTTTGATTGCAAAAGTAACAATCTGATCCTAGCACCATACTATGCCAGTGACGAATATATATGTAACACATTACAAACCGGTTTTGTACCGCCTGAAGCATTTGTATACCTTGATAGTAAAGGATTTATCCAAGACAATTCCGGCATTCCTATATTTTACCACATATATAGACGAGCCAATATCAAAACAATTCTCTGTAAGCAATTGACACAGGACAACAGAAGGTTTGACACAGGATTTTATTTAGGAGATAAATATATCTTCCCGAACATGGATATTACCAAGTATTGGTGGCTCAGCCAATAACTTCTTTTTCACCGTTTTTATACCCTGACAACAGCATTTTATCTTTGCCTCCAATATAAAAGTGAAGTTTTCAACATTTTTCTTTACACAAATCTATACATATGTACTTCTATACCGCATACTTAAGAATATGAAGTTTAAAATAATGTATACACGTATATTAACTATACTTGAGAGCCCGATTACGGGACTGTGTATAATATGTCATACCAACTACTGTTTGTTTATTTATAGTTTAAAAATATGAATTCTGTTAACCAAATAAACATTAAAAAAAAAAAAAAAAAAAAAAAAAAAACATCGGAACCATCTGCATATAAATAAAACTTATAGCTCCCTGCATAATACAAAACGAATAAGCTAGTACAATTTGTATGAATTTCAGAAATTAATGCTTTGCAAATTTATGTTGAATGTTCATATAAAATGTAATAGATTACTGAGAAAACAACATAACAATAGATTACATAAACTTTTTATTAAATTTATTAAGAACTAAACGCAAGTCAATTTTATTTAGTCATTTCGTTTCAGACTGAAAATTGACAGCGATTTACACGAGTAAAATTTCTTAAATTTCTAAAGCAACGCAAGTCAATTTCGTTTCAGACTAAAAATTGACAGCGATTTACACGAGCAATATTTCTTAAATTACTCTTAAAACTAAAGCAACGCCAGTCAATTTCGTTTTAGACTAAGAATTGACAACGATTTACACGAGTAATATTTCTTAAATTATTCTTATAACTAAAGCAACGCAAGTCAATTTTTTTAACTAAAATAACATATTTCGTTTCTTATATGAATAGAAGGGGGTCCACATTTTCAATTTCGCTTGAAAATGTTAAACCTTCTCGTAGGGTACAAAGTGGAAGTGGCATCATAAGACATAGGACATATAACTACAACATTAAAACAACGAAAAAAAATTAAAACAAGAAAGAACGCTGTGTTAACCTTGTTAATTGTCGATATAGCCGGTTAATTCACCGTGCTTTCGTATTTCTTTTGCCAATCTTAGTGAATCTTCAATAATATTTTGCTTGGAAAATAAAAAATAAATAAATTTTATATTTAGTAATTTAGTAGAAACTCCAGTTCGTGAACTCTGTTTGCTATTAAGCGTTTGCATAGTTTTTCAAAATAAAATTTAAGTGTTTGAAATTTCGCCGTTGGTGCTACAGATATTCATCAGCAAACAAAACACTTAAAGGCGAACAAAACACCTTCTCCTTTACAATTTTTCACCATGCAGCACTTTCGTTGCGTATTCAAATTTTAATTTTTCACAAAACAATTAACTAAACTTTTCAACTTTCATGAATTTTCGCGCGTTGCAAAGTTTTGAAACTTTATATAAAACTAAATTGAAAAACGTTTTTGAACTATCAGTTTGAGCTGATTTGTAGTTTTTATAATCCATATCGTGCAGATAAACCGCACTCGAAGTAGCCGATGAAAACAGCTCAACTGACTTCAATAACTGAAACGGGATAGCAAAACCCCGTTAACTAAATAATTTTATAATGAAGAAAAAGTACTGCGGTATTCGTTTCTTAGTAAACAAGTTTTAGAAAAATAATAAGTTATAGCCCGTTTAATACTTAGCCCGGCTTGAGGCTAATACTTAATAGTTACCCAGGCACGAAAAAACGGTTAAATTTTTTTTCTCCAAAACTATTCTAAGAACCGTGAACAGCACGACTTTTTTAATAATAATGATCAAGCTCGGCCGTTTTCTTTTTTTAAAATTTACTTAACTAATGCAGTTTTGCTATCCAGTTATTTATCGAGACTTTACTTAAAACACCACTTATATACATATCCATTGTTCTGCATGGAAACTTTTTAAAAAAGATTGATAATCGTTGATTTTCAAATAAATTATATAAAAACTTTTAGAAACAAAAATGGAAACTACAGACAAAAGAATGAATGAAGAAAATAAAAAATAAATATGAAGTTGTTTTCAATGCTGCCAACAGTATCATACTAACGTGTAACTTGCAGTCAAAAAACAGTAAAATATAGTCAGCAAAGAAAATGTAATTCTCGCTAAAACGTTGTCTCGTGAACGAACTAAGTACCAGCCTTGGCTGTGTACGTTTCAGATCTGTAAACAATTATTTGTATGGGTGCAACTCGATTAGTAGGCCAGTTTGCCTCAAGTCGATGAAGAAACGAGTAGGAGTAAAGGCACAAGCAGATAGAAAGCCTGAGCTTCTTTCTGATTTTGTTTTCTTAGCATGTAAATCTTTTATATATATATATATATATATATATATATATATATATATATATATATATATATATATATATATATATATATATATATATATATATATATATATATATATATATATATATATATATATATATATATATATATATATATATACATATATATATATATATATATAAAATTTTGGTAGTGTTTGAAGTCCATGGACTGAATCACGAATTTCTTGTAAAATATTATGTGAATATTGTTTTCTGGGTGAAACACATTGCTTTGCTTTTTTTGTAAAAAAGCCATGAATACTCGTTATAGTGCGCACACAATTTTCTTATTGTTCACGTTTATTAATCAAATTTTACAACTCGACTGACGTTTTGAGCTTCAAACAAGTAAGATAATGTGACCGCTGCGAACAATCATTTAAAACTAATGAATTCTTGACTTTCTAACATGATCGCTATTGTGTACCGCACCTAAGAAATATTGGCTTAAATCTAAGTTAGTAACAACTCTCGCACGAACACCATCGATATAGCTTTTGATTTTAAGCAGAAAATAGAAAATATAAAAATCGGCGGTCTCCTATAGTTTCCGAGATATGTGCCTTGAAAGTTCAGACGTTCAGATATTGAGCCATATCTGTAAAAATATTAAATATGGTTATCGTTGGAAAGCTTATTACAACACCATTCAAGTTATATATACAGCAACATTTTATAGCATAGCAACATTTTTATTTTTCACGTCTTTTTACTTAAAATTCCTCATTACTGGAAAAATGATTATTTTGAAGAATGTATTTATCGTATTTCATATTAACCTTGAAGAAAAACATTTCTAAAAAAATTATAACTTTTATTTCTTATACTTAGTTTTAAAACATGAGATAATGACCGCGGCGAACAATCATTTAAAACTAATGAATTCTTGACTGTCTAACATGATCGCTGATGTATTTATCGATCTTGTTTTAAAGCCAACATATTAACCTTTCATTATTTCAAAGAAATTGCGCGATTTTTTTCAAATTATTTTTAGCCAGAGGAGCTCCTTCCAGTTAAAGAAAAACATTTCTAAAAAAAATATAACTTTTATTTCTTATACTTAGTTGTTACCCTTTTAAAACAAGAGATAATATCCAGCGGCCGAACTTTTCTGTTCAAACCTGTTTTATTTCAACATTTTAAATCTGTTTTCATGCATTTCTTAATGATTTTCATGTATTTTTTACCACCAAACCCATCCATTAGCAACATATTCTAGTCCCAGTCCCTTAAAATATTTATTGTTCGGTCAGGGATGGCCCCTCTTTCTTCATCGCTGAACAATTTTCACAATTCCCATCTGATTTTTATATTCATTTTACTACACTTTAGGTTTCTAACGATTTTTCTCGAATGAAACATTTCTACGTTACTTAAAGAAATGCTACCATAGCGTGAAATTTCGTCTACAAATGTTGCCATATTATTAGAAAACAGCAAGATCGTTAATTCCTTATCGGAAAACGATCTATGTCAATTTTTTGTGAAAAATTTGTTCAAATATTACGCAAGGTATTTTTATAGGCCTTCTAACTGTCCTGCGACAGTTGTAGGTCCGAAATTTAGGGACCCGTAACTCGGAAAATATAGGTTGCAGTCGACTTTTTTTTTTAAATTTATTTGTTTTAATGCCTTACAGGGCCATATTTTTTCTTTTGAAAATTGTTACATAACTTGATTTGTTCCAACGTTGCAAGGACAGACTGAATGAATTTAAGTACTGTACAAACACTACGCTTATAAAGAATATGTGTCTGAATAGCGGTAGATTCAATTTAAACTGTTTCTGGCGGTAGGTAGGTAAGGCTGTTTTGCAAACTTCTGCATGTTTTCTTCATTGTAAGATTTAACAAAAGCATTAATACAAATTGGCTAGCACTTGAATATATCTATCGCAATAGCAGGTTGTTGGCAGGATTAATTTGTTATTACACCAATGCGCAAGTGGCCCATTAAATTTACAATATAAAGGTACTTTTACTTTTATTAAACTTCGGCAGACCGAAATTTATGACATTCTTCTTTATATCGATAGTTTAACGTGAAAATGTGCTAAGTCAATTTTTTGGAAAAATGAGATTTTGATGCATTCTTAGAAATAAATTCAAAATACACACTTTAAAAAAAAACTATGAATTTGAATAATTTTTACTTGATGTTGGCAATGATGTGTAAATGTGCTAACTTCACGACTGTCAAAGAAATTGCGCTAAGTCATGTTTTTTCTTCTTCTATTGTTTTCTTTCTGTTATTGTTTTTTCTTCTTGTGCAAAAGAAATATTATTTGTGTTTTATTTTAAACGAAAAAGGTAATAAATGACTTTAATGACTTAATTAAACGAAGAATTAAATAAAAACAAAACAATTTCTTAGCAGATTTTCATGGATTTACACGACAATAACAACGTTACAGCACAATCACTTCAGTGCATCGATGATGCGTCTTTTGGAATAGAATCTGACGATGGTGTGGTTGGTTTGGTTCCTTATGGCTTCAACAGTGACTCTGACAATTCCTTTGATTTGCCAGTGAGAAATAAAAAACGCAAAAAGAGAGTACAGGTGAAGAGAAATACATGGCTCGTTGCAAAAAATAAAAACAGAAGAGAATGTGGAAAAAGCTATTGGGGAAGAAAAAAGAAAGTGACGTGTGGAATTATAAAAAAATAAAAGTTGCACGAGCGATAAAGGGAAGATGTAAGTGTGCTCAAACATGTGATACTGCTACCATGAACTGTGCATTGGTGACTGATGCTCAACGACAGCAGATATTCAAAACGTTTATTCAAAAGTTTATGTGAATACATTAGTGCATACGACTAAACCATCCAATCCTCGAAATAGAACAAATCCTAATGCGTCTAGAAGAGTCCAAACTTTGAAATATCACTTGAAAGTGGATGGTAAAAATTTGCGCGTTTGTAGAATTTTTTTTTTAAATACCTTGTGCATAGGTAGATGCTCAGTGCTTAGTTGGGTGAATAAACCCGTGACTGCACATAATAATGTCATGAGAAATGTTCAAAACAACATTTCAGTAGAAAAAAAAAACATAAACTTATTTTTTGATTCTCTGCCAGTAATGGAGTCTCATTACTGTCGTGCTGTCACGGAAAAAAATATCTATTACCGGAATGGCGTTCTAAGCAAATGCTTTATGATTTTTATTCAAAAGATTGGTGCGCAACTCACAACGTCCGGCCACTTTCCTTACGTACGTTTCATTCGGTATTTGAGAGCAGAAATCTTGGCTTGTTTGCACCAAAGAAGGACCAGTGTGAAATATGTGCACGTTATTCTGCCGGCACTACTCCACTGGAAGAATATTCTTGTCACCAAGAAAAAAAGAAGAAGCAAGAATGGAAAAGAACAAAGACAGGTGTGACGAATCCAATGTGTTTACGGTAGATCTTCAAGCTGTACTCATGGCTCCGAAATCCCAAGTCAGCAGCTTGTATTATAGAACGAAATTACAGGTTCACAATTTGGTTTTTTTCAACATAATAAACAAAAAAGGGTATTGCTTCCTCTGGAATGAAGCTGAAGGAGGTGTGAATGCTGAAGAATTTTCAAGCATATGGGTTTATTTTATTGAAACCAAAATTCTTCCCAGCCTTGATAACAGTGATAACCCTATTAAGATTATATTTTATAGTGATGGATGTGGTTACCAAAACCGGAATAGTGTAATGAGTAACGCACTTCTAAATACTGCTATTAAGCACAACATTGTGATAGAGCAGAAGATACTGGAGACCGGGCATACGCAGATGGAGGCCGATAGTGTTCACTCTACCATAGAGCGTGCTATGAAGAATAAAAATATCGATGTTCCTGCCGAATATATCGCAATATGTAAAGCAGCAAGAAAAAAGCCTATGCCATACGATGTGACTTATTTGACACATGATTTTTTTAAATAATTTAACAATATTGAATTCTGTAAAAGTATTCGTCCTGGACGTACCAAAGGTGATGCCAAAGTCACAGACATTCGTGCATTAAAATATACACCAAATCGAGAAATTTTTTTCAAATTATGGTTCACCACTTTATGGAAAATTCTGCCGCAAAGAATTGATCAAAAAGTAGTTGCTTTAAATTGGTGCAATTTAGAACAACTGTACCAAAACAGAATACCAATTAAACGTAAGAAATATGAAGATCTACAATATTTGAAACTTACTTTGCCTAAGGACCATCATAAATTTTATGATGATTTGCTTTTCGAATAATAAAATTTTTTCTGATTTTTTTATATAACTTTTACTAGCAGCAGGAGTAAGACTGCAAAATTGTTCTTTGTGATAATTTTTATATAATTTTATATAAAATATTAAATAGCAGCAATGAAATAAGACTGCATATAATTTGTGATCAATGTTAACAAATAAAGAAGTACCTTTTTATTTTTGAAACTACATTGCTTTAATTTTATTTATTAATACTATGAAGAAATAAGTTTAGTAAAATGTGCTAAGTCAAACAAAAAAAGAAAAAAATAAGTAAGAAAAACTGCTAACTCAATAAAAATGCATGTTTTTTTTAGTTTTTTTTGTCCTTTGCGTTGAGTAGTTGTGACATTGAGGTTACTGCATTTACAGTTTAATAAAATAATGTTTTATTTAAAAGTAATTAGGTTTTTTGTCTCTCCTGTAAAATTTGAAAAAGATGACTTAGCACATTTTCACGTTAAGCTAACGATATATTGCTTTTCAATACTAATTTATATTCTATTTACCTGTTGCACCATTATTTATTTATTAATTCTAGAGTAAATTTCTAAGCTCAGTCGAATATTCTCCCTCCAGTTAGTAACAGAATCAGTGACGGATCACAAACGTACATGCCACCAGAAAGGTTAATGTTTGTAGCGGTGGCCTACAAACCAAAGACCATAATTCCGTGTTCGTTTGCACACAATCAGAAGGACGCTAGAAAGACAGCATTGAAATACAAAAAACACAGAATACAAACAGAAAATGGATCGAATGTCGATCTTCGAATTATCGACTTTTTAGCGGTAAAAAGTCTTCAATTTCGATTTTTTCTATTTGAGATTTTAGTAACTATTACATATTTATAAGTATACACTCCGCCGAAGGGTGGTTGATTCATTTTCAGCCAGACAATGACCCAAAATATTTATACATATAACACTAAAAATTTGCCAACCCCGCCACAAAGTCTGGATTTAAATCCGAAAGGAAATTTGTGGCCCTTCTTGATGAAAATTGTAAGAGACATCAAGAGATTTAGTTAACATGTATTTATGTTAAAAGAATTTGTTCAAAGAACAAATAGAAGGCGAAGACCGAATTTGGCTAAACTGCCACATCAGTCACAGCTAGCATCAAAAAACTAATTGACATTTGCACTATAGCTTACCAAAATGTGAGAGGATTGAATACAAAATTAAGCCGATTGTTTGTGGATAGCTATGACTTTGAGTTCGATATCATTGTTTTCACAGAGACATGGCTGAAAAGTGATATTTTGAGCTCAGAGGTAATGTGTAGTAGTTATTTGATTTATAGAAATGATAGAATAGGGAGAATAGGGGGTGGAGTTTTAATAGCAGTTTCCTCTTCTTTATCTTCCGAACGTATTCTTACTGATGAATTCAGTAGTATTGAATTTATTGCAGTTTGCGTTAATCTTGGAACAGTAAAACTTTTCATTACTGGTTCATATATTCCCCCGTCTTCGGATTTTGGTGTTTATAAGGACCATTTATCTGCCATTGAATCAATTGTTTTAAATATGGGCAAATCCGATTTAATTTTAATTTCAGGTGATTTTAATTTATCTTCTGTCTCGTGGCATATGTTACCTGACTCAGATGCACTAACTCCCCTCACTAGCAGTGATTGGACAGCTGATGTTGCTAGGTTGTTTGCAGAAATGAACCTGTTTCAGATTAATAATACGCTAAACTTAAACGGTAAGATTCTAGACCTGATTTTAACCAATGATTCACATTCATTTCAATCATCTAGAATTAACCCTATTTCTACTCCGGAGAATACTCACCATCCTACTTTATGTGTTTCTTTTTCAACTCCTATGCCTCTCAAAACTTTACCATTCACTTCCAGAGATTCTTTTAGATTTTGTTTCAAACGCTGTGATTTTGAATGTCTCAATGCACTATTGTCAGCTGTAGACTGGAATGGAATTTGCAGATGTGATAGTATTGAGGAATTCAGTCATGCCTTGATAAATTTTTATGATATTTTACAGCGATTTGTATCTAGAACGGTGCCTAAGGTACCCGTTACTATTACTAAAATTATTCCTTGATCTTCTAAGGAATTATGCAGATTAAAAAATATGAAAACTAAGCTCTTTAAAAAATTTAAGCGTACTGGGTTAAATACTGTGGCTAGACATAAATATTGAGTCTCGCCGTGCTATCGGTCCTACTTGTTGAAGGTTAGGGATAATTTTAAAACTGACCCTAAATCGTTTTACAACTTCGTTAATTTGAAACATCGAACATCATCTAAGCCAACTAGGATTAGATGTAACGATGTTGAATTCTCTGATGATCAGTCTATTGCAAATTGCTTTGCTGATTTCTTTGAATCTGTTTATTCTTCGCGTTCGTTTGACGCTGACATTTCTTACCCATATACTATTTCTGCAGTTAATCAGGTTGTTCCTCCTATTTTAGATAACTCGCTGATTCATTTAAATATGCAACGTATAAAACCCACTTGTACTTCAGGCCCAGATGGGATACCGAATTTGTTGTTGAAAGGCTGCGCAGAATCTCTTGCTTTGCCGTTGACCTTATTATTTAATTCATCATTGAGACTAGGGCACTTCCCAGATATATGGAAAAAGTCGTATTTGACACCACTCCATAAGTCAGGAAGTCTGTTAAATGTTTCGAACTATAGAGGCATTGCTAAATTGAGTGCAATTCCTAAACTTTTTGAGAAAATTGTTACCAATTTCATTGTACATGGCGTGACCCCTATTTTACATCCATGTCAACATGGATTTCGTAGAGGCCATTCCACTATAACTAATCTGCTACAGTTTTCATCAGAAGTTATAAATGGGTTTGTTTCTCGTAAACAAACTGACGTTGTCTACACTGATTTTAGTAAGGCATTTGATAAAGTAAATCATAGGCTCTTACTTTACAAGTTAAATAGAATTGGATTCAATTATAATTTTTTAAATTGGCTTTCTTCCTATCTAGTTGGTAGGGAGCAAGTGGTATCATTTGAAAATTGTATTTCTAGAACAATTCATATTTCCTCTGGTGTCCCACAAGGTAGCCACCTTGGTCCGGTGCTATTTTTATTATTCATAAATGACTTACCGGAATCTATTACCAAATCCAGCATTCTTATGTTTGCTGATGATGTAAAAATCTATTCATCTTATTCAAATAATGCTGACTCTACCAAATTGCAAGATGACTTGGACAGATTCAGTAGATGGTGTGATATGAATTGCATGGAACTCAACTTAAAGAAATGCAAACACATGGGTTTCTTCAGATCTAAAATGTTGCCCTCAAAATATAACTTATGTGGCATTGAATTGGACTCTGTCGATTCATTTATTGATCTTGGTTTTATGATGGACAGAAAGTTAAATTTCAATAATCATATTATTACAATGGTAAATAAAGCATATGGCGTTCTTTTCTTTATGAAACGTTGGGCAAAAGAGTTTACTGACCCGTATACTACGAAACAGCTGTTTACCTCACTTGTGAGACCAATTTTGGAATACGGCTCGGCGGTATGGGATCCCCAATATGATTTTTACGTAAACAAAATTGAATCTGTGCAAACTACCATCCTATACCAGTAGGTTAAATCTCATTAAATTGCCCACATTAAAGAGTAGGCGAACAATGATGAATACTATGATGATATATAAAATTATTCGGGGGGCTGTTCCGTCGGACTTTTTAATATCAAGAATTTATATTAATGTCCCGTTAAGACCTTCGAGACACTATCAGTTTTTACACTTGGATTTTCAACGATACAATTACGCATGTAGTGATCCAATTCGTAGAATGTGTGCCGACTTCAATTCCTTATTTCAACTAATAGATTTTTCCTTAAGCTTCGATGCATTGAAATCTATTATTATTTTTCATTTAAACTCACATTCTGTATAATATTATTAGTAGATACTAGATTCTAGCTTTAAGTATTAATTCTTATTGTTTCTTGGTGTTGGGTATTGTTATTGATATTTAAAGATTATGGTGGTGGGTACATTATGCCTATTTAAATTGTCTATATTAGTTTAGATTTATTTATGTGGTATTTTACCGGTTGGCTGTTGACTTGTGTCTGTAGCTAATCTTCGAATGATGTTATTTGTTGCCATCTCTCCGTTATGGATCGGTTCATAATGTGTACGATATCCCTACGTCATGGGGGTGTGGCCCCCTCGGTCGGCAGGGGCGGGTATGAGTGGCGGCGATGGGAACGTTCGATAAAAAAAAAATTATTTCTAAAATTATAAAAGCATAATACTTTTGGGACCTCAAAAATTAAGTTTTAGCTTTAAAATAACTAGAAATCTAATATATTAAAAAAGTTATCTGTTTGCGATTTTAAAAGTTCGAAATCGGCCCAGGGAATAACTGAAGGTTTGGCTTCGTGAAAAAATTTCACTGTTAATCGATAATCGCATAATTGAAGCTGTTTTTGGCCGCAAACCATTTTCTGTAAATGGAGAGCGGTATCAGTTTATTATAATTTTTTTTTACTTCCTGCTCTTGAAAAAAGACCTGAGATGTCGTTTCAGTAGGAGCCACTGCTCACACTGCCCGAGAAACAATGGCACTTTTAAGTCAAATTTTTAGAGAGCGAATAAATTCCATAAATTCGGAAATTATTTGGCAATTAAATGACACTTTGGAAATTAAATAACACTTTTAGCCTGGTACTACAATTGTGTGCAGTGTGCCAGATATTGATTAAAATAATTTTTCACTTCGAGATCATAGTTTTTTTGTATCGTGTTTGACAAATGAGCACACTAGTTTTATTACTTCGATTTTAAATTTTCCGCTAATTGGTATTTCGACATCAAATTCCAATTATGAACGTAATTCCGGCGGCCTCTTCAAACGTTAACCCCTTTGACGTATAACGTTTGTACATGTGTACATTTTTTGCATCTGGCAACGTTTGCCATCATCCGCCATTAATTCTGTTATCCATGTCAAGTTAGAAACTGGAGGGAAAATATTTCCGACTGAGCTTACAAATTTACTCTACTTATAGAATCATTAAATAAAGAATATTGCAACAAGTAAAAAGAACATTACTTAAAATAAAAAAAACAATGTGTAAAGATGTAATAAATAACAGTCTCTGTGAAATGTTATAGCCATAATTGATCCTAGTTTGATAAAAAATTATTACATCTTATTGTACTTTTTAGTGACCACTATTTCTGTGGCGTATCCTGCAAAACCCTAAAATGGAACCGAAATATTCGAATGCTATCCAAATCGCGTATTTCTGTGAATGTTTAAAAAAATGAACAATACTCCTCTGAATTCAACCTTAAAGAAAGCATGCAGAAGTTTGCCCACATGCATACCAACGTACATGTGTGTGTGTTTACTGCCTGAAACAGTTTAAATTTAACTAATTAGATACTTGTCTGGTAAGTCCATTTTTACAAGCAACGTTTTCATCAGTTGTCCATGGACAACTGGAAATACTTTTACAATCCACTACTGCCAGATTATTGCTACAAGTATACGCTATTAACGCAAGAAGGCAATTTGTTTGAATAATTTTTAGAATATTGAATTCCTTACCTGCAATGTTAAATTTAGAGGAAATTCCTCTAGAGCGAATCTTTGTGCGTCCATGAAGGACAACTGGAAATACCTTCATCAATCAGTCTGATGAAAGTATTTCTAATATTATCCGAAAATGTGTTACTGGCGTAATTTTTAAATTGAAAAAAACAAAAATTCGATGTTCAGCCGTTACCGGTTGCAAATGTGTGAATATATCAAGCCGCTGCCGCCGGTCAAAATCACCTGCACCGCCGCCGATAATTTCTTTCGAACTCCGATCTGTGTTTTCATGATTGTAGAAGAAGACGTTTGTGATGGAAAAAATACGGTAGTTGTAAGATACTTCATTGCCACTTTTATTGAATTCATTTTGCACGGGCTACGGCATTTTTGACAAAATACTTTAAAATTACATTGAAATATAACCAGCGAAATGTCACACCAAATAATCCGAACATTTTTGTTTTACAAATATGCGGAAAATGTGTTTAACTATCCGCTTGAGTGAGTTTTGATATTAATTTATTCCATGGCGTTCAAGAACACAAAAATAAGGCTGATGTGTAAACCTCTTGACAATTTAGCACTTTTTGTTTTGTTTTGCGTTGAGCATTAAGCATAGTAAAAACCAACCTATTCTATGTTATTGTTATCTTATTGTTAGTTATTTGTTATCTGCACAACTACAAGTTGGTAAATTTGAGAATACAACTGCTCAACATCTATAAGAACTATGTATGACGCATCTGTAATAGGTAAGGTCTTCCAAAGTGTAGCCACTTCGATCCGGGGAACAAATGCAGTTAAGTGGTTCATATATCCCTATGAAATAAAAGTATTTACGCCGGAAGCCCATATTTTTAAGTTACGGGCCCACAAAGCATGAATCTATTATCTGTAATGTCTTCGTATGTCTGAATCACGTATGAAAATACCTTTTTAGCGGTCTTTTCGGATCCTTTAACCCATAGTGGCTTATATTAAAAAATGCACTGTGTATTTTGTATTGTAGTGTTTTGCTATGCCTTCAAGCTTAAATTTAAGATATTGCACACCAATTAACCTTTGGAGGAAACGCGCCATTTGAACTGGATGCGTCCACAGGGGGTCAGCTGAGTGGGCTTGGCCGGGCAATTGAAGAGGTGCAGCACATCATGTGGTCCCTGATGGCAGGCAGGACAGATGTCCGGAACGTTAGCATCAATTCGTGCCCAGTAAGAATTGAGGCTGCCCAGTAAGAATTGAGATCTCAGCTGCGCCAGACCACGCGCGTCTGCCGAGGTAGTACCTTCTCGTCAGGTGAAATCTCCGGGGGATGTTCCCCTCGTACTACATTCACACGGTAGCTGGATACTGCAGCTGCGACATCATCGGCGTGATTGTTGTTCAGACCTGCCTGATAGTTTCGATGATCTAAAGGTTCTCTCTTATACCGCTGGACCTCTCTCTCTAGATCATGAAGATCGTACCTGATCTGCCTGGGCGGAGGCATCCTGTTCAAGAGATGGTGGTTAGGATGACTGCTGCGAAAACACCCTAGCAGGTATTGCCTAGACAACAGGAAATTGTATCTGCGCACGGTAAGGACCTTCGTCTCCTCATGTAGATGGTCCTCAGAAGACACCCTGTTGATGTTCTGAGGGCGGCATTTTGGCAAGTCTGGATTTTCTTTTTTGAGGACAATGTACCTACTTTTGAGTTTATCGCAGGTAGCTGTAGCATGTGCAGAGGATCTAAAAGGCTCCAAGGATTTTGGGGTAGTTGGTAGTCGGGATGTTGACGTCATCGACTTTCACATTGAGTGACAACCGCACCTCTGCGGTCCATGCAGTAAACAGTGTGGCTGATGATTTGAAGGCGGATGTTTTCATATTCCTCGCAGTGACAAAACGTGCTAAGTCAGTGAGGTAACGGTTGATTTTCTCGCAAATGTCATCCACTTTAGGTCCTGACGCCAGAATTGTGCAATCGTCAGCGTACGACACAATTTCAACGACGCCTGGTGGTGCAGGAAGTTTAGAGAGCTAGAGGTTAAACAGAGCCGGGGATATAACTTCACCCTGGGGAACTCTTTGTTTAAATCTACGGGGCTTCGACTTTCTGTCTCTAAATTCAACATATGGCTGGCGGAAGGGACGTTTCTTCAATTTCCTCGAACAGAATGGCATGACTGACCGTGTAGAAGGCTTTTGTAAGGTAAAGAGCCACGATGACCGTCCTGTCGTTAGGCTTGTTCTGGTTATGGCCGGAACTTATACGTGTGGTGATGGCGTGTAAAGCTGTTGTTGTGCTGTGCTGCTTGCGAAATCCATGGTTATGACCAGCACTCGGAAAGTGTTCGATCAGGCTAGGGAGGAGCAGTGCTTCAAGCGTCTTTGCTACTGGAGAAAGCAATGAGATCGGCCTGTACGAATCTCCTTTACTTGCTTCTTTGCCTGGCTTCAGTAGCGGGACCACTCTGCCCATTTTCCTGGCATCGGGAACTACATGAGTGGCTAGCGACAGATTGAGCACTTTGGTCATGTACTCTACTCCCGGGGTATCCAAATCCCGGGTACCCAGCGCCTTTGATGACTTTGCGCTGCGGATGACATGGGCAACTTCGCCAACGTTAAATTGTGGTGATGCCTCCTAGACTCGGAGAGCGCGGATACGACGCAATACTCTCCTTTTCGCCTTATAAATCTCTGGGTGCTCAATAAAAAGCTGGTTAAAATAACACGCACACCGCTTCGGATCTGTCACTGTTCTATCACCGAACGTGACAGCTGTCCGATCATCCTTCCTTACAGGGTTAGAGAGCGATTTGACCGTTGTCCACAACTTACCAATTCCGAAACTCAAGTTGCACTGCTTTAAGTGGTCTAGCCATTTGTTCCACTTATATTCGTTGACCAACCTACTGATCTCGGAGTTGAGATCCCTAATTCTAGGGTCAGTAGGGTTGGAGCGACGAATGTCATCACGCTCGTCTGCGAGTCCCGCTGCCTCTGGCGGGAAGTATGGTCGTACTTCGGGTATTCAACCAACAGGGATATGGCGAGCGGCTTCCGCCGTAATGATGGCCCGGAACTTTTTCTCGGCTACCCGAACATCCGACGGAATATCTAGATTATTAAAGCTGCGGTAGGTGGCTTCTCTGGAGGCCTCCAAATCAGCCTATTTTTGATTGAGAAACATACGGCGTTCAGAGGTTATGAAATCAGGTGGTCTATTTATGGAAAGAATTATGGGAAGGTGGTCCGATCCTAGTGAGATGACAGGTTGCCAGGTGACGTCGTTGATCAGGCCAGGCGATGCCATAGTGATGTCTGGCGAGCCATGGCAATCGCCCATAATCCGCGTGGGGCCGTCCTCATTCACTGTGCAGAACGTATAGCTATCAATTTGCTCTGCCAAAGCTATGCCCCTCTGGTCGCTATCAAGGAGATAATGCCACAGTTCGTGGTGAGCATTAAAGTCTCCTAGGACCAAGCGGTTATTACAGCTCTATTTCGGCAGTTCCAGAATTGACTACTACCCCCATACATTCCATGTATGGGTCTCTAGAGTCAAGCTCAGGCGAAATAGGTCTGTAATGCACAGAATGGTGTAACAGGAAAGCAAGTCTCCCACCTCCACTTCTAGTGCGATCCTTACGTAGCACGTTGTATCCGTCACAACTGTGCAGATTGCAGGTGGCATTCAGCTTTGTTTCTTGGATCGCAGCGACCATAACGTTTCTCCGACTCATAAATTCTATTACCTCACTGATTTTGTTGCGTATGCCATTGCATTTAAATTGCAAAATTGATGCACTGTCAGGAGTGGTAACAGCAATCTGTTGTGTAAGATGCTGTATATGTTGATGCTGTTGCGAGGGCGACTGCGGGGGAGTCTCGTAGTTGGATGATGATGACGACGAAAATGTAGACGGCGATGATAACACCAAATTCAGAGACCTACTGCTAACTTCGTTGATACAGCATGAGGCAACAAAGTCTGGTTCGCTATACTCCCTGATGTGGTTCAGACCTGAACAGCTCCTGAAGTGCACCCACTCCATCCAACGATTACACCTTACAGACGTAGCACGATGGTGTATACGATTCTGACAAACCGAGCAGATCCAAGGTCCGGGGTTTTGTTAGATTCCGGCTCGGACCAGTAGTATTCGGAGCAGGCATTCCGGAAGTGCTGCTCCCACGTCGAAAAAATGGACGAACAAAAAACATATATTGCTGAGGTGACTGCCCCTGGCCGAAGAGTTTCGGGTCAATCCGGTACATAGAACTGACAGTCACGGGATTGTTTTATGATTTTATTTAATGCAATTAACGGCAAAAGTGCAGTGCCACGATCCACAGAATGGGACAGGTATTTCCAGGAAAACTTGATCCTGTGTGGCCCGCCAAAAAGCTGGGCGTAATATAGAGACTCGGGACTATTATGCCATCTGTTGCCGACAGGGCTTAAAGACTTTAAACTATATGCAGGCGCAAAGTGGCGGTTTACCGCCTCATAAATGTCGTCGACTTTATGAGTAAGAGATTTATCACTAAGCCATGTAAAAACTTCTATATAAAATAAAAAAGCCGTACCTACAATAAACAAGGGACTCGGTGCTTTCAAGCTTTTTGCTATTGAGCACTGTCACCGGAATTTAGGTAAAATTCTAAAATTTTTTGTAAATATTTTTTCTTTTCTAATTTATGTAAAAGGCTTAATATCTCAGGTGTGTAAGGCGTTTATATGACATACTATGTCTTAGATAAGGCATAATGGCTTAGCTAAAACACTTCAATACGAAGAACATACTTTAATATCGTTCATATTTCTATACAGGGTGATTCGTTCACGACAGGACAGATTTAACCAGCGTATTCCCCAAGGAGAATCAGACAACAAGAGGTATTATCGGGAATTAACATCGGGTTCATGTGCACGAAATACGGATAAGTCAATACTCAAATCAACTCAACCAGATAATTTAATAAAATTTACCCATTTTTCAAATGCAAAATTGTATTTTATTACATGTTTTTATATAAAGAAAAGCTGTTTTTGTCTGATTTGAACGAAAACCCTCATCCCACGTATAAAAGCTTAAATGTCCCACAAGCCTTGAATTTGCCAATAAATCCACCTGTTTTATTCTTTTTGATGCTCCCAGTGCACATTGGTCCTAAGCACCACTTTTTTGGCCACAATTCAAAACTCATTCTAAATTTGGTGTTGCTATATAAAAATAAATACTTTAAAATATCGAGAAATACAATTCGTTTTTGTAAACAAAACGAAATAGTTTGAATATTTTAGTACAGCTGGTATCATAAGCACTTGCCGCAATCTAGTTCACATATTCTGGCACTAGTATTCAATTAAGAGAAAAATGTTTACCAACATATTCGATATAGAAATAAAAGATGATTGTGCATTTTTGAATTATTAATAGTGAATCATTATAAGTATATAAAATGTTTTCTCTATCTTTCTGCGTCCTTCCTTCCAAATTCGATAAAGATCGCAAAGGCTGCCTGAAAAAATGTTTATTAAGGGTCTATTGGCATTTACAGTTTTGACAATCGAGGTTTCTTAATTTGGTCCTTAAGCCCCGCTTAGTTTAGAGGGTTTTTCATGATTCAGCCCGGACGAACTAAATACCTTTATTACTCCTCAAGTCCTATTAAACGTTTTCTATAGACATGAACGATATTGACACTTGAATTTCTTACCACAAAATAACACAAGTGTAGTCTTAGAATTCAATGCTCCTAAATAAAATCCGCTAATGTTTACACTCTACTTGCAGGCTAATTACAAATGACTTGTACGTGTAGCTGCAGGGTAAATAAATATATTGCTGAAAATGCCATCGTTCTGCGCTGTTTTAAATTGTAACAGATATGGTTATTCAGAAAATATCTCTTTTCACAAGTAAGACATATTTTTGAAATTATACAACTGTAAATACGTAAAGTACATAAGTTTTGTAAATTGACAGATTTCCACTAAAACGTCGAGACTTGCTTAAGTCATGGGAATCGTTTATTCAAAAACAACGAGGAACAGGCTGGCGAGCTTCGCGCTGGAGTTCTTTGTGCAGTCGACATTTCCATGAAGATGATTTTCGATCACTTAATGAACGTAAAACGTTAAAAAAGTCGGCTGTGCCTTCTATTCTGGGTGAAAATAAGGACAGAAACAAGATAGCATCATTAAGTGCCGAAGATAAGATGGTCGATAAGGAATTTAAGGAAATACTAGCAATAAGAGAACAGTTAGAGGATGTTGGAAGTCCCTTGAAGACAAATTGCCGTTTATGTGGCATAAACGCTGTACCAGTTGTCACGTTTTCAACAAATTATGAGCTATATGGAATTGTCCAAAAATGCTTTCCGACCTTAAATATACAGCAAGAGGATTCTCTACCGAAAGATCTGTGCTCACATTGCTATAAAAACTTGCAACACTACGGTGAGTTTGTGGACATCGTGTGGGCTGCT
The DNA here is from genome assembly GCA_963513945.1 of Hydrotaea diabolus. Classification (NCBI taxonomy): domain Eukaryota; kingdom Metazoa; phylum Arthropoda; class Insecta; order Diptera; family Muscidae; genus Hydrotaea; species Hydrotaea diabolus. The sequence goes on along the minus strand of OY740717.1, from coordinate 217,760,678 downwards.
CAGGCGGAACTGCAAAGGAAATACAGGTCAAGAGCAGTAGAGAAACCATTAAAAATTAAACAGGAGCCTTTGGTGCGTGTGAAACAGGAGGTTGCTGAGGTGGGTTACGACCAACAGCAAGAACTAGTTGGTAATGATGAATATGAAGGGATAGCAGACGGAACTCAAGACGAAGGTGACGAATCCGGAGAGGTTGATCAAAAATATGAATTCTGCGATTTCCCTATTATAAATGACTGCGACATAATGGAAATAATAAACCTAGATGATCCTTTTATAAATATCCCTGATGACGACAACACAACTACCGTAAACGAAGAACATGAATCACAAAAGCCAATAAACGACAGGGTAAATCACTTGTCATCAGCTCACGAATTGCTACAGGCACATTTACTCATGGATGAACATAACTATGCATATGTTGATACTGACGATTTCAAAGAGGAACGACAAGTTTATAAAACGGAGAAATCGGACAACGACGAACGATTGGCTGAAACGTCTGCTCAGATTGATAATGTAAGAAATAGGGAAACATTATATGAACATTGTAATACCTATAGTATTTGCACCCAGAACTCGAGCACTCAGATTAACTCCATATCTGAAACTAATATTACATCTACATTCGAAAATCGAGCTCTTAAGCCTATTGTTACATCAGTCAGTGCAATACAACAGCCGTCTAAAGCGAATGGTATCGTAGTTCTCAATGAAAGCATAGTTAAGTCGGGAGGTGGTTTTCAACTTCACGTATGTATGGTTTGCCAATTAAAATTTTTCTCGGTAGAAAGTTTGAAAGAACACTATACTAAGACTCACGGAACTCCTATGGTTACGGTGCCAACTGGAAACATTGTTTTGGAAAGGTCTTCGGAGAATGCATGCAAAATGGAAACAGAAATGATCGAAAATCCAAAGGTTCTTGAAGCGTGCAGCTTAGAATTGAATAAATCAAGTAAGCCGATTTCCGACAGTAATGATGTTTTCAATATCGACACTATGCCGATTGAGTCTGCAAATAAGTTAAATTTAACAGAGACAAATGTTTCAGAGAAATGCTTTCGGAAGAGTTTAATAAAAGACACAAAATTAAATTCGAAGGGCTCAAAGCGGCAACGAAACTGTAAGGTCCGAAACGGCACAAGAAAAAATCACCATATATCTCTAAACACTATGGCCTCTCAATACCTTCAACTGAAGAAACTCTATCAAACACTACAGGTAAAATGTTTGAATTTGGAGCAAAACGTTGAGCAGCTACAACTACTTCCCTCGACAATACAAACAACTAAGCAGACAAAGCAAACAAAAAATCCTCATAACATAGCAACTAAATTTTTCCCGCCGTCCGAAAATAAATCTCCTCTTTATTGTCCGGTGTGTTCCAAAACATTTTCTAACTCAAACAGCTTAAGTCAACACAAAATTACTCATAGTGAAGAAAGAAAACATATGTGCAGTTTATGCCAGCGTTCCTTTAAAAGACGAAATGGGTTAAACCAACATACAAAAGGCTTTCATTTGAAGGTGAAACCCTTTGTCTGTCATGTTTGTAATCACAGCTATGCTTTAAAAAACGATATGTTGCGCTGCAAACATTCCGCATTAAGAAGTAGCCGAAATATTGAATAAATACCTTGAAATGAATTTACGGCGATTGATAAATTATTTTAAACAGTTATTAGTGCGCTAGAAAGATGCAAAAGGTCACTAGCTGGTAATTCCTGTTAAATTTGTTAAATTAAGACTGAAACAAACAAACCAGCTTCATATGCATTATAATTAAAATTATAGTTACAAGAGGAAACTTTTCTCAAATCAGCGAGTGAGTTTTTTCTGGAAATTTAAAAATCCCATATTTTTAAAATTTATATTGTAAGAATATTAAATTAAATGAATTTCACTCTTATTTGATAGATATTGTAACTCGATGAAATTGGACTTTGAATGACCACAAGTGGATAATTTTTGGATTTTTCAGGAATCACATGGAAATGTTTTATTGATTAGTGCCAATGAAAAAACATAATTTTCAATAATATGTTTCCATTAAAGAGACAACTTTTAAAGAAGAGTGAATATATTCTTAACTAATTATATACTATAAACATAAACTTTTTTAAAATTTAATGGTTTCTTTATCAACCGAAGTTAATAGAATTTCCATACAATTGCTAGAATCAAATTAACGTTATTGAGATCAAATGCGTTTCCCAAAATTTTTTACCTCGTACCATTTTTGAGAAAATTGAATTTTCAAGGCACCCCAATCGGGTGAGTTAGGTAGAAGAAATATCTGGCCAATTTAATATATACGATTTTCTTTTTGTACTCTATGATCATTTTTCTAACTAAAGTCAGTACCAGAAGGAATGAATACCCCCAAAAAGTAATAAGATTTACTTGCAAAAAGCAAATAACATTTTCCGGAGAAGATAATGTTGAACAGTGCAATTTAAGTTCTCATTTTATTAGAAGTATGTTTACTTGCTAAATGGTTAGTATTATTTATTTTTTCTAATAACAAGTGGTTAATCTAAGAAAACTCTTCAAGTTGTGCACGAAACAAGAGAAACGGAAACTCGCCGCTAAAAAATTTTAGATTTTCTCCTCCAAAGTTGACCCGGTTGAAAGATTTGCCGGTTTCTTATAAACTGTCCGCCTTTATGTAGTTTTTAATCGTCCGCGTCTTCGGGTGCCTTGTGGCTTTCACTTAGTGGTTGAGTGACAGATTTGGTCTTTGTGTTTCCTTAGGTTGTGGCCTAACCATGTTATGGTTGTTGACAGCTCTTGGCCGAAGAATTGCTGCATCCGGTATGTTCGGTGCTTAGAATCGTCTGTCGTAGGATCGTGACCTAACCGCCGTCATGTTTTGGTATATATGTAAACTTGATGTTCAAGTTCGAGTGTTCTTAGCATGTTTTCCAAGCATCTATTGTTAAATGTTTGATGCTTACGTCTAATTGTTTGGATGACAAGCCATGTCTGAACCGTACATCAGGACAGATTTACCCCCTGTTTTATACCCTCCATCATATAATAGAGGGTATATACACGTTGGCACACCTCGAAATACCGGTCGGAGACTTCATAAATATATTCTGAAAATTCTAAGATTATCTAGCCATGTCCGTCTGTGTAAAGCAGACAACAGTTCGCACTATTAAAGCTAGGTGGTTGAAATCAAAATGAGTCAGACCTTTAAAAATCGCATTTCGGCCAAACTAATGGATCAATCGTTAAAAAAGTTTTGACAGAATGAAACCAATGACTAGGTAGTTATTATAGACTATGTTATCGTAAAATTTGGCAAGGGGCGTGCCACCGATTACGCAACTATGAATATAAAAAGACAAAATCTCATGAACTATTAGATTAATGTCGATGATATTTGGAACATATGATGTTAGAATGGATCAAAACACACCCTGGAAAAAAGAGAATTCGACAAAAAGGCTTGGCCCCCTCTTAATTGTCCACTTGTTATAACTCAAACGTCACAATTGGATTTTGTACGACACGAACTAAAAATTTACTATTTTTATACTTGCATCACTCTATGGAACTTTATACTTTAGTTAGTTTCATGGCAAATCTTCGTAACTATCAAAAATATTCGAGCTAGACTAGGTTTTATTATACCGGGCGACATATAATCACCAGATGATTCCATTAACAATATCCGTCCATCTAAATCTTGTAAGGAGAAAATAGGTTTAGATTTATATATACCTCCGGAACATGTTCATCGGATTTTATGTTTTCTCCTTTATAAGCCACATACATATTTCACGCAAAGCCACATATTTCACATATTTTATGAAATTTGGCACAAGTTTTTTTTTGGTAAAGGGCGGACGCTTTTTAAGTTAATGAAGATTTAGATATGCACCCACGTTTTGTGTTTTAAACTATAGATGCAATTTTGGCACAAGTAAGTTTTTTGAGCCAGGAACGGACGCTGTTGAAGATCGGATCAGCTTTAGATACAGCTCCCACATATGTATAAGTACATGTTCAACCAAGTTTACCAAAAACAGTGAACTTTTTACAAAATGCATAGTCGTGATTTAAAGAAAATATTTCCGTTAGTCTGTTGACAGTTCATTTTGTCTTAGACGAACTCGTTTTTATAAAAACAGAGTGTTATAATGGTTGTGCTTTAAATGTTGCATGGTGCTCGGGCTTAAAAAGCACAGAAATGTGCTATCTTGGCAAGACACATTTATTACAAATATAGGGTGATCCATCTAGAGGTATTGTTTCAGAACAAATTCAATTCAAGTGTGAAATCTTTATTGGTAATTTGAAAGGGCATTTAATGGCATTTTTTTTTGATTATAATTTCCTTCAAATGTTGGCAACTGTATTATGGAAATGGGCGTTCGGTGAGAAACGGGAAGATCCGCTGTTATCGAGCAAAATGTTGTTCAGTGATGAGGCCCATTTCTGGCTCAACGGCAAAGTCAATAAACAAAATTGCCGCATTTGGGCTGAAGAGCAACAAGAAAGGATCAAGAGGTGCCATTATACCGAGAGGAAACCACGGTTTGGTGCGGTTTATAAGCTGGTGGAATCATCATTTAAAATTGTACGTGTTTGAGTTTATTCTCTTGTCGTACGCACAACCACGTACATATAGTTTTTATCGGAACTAGGGTTATATACTTAAGACAAAAAGTCGACTTTTCGACTATTACAAAAAAACTCGAAAGTCTACTTTTAGATTTTTCGACTTTTTAGCATAAAGTCGATTAAAGTCGACTTTTTTCTTTAGGGAAATGAAAATGCAATATTTTGGAATAAAACACAAGTATTATTTTTATAAAAAAAAACTTTTATTTAGGAAAGTAAGAGTGATTTTAAACTAATAAACATCAGGAATTTCGATTTACTAACATTCAAGTTAGTAACATTCAAGTTTTAAAAACTTAAAACGAAGTTGATTTTTTTGAAGCAGTCGATTAACATACAACATTTCCGTAATAATTGGTCTCAAAAAGATAATCATATTTTAATTCTTTGGAGAAATTTGACTCCAAATTTGGGTAGCATTAAGAACTGCATGCGAAAATAATCCTTCTTGCGGGACAGAAGTAGCAACGATTGACAAATATTTTTTTTCGCTATTTTTGCAATAAATGGGTACTTGCTTTCCATTGTTCTTTATATAAGTATTATTTTGCGACAAACAGTCGGTGTCTTCACATAGTCCTTTAAATGGAACACCATTGCCATATTTACGGCCTTTTTTGCGCCTAGTGTTTAACTTATTGTCAAGAAACCCCCATGTGTTACCTCTTCGTTGGCTTTTAAACTCAGAATCTCTTCGTCCACATCAATATCGAGTTATTGGATATCAATAGGTATTCGAGAATTTTTGATTACGGTTTTTATCAGTTCGCCTTAAAAATAATAAAAATAAACTTGTTTTACTGCTGAATATAATTTCAGTGTTAGTATAATTACCGACTTGATTAATTGCTTTGGATGAATCTAGAACATTTTTGGTGGCATCAATTGTTTCACCTCGGCATAAAATAAAATATAAGTATGAGTATATATTTTAATCGGCAATATAAATTAAGGCGCATAATAAATTTAAGCAATACACATTGTTTTGATGAAACACATGAAACAGTCGACTATAAGACTTTTTTAAAAACCACTTTACTTTTTATATCCAAAAGTCGGTTAGTCGAAAATCGACTTATAACCGGTGATCAATCTAGAGGATTTTCTCAGATGATGCGTGAGTTGTGTTAAGCTATATTTTTTTTTCTTTCAGTAGTGTTTGCGTTTTATCATGGAAAGACTTAAGCCGCAACAATGTGGGGGATGGGGCCCATTTGGGCTGAAGAGCAACCAGAAGAGGTGCCATTATACCCAGAGAAAGGTACGGTTTGGTGCGGTTTATGGGCTGGTGGAGCCATCATGTAAAAGGGGTTTGCAACACGAACGTGCAGCGCAGTGTAGTGGAGGAAACATGGTATACCAGAAATTTAAAAAAAATCCAAACTTATCCAAAAAGGATAAGTTTGGATTAGACTGTTTAAGGAAAAATTGTTTTTACTTTATTTGAATTCAGTTTTTTGGTTGAATAAAAACTAACATATTACAAACTATTTAACAGATTTATGGATGACCAAAACAATTTTTAATTTAAAATACTCTTAATTAATAAATCCCGGCATCTAAACCGGAGATTTCGAGTTTATTACGATCCATGTATCCATTTTGGCGCTGATTTTCGATAATCGACCACAACGAATAGAAACTCAATTCAAAGTGCAGTACTGGTTTTAGATTATTTGATGAAAAAGTTATAAAATAAATATTATAAAAACATCAAATGAAATAATATTGCCATCGAATTACTGAAACTTTATTTCAGTTCAATAAAGTTCATAGAAAGACACTTTATCATTGATTTTAAATAAGATTATCTTTGACTGGCCGATTACAACAAACTGTGTTAAACTTATTCCTTTAGTGTGGGGCTACTAGAGCTGCAGTATCTAAAATAGAGAAGACCCTTTGGTTGCTGGTCGAACATAATGAACTGTGTACAATTTTATCAATTACGGTCGTTCTATGTGGCTTCCATAGGTCGAGCTAGCTTGAAAATTACATACAAACAAAAATGTAAAATTTTTAATTTTGACATGTTTAACTTCCGATAGTCTAAAAACTATTGAAACTAGTCCTTATGACTTAATATCTGTATATTGCAGGGCTTTCCTATGTCGATCCTGCAATATCTTAAACTATCCATATATTTTCCATTGGATTCAGCTTATCGGAATTTTAAAAATAAATTTTAAGTAATCCTTTTTTTAGCTGTGTAAAGAAAAATTGGCTTGAAGTTATCAAAACAAAGTTTATTATTCAAAGCAAAAAATTTAACTTTTTGGATTAAACGTTAAAGCCAAAATGTACCCACCCCTTAATTATAATGTTTGGCGTGGGGAAAAAAACTGTCTATTAACAGCACTTAACATTTTTAACATTCTAAGCTATGTTTTATCTTATTATTCTTATATATTGTACATACATCTGTATGTACATAGTGAATGTTTTTCCATCTGTACGTATTTTAGGAGTCTACTATGGCATTTTTTGTTGGCTTGTAACATGTAACTAATTTAATCTTATTGTATTATTGTTATTTATGTGGTTATTAAACGCGAAAAAGGTATTGATGCAATTATTTATTCGGCACGACATAACAAAGACGCAAATCGAAATAGCCGCATCCAACTAAAAAGCTTCGATTCAACAAAGTTTTCATCTGCTTGTGAGGTCGTCATACTGACTCGGGATGCTGAAGAATTAGACGATTCGCTGCATCGTTTTCCTACTTTGAGTGCGGGAGACGCCATTTTTTGCAGCTTTCTATTTTATATTGGCAGTATGTGCAGTTTCTCGCAATTCGAAAAGGGATATCTGTAAGTAAAAATAGAAAATAATATATTAAAAATATATTAGAAAAGGTTTTGCCCAGCTCAGAAGTTCTGCGTTTGTGCATTAATAGGATGTTGAACATAATGTGTTGCAAATGTAACCATTTAATGAAAGATTGTTATGTTTAGAGTGGAATAGTTCAGCTCTAGATGGCATTCCTGAACTGGACCTGTTTCAAAACAATATTAAAAATTGAATTTGAATATTTTCTATATTAAACGCCTTAACTCCTCTGCATTTAAATTGTCTTGAAATATTTATAACGCTCGAGATATTGAGAGTTTACTGCAACTTTTATGGTTTTTTCCAAACGATTTCAATTAGTGGTATTTATGGAAGCGGTTATATTTACAAATATCGTATTTGCGTACACTTACCTCATATATGTATTTCATAAACACATTGTAAATATCTATACAAAGTTTTTCCAAAGTTTTTCCACAATAAACATTACATTAAAAAAAGAAACAAATATAGAATGCGATTAAAACCGATCGATTAGAACCGAGTTCGTTTCTATGATTACCACTCCTTTATAATATATAGTTGTCGTTTTGTTTTCGATTTCAGGGTATCGCTAAAAAACAAGCTGCCATTAGATTATTATTCTTAAAGATTTTAAAATGAAATAATAGGATTAAAATCAGGATTTCAAAGGCTTACTCAATGTTAGCCAAAGCTACGAATTTGTTAATTTTCCTTAGGTAAAAAACACCAACAAATATTAGCCAACAGTAAGTGTAGCTAAACAAATCTAACACCCTTTTAAAGCACTAACAAAAGAAAGCTACTGTTTTTAAACACGACAAGCCAATACAACAACAAAAAACAGCAGATAAACATTTTTACGAAAAGCATTGGCAATAGAAGTGAAGAAAACCAAAAGCTGTCTTTATAGCAGTAACCTGATTTTTGCTTTTGCAGCTTAGCTGATAGCCGATTTGTGCTGGTGGTGCTGAAGGCTGCAGCGATTGTGTGCAGCCAAAAAAATGATTCTTGTTGAGTTCAGTGTTGTTTAACAAAGTTGCACATCATATAAGTCATTAAAATCGCGGTTTTTATAATGAAGCATTTAGCAAGAAATATTCCTATACTTATGCTTAATCGGCATATATTGTTGCAAATACGAGTATGTTAGTATTTAAGTATATTTGACCTTATTTAATTTATTTATATTTTTCTGAATTGTCTGGCTCGAGGTCATGCACAAAATAAAAAGATGGTTTGGTGGTTTTTAATTTATTTTGTTTACTATTTATTTTCCAATATTTCGATCGATCGCTCATCTTCAGGGAATACAAAATTTAACTAACAAAAAAGAGAACTGGTACGCTTGTAGACTATTTTTTTCCAAACAGAGAAAAAATATTTATTTGCCTGAGACAAATATACAGGATTTTCCATTAAGTACAAAACAATTTTATATATGTGATAATAAAGCACAGAATATTTAAGATATATAAGTAGAGTTAAAATTTATTCCAGGTGTTGTGCAAAGTTACATTTTAAGAGTGAAATTTGATTTCGGTCATATGACCGCCATTCCTGGACCCAATTTTCTACCACTCTTGTACACATTTCGACTGGAACGATGGCAATTTCGAGTTGAATGTTGTCTCTGAGCTCGTCTCAACTTGTTGGCATACACCAATGACTTGAAGTGGCCCCATAGAAAGAACTCCAATGGCGTTAATTCGCATGAACAAGGTGGCCATTCGCCCGAACCATTTCTCCAGACAATACGTTCACCGAATTTGCCTTTCAGTAAATGGATAGTAACGCGTGCTGTGCGGCTAGTGGCACCGTCTTGTTGAAACCATGTGATGTGATGTCAAGCTCATCCAATTCAGGCCAAAAATAGTTTTCTAACATGGCACGATAGCGCTCTCCATTGACGGTAACATGACGATTGTTTTCATCGACGAAAAAATACGGCCCAATCACACCTCCGGCATGAAAACCAAACCAAACAGTAATCTTTTGCGGATGCAATTGTGTCTCTTGAAGCATATGTGAGTATTTTGCTGTCCAATAACGCAAATTTTGTTTATTGACAAAACCACTCAACCAGAAATGAACTTCATCGCTGAAGATGATTTTTCAATGAAATTCTGGATTTTCGTGAAACTTTGCCAGAGACACCGACTCTAATTTTTAATGATTTCCAAACGTTGCTTGTAAGTGAAAAAAATGTTTACTTCGACTAACGTTTTGACACTTAAAGATCATGAAAAATGTGCGATGGTGCGTAGTCATAAAGATTCGAAATTGTTATGTCCCTATTGGAAAACCCGTTACTATATATTTATATGCACCGGATACTTTTGTTTTGACTGCTAACGACTTAAACAAATTGAAAGAGAAAAAATTAATAGCTTCACAAAACAATATAAGGCATTATTGAGGTAGTTATGAACTGTTGTTTTTCGTCAGTAAATATAAGTAGATTCCCTTTTATTTAATAAAAGCAGTTTTTGTTATCATTTTCAGTTTAATTTTTCCTTATTTTTCAGCTGCACATTTATCGTCAGCTCATGTTAGCTTAAAATCCGCACTCAACAAATTATGTATTTTAAGTTGCCTAAAAAAATTGGATAATTGGGTTTGCTTTTTTTGGCTAAGGTTTACGTGAGCCAAAATTTTTTTCAAAATATGAGCTGATCTATTTTATTGCAAACGAAAGCTGTACAGTAGCATTAGCTTTCAAGGTTTAAATATGATAAATGTTGAAAATATTAATTATTAATTATCATTAACTTTTTGTACATTTTCACCATATATTACGGAAAAAACAAAAAAAAAAAGCTTTAGTGTGCCCGGGCTTTAAAACTTGCCAACATTTCCCTAAAATTATAAAAAAATAAACAATTTGATTTAAACTTCAGGAAAAACTTGTGAAAGAATTCAATAAAAAATTGCGCTAAACTCTTAATACCTCCAGCGTAAAACTAATTTAATGTAGAGTCCAAATTATGTATGTTTTATAAAGTATACTTAGTTATTTACTTACTTAAGTCCCGCAACATCCTTTTAAAGAACAAGGAAACAAGGACTCTTCTCTCAAATCAGTAAGCTGTGCACGATTTAATTATTAGACTTGATTATTCCGACCTATTTTTTAACGCGAGCTCCGAACGGCTAATGAATTTGATAGAGAAGGCGTTACGTGGCTTAGAGACGATTCTCCTACTCGCAAAAGTCTCTAACACTTAAAATCGCCGGCATTTTCGACGTTGAAAATGCCGTCGCTGAAAATTTTTTTTTTTACCAGGAATTGGGTTTACATGTATGACAGTCGTACACACTTACCATTACACCATGGCGGTGGCCCGTGCCAAAAAATCCGAAAAACACAAAATAACATTAAGGGACAGACGCGGAACCTGTAAACGTCTCTTATATCAGTAGGATGTGTACGATATATTTCATAAATCTAAAATTTATTGTTCGGTAACTTTTGTTAAGAGCCGTTTGAACGTTAGTTGGCCCCAAGATTTCCCTTTAAGAGACTAAAAAAGTCTACCGAATTTTTGATTTTTTGACATTTACGCTATGTAATTAAATTTATTAAATTTTGAATCCGCTTTTCACAGAAGTGGTAGGCATTGATGCTTTTTCCGTCCCATTAAGGGTGTGTTCATTTAAGACTACATGAGCTATGGACAACAATTAAATAACAAACAATTAAATTTTGCCAAAAATCTGAATGTCTCATTTATTTTACGATTCGAAGATATTTGAAGAATTTTAATATGACATCAATTTCACGATTTGGCTGAATTTAAGGACTTGACCTATGGTCGTGGTCTACGGGCGTGCCATGGGACCCAAAAACCGTCCCCTAAAGGTGACATTTTTACAAATCAAAATATGTACCTATTTTTACGCTTTGTGCCAATTGGGAACACTAACCTACCCATGAGGGCCTTTGGTACTATGAGTATTAATAACCAACAACCCAACTATAAAGAAAATGCTAAAAACTCCATCCTTACAACGAATTTTTAATTTTATTTAACACTGATGCCGACATCTCTACACATGCATCAGATTGCTAAAATGGGTGATAAAAACTGTTATTTATTTTTTAGCCAATTCCCTTACTTTTATCGGCCTGCTTTACTTCAAAATTTAAATTAACAACAAAAAATCGTCAAAAGTAAAAAAATAAATCGCCATTATATCGTACACAATAAAAGTTTTTTAAGCCCAATTTATTAACTTTTGATAACGAAGAGATAAGAACACTGCAACGATGTCAAAAAAATCACATCGACATTTGAAATAATTCACTTGCGATATCCTATAACAACAACTTGTGTATAACAAAATGCGTTCTATTTATACAAATTATTTTAAAATTTTCTAAAGATAAAAACTATTAAACTCCTATATTAATAATAAGACAAGAGTTCATTCGGCTTAAAAAAAGTATACTACAATTTAAAGAATTTTGACAGCCTTTAAATCGAATTTCATAAAATTTATTATTCATATTCGGTTTCTTTTGAAAATTTTTTGAAAACAATTGCCTAATAAAGTTAATAGCAAAAACGCAATAGCTAAGTCAGTTGTTTAGATTTTGTTCATGTGTATGGGTGGCGCAAAACAAACGTTGTGGTTTGAATGTTAAATAACTTTTTAAATTTATTTATATTTTTTATTTTAATTTCAGAATTTTGTGAAGCAAATTTGGGGAATTTAAAATGAAACGCAACACAACAGAGCAGCGACCAGCAATTGTTGAATTTTATTTTAAAAATCAAGTCAATTGTTTTGACGCAGCGTGCTTATCGTCGCTTTTTTAATGTGCGTACGGACCTTCAGAACCAACAATAAACCGCTTGGTTGGACATTTTCCACAACACAGTACAGTAAGATGCCTTCCATGTGCCGGAAGGTCACGTTCGGTCCACACGGACGAAAATATCCAACCTGTTGTGGATAGTGTGCAGGACAGTCCAAAAACATCAACAAGAAGACGTTCGGCACGCGGAAAGAACACGAATGTGCGCAACCGATGGTCAACACTTGCGGGATATAATTTTTCATACTTAAGCCAAAAATATTCCCCATTAATAATAATAATTAACCAATAAAAAAAAGTAATGATACATTCATAAAATGTTATACAGTACTTGACTGAATTTTGCTACCCAATCTACGAGTATGTATGTACATTGCCGAGGCTTCGTAAATTAATAAAACTTCTTTTTAGTTGGTATAAACAGCGTTCTTGACAAATAAAATTGTCAATCGTCGTTTTTGTAAACTTTCACAAAAAAATCCACAAAATGGCGAAAATCACCTCGTCTGGCACCACTGGTATCAAAACGATGCAATGTCAAGTATTCAGTATTCAGCGATTTACGCCTCATAAATTCCTTAGGGAAACGATTGACTTTTTTTAAACAGAACCCGAAAATGATAGATCATAACGCTAAAAAATTAATATGGGCGATTATACTGGGCCCTTAATTCTTTTTGCCTAACAAACAAGTGTTTAAAATGCCATTATTAAAACATGTGTATGACGGAGTGTTAACCTTTAGAAATTAACAATTTATAAATGTCTATTTGATTTTTTGTCAGGGGAACATAGTAAATGTTACGAAACATTAACTCTTTCGTAAGCAATAAACAAGTTTGTGCTATTACAAAATTTAAATTCAAAACAGATAACTTCTTGAAAAATATGTCGCTATGAAATTTCAATATATTTACTGTTCACGAACGTCCAACACGTTGGAAAAATATTTTATTGGGATATGCACATCCAACTAACGACTTCTTTTTACTCTATACGCAACCTTCAATAAACTTAACGAGCTGTTGTGTCGTATACATACATAAATTTACATACAAATGTGTGTACATATGTATATATGTATATATATTTGATAACATGACGGTTGGAGCATCATTTATTCAATGTAAACAACACTTTTGACAATTTTCGTAAATCGGTCCAAACTAAATCTTCTCATTTTTCAGGTAATTAAACAGAATTGAGACCGCCTGTTGATAATATTTCTCGTTTTTATTAATGTAAGATCATATCTTGGATAGTTTGCGTTTGCAAATTGATCGAATTTCATTTGTCACTATCGATACAAACTGTAATAGATTTTCCCAAACAGTTGATGTTTAAATTTATACTCTAGTTATGTCTCTAATCCTCATTTTGTCAAAATTCGCAATGTAAGTAGAAAATGCGATTACATAAATAACACTTTTGTAATTTATTTTAAAAATGGGTCATGCATGACTCAAGGTCGTTGAATATATTTACTTACAACACATTAAAGGGAAATCAAAAGTTTGTATATTAGTCCAGATACATACCGTTTCAAATTAGTTGTTTGAAAGTGCAATCAGCTTTTGTCGCGATGTTGTATGTAAATCTTTCTTTTTTCTTTAATTATTCTATCGTGAGGATGGAGAATGCTTTTTATACTTTACAAAATTATTAAGCCTTGTAATATGTATCTAGCATTAAACCAGCTAAACTATATTCCAACGTGTCAGCTGGCCGAATGATACCTAAGGTGTAACTTTGACACAAGCACAAAACAAAATTCGAAAATTCATAACTTTTTAGTACTGCGTGTAAGTTGTAACAATGTCAATAAGTTTGTATGTATATACGTATTATAAACAATAACATATTCTCTTTCTCATTTAAGAATCAGCATAATTAGGGCTCCACATAGAGAGAACAATGTCAGAGAGTAGAGAAAAGGTTGATTAATACATACCAGAGATGCAAAAGTTAGTACAATTGCACTTTTTGGTACATTTTCAAATTTAAAAGTACGACGTGTTCGTTTGGGATAAATAGCTTATTTACTAGGTTATTTTTTCGTAATCTGACATTAAAAAAATTTGTGAATATTATGGCATGTTAGTTATATAAATAATGTTTACTTTAGCGACTTGAAACAAACTCGGTTATTAAACGAGTAACTTTAATACAAATGCTAGTTTAGTAACAATAAACGAACACAGCTAATGGCTGCATAGACCAGCTGTCAGTCAATTTATTTTAAATTCTACATCCATTTTTATTAAGTACATTTGACAATTGTTCAAATTGCCTTACCCACTGCATCGACAAAAGTCTGTCACACAATTTTACATCATTTTGACATTTGGATCGCTTAGTCCTCCACCATAGAATGGCGTGTATATTTGTTATTCCGTAATAAAAACAAACTAGCAAAAAAAAGTCGGGCGACTGTATGATACCCTTCACTTCATAGGATTTTGGACCCCTTTTGACGGGCTCTAAATTTGCCGAAGTTTTAAAACATATCACATTTGAATTTTTGAGAAAATTTCATTATTGATGATTCATTTGACCATGATTAAATAAATGACCTGCTTTTTGGTATGGTATCTCACCAAAATTTAGGCAAATTTCGAAAGTGATTTTATGTTGTCTTCGTGAGAAAATTGTATAGTTATCTAGTTCTTTTATATCAATGAATAGTGGAAGCCGTTTTTTGGGCTTTATAATTATATGTAATGGGTTTACATGGGCCAAATTGGTATTAATTGTTTGTCGAACGTCATATACTATATCAAATTTGTTCGTAATTAGGATTAAAATGGATGTTCTAGAGCGGTACAGGGGCTATAACAGAACGTCGACCAATTTCACTCATTTTAATGAGCGGGTAACTCTTTGTTTATATTGAACTGTGCCATATTTCATAAAGACTGAATGTTTTATAAGAGCTAAACACAAAAAATCGGTTGAACATATGTGATTGAGCTATATCTAAATCAGAACCGATGTTCTTCAATTTTATTAATGTGCTTCATTTGTCCACCAAACTTGATTGATTCGTCAAGATTGGATGTAGTATGTGACTTCTAGCACAAAAGACTTAAAATCGGTTGAACATATATGTGCGAGCTATAAATAATTTCGATTCTTGTTCCAAAAAAACTGGCTTGTGCTAAACTTTTTCAAGACTGGATGCAATATGTGGTTCCTAGAACTAAAAATATAAAATCGAAGAATATTTTGTAAAGATCGGACATTAATTGCGACCTGAAGTTTGATTTCAAGGTTTAGATGGACGGAAGACGAACTGAAATAAAAATGTTTCGGCTTACTAAAAATATCGATACATTGAAAGATATATGCGGGAGCTATACATATTATTTCGGTTCTTGTTCCAAAAAAACTGACTTGTGCTAAACTTTTTCAAGACTGGATGCAATATGTGGTTCCTATAATGTACCAAGCTTTTTTTTAAATTTTAGGAATAAACACACCTTAGTTTAATCTACATTTTTATACCCTGCACCACTCTGAACAGGACATTATAAGATAGTTTAATGGAAAATATTTGTAACTTTAAGTGTACCAATCGACGTTTGATTACCAGCTGATTCCATTTAACGACGTCTGTCCGTCCATCCATCTAGGGATTGTAATCAAACTTCAGGTCGCAAGTGTTGTCCGATACTCCTGGAAAATTTGGCAAAAGTTCGTTTTTTTTGGAAATTAAAGAAAATTAGAAACCGAATCAAACATTAATCCTTCATGAAATATGTCAAAGTTCATAACTAACGATCTGTTAACAGCTCAGGTAAAAATTGTTGACATCAGTCCACGTTTTTATATAGCCCCATTACAGAGGTCCTTCCAAGATTTTACATACACTGACAAGAAAAAATACATTTTTTAAATTAAAAATTGTTTTTTAAACGCATCCTCTGATATTATTTGTAGTTATATATTTTAGTATTTAGGTTGAATATAAGAAAGAAAAAAATATTAAGTGAGTTTTTACGTAAGGAGTCGGAGATACTCATTTTTAATATTAAAATTATTTTAATACATATTTTTAATAAATATGTATTTGATAATAACTGTTTTGTTTACTTGTTTTTTTTTATTAATACAGATAACACATAAATACACACAGCGATTTTCATTTTTTCACTTTCATATGCATCGTTAAAAGATTCTTCCTCCTCAAAAGCATAATAACAATAAAACAATGGGGTGTGACCCAAACTTGCGTTTAAGAATCTGAAGAAATTAAGAGTCTATTCTCGTAAACAACTCTCTAAATTTCCTCGTGTCCTTATTTCTTGCTTCTTGAGCTTCTTCTGACAGCTGTCATATAGGAAGAATGGAAGACCTTATTATGTCTCTGCCATGAAAAAGGATTTTATGGACGCTAACTGGCATAATGTAGCATGGGTATTAATTTAAGTATACATCTCGTGTGGCAAGAATAAAGCTTTCAAAAGCATCTTCATCAATAGGGTAGTCACTACCTATAGTTTCCAAAATAATACGAAACCGTTCAACTAATTTTTTATTGACACCAGTGATTTCTGAACACTTTTCTGCTGCTCTAAAGAACCGTCTAGCAGTATCACCGTCATTCGTGTTACCTCCATGTTGTGTTGGCATATCTACAAGCAACCCCATCTCATTTCGAAATCTCTGTTGAATATATATTTTTTTGTAGCCACTTTTGCTTTATTTTCTAGTCCTCGGGAGAATGGTTTCCTAAAGGCACAGGCTCAGAGCTCAATCTCTTACACATTTTTTTCACTTCCGTACCTTCACTGGATAAAGATTCTGGCAGATCTTTTACAAGTCTGGCTGAATCTCGCTTTCCCATTTTTCGAAACACCATCTTACTAGCTTTCATAATTTCTTGAGGGCCAGTCGAATCTAAAAGACATTGTATCTTTCTTTTTTCGTTTTTTCACTACAGTCATCAAAGTTTTTCGGTTTCAGAACTTTTCGGTTGTACGCTTTCAGGCAATACATACGGTTCATCAAGCCAAACTGAGTTAAAATCTTAAAAAACGGCCACGATGTCTTCCACTTTTTGTCCATTTTTCGGCTGGCTTAAAACAAATAATATTTACATTTGACTTAAGATTTTTTTCACGTCTTCTGGTATATCTTAAAGACCATATCTAAGCATTATTTATGTCAATAAGGCGTCTTTGCGATGTATTTAGGGAGTTTTTAACTATTCTTTAAAAATTTCCTTTCGCGAAAGAGTGGAGGTCATACTTGAAAAGTAAAAAAAATATGTATGTATGGCGGTCGCAAAAATTCGCAAGATCTTTTTGATTTACCTTAAAGTGAACACTTAAATGATTAACCCAAATTTTTTACACCTGAACTATGCGAAAAAAACAGGTTTAACTCTACTTGAAAAAAGGAAATATCTCGTTTTGCACTTTCTGAACTTTTCACAAAAAATGGAAATGTTTAAATTAAAATTATAATATATTTCCTTCAAATAAAGCTTTATTACAATAACAAAAATTCTCACACACAAAAAATACGTTTCTCTTTGAAATCTGAATACACTTGTTGGCAACAACCGACTTTAGAGCTTACTTTTTCCTAATCAGTGCTAACAACAAAAACAAAAAACATGAATTTCAGTTACCTATAGTATTGAGAAGCTCAGTATTGACCTATAGTATTGATCAGAAGAAATGTTGCCGGACTTTTTATTTTTTAATTTTGTCCACCTAGATTTGTGATTTACCACAGTGTGCGGCGGTCCACACTTTACATTTATAAAAAGGTAATTTTTTCTTTTCTACGTGTTGCAGCGCCCCCTACAAAATTTCAATTTTAGTACTCGTTTTGATGAGAGCATAGTTCAATCACTGTACAGTTTGTCTTTGGATGTTCTCTTACTCTCTTCGTTGTGAACATCAGAAAAATGTCTCTCAAACAGCTTCAAACCCCAAAACAAAAAGTTAACCCCAATGATTTTGCAACCGCAGTCGTTTTGTGTCATTCGTGTTCAATGTAAGTACCCGCGTGCAGTTCATTCATATCTACAAATAAAGTTCAGAGTCGCATAATCTAGAAATAGTAAAATTACGTGACAGCTATAGGCAAAACACACTTGAAAAAAACTCTTTTATGAAAAAGTGGACGAAAAAAAGGAACGCTTATTCAATTCGTTGTGGAAGTGCTATTTTCACTGCCATATATTACATAATCAATGTCTAGGCTGTTGTCTAATGGATTTTTTTTGTGCTCCAACTTAAGTGATGGTCAGGTGGGGGATTTACTACGTGTAACCGATCATTAGACATTTGACCGCCCATTTGCGACAAGACTTTCATAACTAAACTGAAAAAAAGTTACATCCTTTGTATGGCATCCGATACCTTTATCGACACCGAAAACAAAGGAAGTTAAGTTACATGGTGCCATCTGAAAGTGTTTCTGAAGAGAGTATTTATGGATACTCGTTATGTACTCAGGTCAATAATGACGAATATTGATATATAATTGTATTTTCGCATTGTGGCGTTATGTATATTAAGATTTAAAAGTGTGGGTGTTGCATAACTTTTTTCAAGACCAATTTTGGACATGATAGCTGTTCTGTAATGGAACAGTATTTTTATTACAGATGCCTCAATCTTTAAATAAATTCGAAATACTCTGGTTTTTCGATATTTTAACCCAAAATCACGTTCCACGAATGTATAAAGTCGTTGCATATTAGCTGAATGAAAGAAATTTATAAAAAAAAATTATATAACTGGATCCCATTACAATTTTTGTATAACTAATTGTATTTTCTTTAATTTATTGGCATACGTCCAATGGCTGAATTGTATTTAAATTCTATGCTTCTGACTTGTTTACAAAGAAAAGAAAAATCTCAAGGTTTCCGTTTTTTAAAAATTTGCTCTCATTTTGAGGTTTGTGCTTCAGAGTGGAAAATATTGAGTACGTCGATATACATTTAAGAAACCCAAGGTCTGTTTTTGCTCATTTCCTACAAAGATACAACAATGTGCTCACGTGATGTATTTTTACATAAAAACATTTCCTGGAAGATATGGCACACATGCGAGACTAGAAAGCATTAATTGCCAGGGTAACACTCTCAGTGCTTCCAACCCCTTAGAAAAGAGTATACATATCGTCATCTTAAATGCAAAAGGCCGTAACAACACTGTTTGCTTATAAATCAGGAGAATCAAAAAACATTTTAACATTTTTAAATGTAAAAAATCTGCACCTCTACTTAATAGGCGTGTTTTAGTCGACAAACGAAAACATCAGCTTAAGTGATTAATTTAAACCATGTATAAATTTAAACGTATACATCTAAATGGACGGCTAGTGCGAGCATCATTGTTATTGACCTCTTGTATACACACATACATACCTTTAAAGTAGGTACGTAACGAAAGTATGTTTATCAAGCGCGAAAGCAAATATGTGTAAATGTAAAAAATTATTAACGCAAAATTATGTTGCAAATTTTCCTTAATCTGTACTGACGCTGAAATAAGTATATCCAACCTTGCATAATGTTGAACAACATGTTCAACTGGACAATGTTTAGTTGAATTTGCTGTTAAAATGAGAAAATCCTTTAAAATTGAGAAATTGAATAAATAAAAACATCGTAAAGTTCGGCCAGCAACTATGACATTTTTTGAGGTATTAAATGAGTGCCAACTGCAAATAACCATTTAAAATTTTATCTGCCCGTTTGTTTTATTTCGGTCTGTTGCTTTTACACATTGAACAGGGATTAAACCGGCTCAAGACCTCTTGCTTCTATATTCAAATAAAATACAAGTTTTTAACAAAAAATGGCAAAGTGACATTGATTTTCGTGGCTGCACACTACTTTTATCATGATTTCGGGTCCGTGACAACCCTCTTCAGAAAGCCTTGCTGCAATTGTTGAAAGTAAAACCGATCTCTATAAGGCCAGGCTCTCCCCAAACGAATGAGAACTACTGTTGTAAACCTTACTTTTCAAGTTTTCTTCACACAATTGCCCACGAAAATACAACTGTCCTTATCTGTCCTTAACAAATAATGATTTGTTAAGCAAATATTCGTACTCATAAAAGTGTATTTCTTACCGAGGTACTTTTAGCCCCTAAATGAAAACTTTTTTGCTCAATTTACTTACCCTAGCAGCTTATTACCATAATCGATCATCATGCAAAGTTTCAGAAACTCAGGTTGTTCGTTTGACCGCTGTCATGCTGTTAACAGAAATAAAGAATTTTTGTTTGAGATTGATAAAATTCCAATTTAAATTGAAAAATCCTAATTGATATTGGGAAAATTTCAAACAAGCTCAGTAGCAAGTAACCGTTCTAATCAGATACCTGCGGGAAAAATATTCTCCAAGGCTTCCTCTAGAGCTGTCAGTTTTAGTCAACACTATCGATACTATCGGATAATATGTTAAAGATATCTATGATTGTATTATTATAAAAAAGCCCATATTTTAGAAGAAATTCAGTCCACAAAAACGAAATTCAAGAATAAAGAAGGGAAAACAAGTACAAAATGGTCGAGTCAACTATGAGGTATTCTACACCACTTGTATATTCAGAAAATGTTGCGCATTTGTTTGGAGTCTGAGCAAGATCGAACTTAATACGCCCTATTCCCGTTGTCGTCGTCGTGTTTGAGTCAACGTCACCTCGACGTTCCAATTTAGTATTCCGTAAGGACTACGCGTCGACGACGCTAGTTTATCGATGATGTAAGAAAACAAAACCACATCTCTTACACGTGCACCAGCTGAATCGTAAGGTTTGGTGTTTTAGAAGAGAAATTATTTAAATTTTTCCTGCAAATCTAGCACTTGATATTTTATCATAAATAGGTTAATAAAATAGCCTTATGCATGTGCCAAGCCTGAATCTGATCGACAATATTTTCGCAAGCAAATTAATTAGCTGTTACATTGAAATTTGAAGCCCAAGAAGCGTTCAGCTGTTGGACACGACTTTAACTTGGGACTGACACAGGCAGTCGTTTGCAAGGAGCTTTTTGAGACCTTTGATGCCTTTGAAAGCACAATTTTTCTCAAGCGGAAACCATTTGAAAAGAACTCTGATGGAAAGAAAGGCAACGTACATCTTAGACAAATTTATTTTTTTGTATTTGAACTCACAGGCCGTTAGCTGATTGCAATTCTTGAAAAAACATTTTAAAGATGACAAACAATTATCCTTTTATATCGATCTATGACTGGGACCGTACATACGTTGAGCTGATTTTTGTATTTAACTACCTGTATGGTGGCCATATAGTTGAGTATTTTCTAAAATTAGCAGATTTGCCACAGCTTTCTGAGTGGAAACTGACTTCATCTTCCGCACCAATGGCACTACAACCACCCTTTTTAGCAGTTACTTCTTAGCGTTTAGTAATTTACATAGATAAATGTTGTGTTTTTTAATGCACCAATTAAGTTCAGTCCAACCCTTACCAGTTCTTGACGCACCATGACCACTTACCAAATTATTATGTTTTATGTAGAGCGGACGGTATATATTTGGTTTCGACTGTATGCAATAGCTGTTGATTATACTTTACGAGCTATTCTTCATTTAAGCTGAATCGAAGTTAAAGTGTATCCCATATAGCGGGACAAGAAATCAATAAGGTTATTTGAATGGGGGCTATCATGCGTTATGACAGTACATTTTTGTACAATCGGATTTAATTTGTGAATTCTAGAGAGCCAGATACGTTACTCGGGAGAGATCTTTATTTGGGACTATATGATAACACGGATATGGTCCAATTTCGGGTTACTCACAGACCTCGTACATTGACTTGAATAAATTTGGGTAAGATCGAATACAATACGTGATGTGTGAAGCGTTAGGGCTTCGGGAATTTGGAAGTATCTGTGCTATATGAGAATAAAGACCGATACAGTCCAGTTTTACCGGAGTTAATTATTGGCCGCTCATTTGAGAATGCTCTAAGTTAACTTGTAACAGCGCCGTGGCTTTAAATGGATAGGAATCTAAGTCTTGGGGTTATTCTAAAATGTGCTTATAAGGATTTATTAACTTTAAAGGCCGACTCAATATATTTATTAACATTCTATTCAGTCTACAACCCTTATTTATTCCTTTATCCCTGATAGTTAAAAAGGCTAAGTACAAAACGGCTACAACAAATTAATTTTAATATTTTTTCTGTGTGCTATTAGACGTTCCTTTAAAGAAAATTGACACATTTTATAATCAAAGCAAAGACGATAAATTATACAAGATTGGCACAACGCCCATCTTGTAGAAAGACAAAGTTAAAACACAAAAAACACAGAAAACGCTAAATTCGCACACTTTAAACCGTATTCCTAAAATGGTTTTTACTCGACTCTGTGTTTCGATTTCTCGGTAAAGCTCAAATCGCCAATCTTGTACAATTTGTCGTCTTTGAATCAAATGACAAATGATCGTTGCCAAGACTGCTAAAGAAAAACCTTGGCGGGTTTAGAAACAGCTGTACAGTCTGCCTGGCAACCGTAGCCAATACATTTCACCCATTTTTTAGTTGATTCTGAAAAAGAAACAACAAAAAGGTCTCGAACCAGAATAAAAACTGTTCGTCATAAATTTAGTATTGTTTACAATTTTATCGATACTATTGATAGCCGAACAAAAACTATCGAAACTATAGATGGTGCTATTGATAGTTTGGCAGCTCTAGTTTCAACCTTTCCCATTGATATACCACCACATCGAACAAATGTTAATATATAAATAAGAATCCAATGGATAAACAGCTTTGTAACATTTTAAAACTGGACGAAGCATTTACAGATTTAGTTTTCTACTTTAGAAATCACAAGAATTGTGCAAGAATCATTAAAAGGAACTTTAAATATTTGGTTGTCTGGTTAGAAAAGATGCCATCTTTCTGCATATTATAGAACATGTAATTACAAATCGCAGTTAATTTAAGTGTGGCTAGAGCAATGGCTAGATTTTCTGGCTAACTGCTATCTAGAAACTTTATTATGGCTAAATGAAAATAAAACCGCTAACACTGTGCATTGGCAGTATTGGGGATACGATTGTTGGTGGTGGGTCCATGGTACTATCCGTAGGAACTGATTTCCAGGTCCCTATCGACCACATCTCATGACCTTCAATTTGTTAAGTTTATGTCGTATTCAGTTTCTTTCGGCAGTTTAATTTTTTCCACTGCCCATATGCCCTTTGTCTCTAGGGCTCTTAGAAAAAAATATCGATTGTGACGACGCATTAACTCATATTTTCAAAATCTCTTACAGTTGGAAACCTATTCAAAAATTCCTAAATCAAATATATCTCCTTGTTCATCTAATACACCTGATGACACTCAATATTTTGCATTTTAAAAAAAAATTAAAAATTTTGGTTCATATTACTCCGGATCTAAGTTATTGATATTTCTTCTATTAGTAGGAACTAGAACACTTTTAATCTAATACAAAAATATTCTCGCAGATTAATTTATTTGCAAAATGTATAGACAATTATTTTAGAAACGCAGTGACCATTCTTTCAGCCTTTATATGCAGAACAAAACAAATATTCTCAATACAATAAAATGTTGTGTGTTTTCTTAAAGCATACGAGTACTACATACTTTTCAAACATTTTGCTTTCTTACTGATCGGTAAAACTGGAAATGACAAGCAAGCAGTGGCTAGAGCAATGGCTAGATTTTCTGGCTAACTGCTATCTAGAAACTTTATTATGGCTAAATGAAAATAAAACCGCTAACACTGTGCATTGGCAGTATTGGGGATACGATTGTTGGTGGTGGGTCCATGGTACTATCCGTAGGAACTGATTTCCAGGTCCCTATCGACCACATCTCATGACCTTCAATTTGTTAAGTTTATGTCGTATTCAGTTTCTTTCGGCAGTTTAATTTTTTCCACTGCCCATATGCCCTTTGTCTCTAGGGCTCTTAGAAAAAAATATCGATTGTGACGACGCATTAACTCATATTTTCAAAATCTCTTACAGTTGGAAACCTATTCAAAAATTCCTAAATCAAATATATCTCCTTGTTCATCTAATACACCTGATGACACTCAATATTTTGCATTTTAAAAAAAAATTAAAAATTTTGGTTCATATTACTCCGGATCTAAGTTATTGATATTTCTTCTATTAGTAGGAACTAGAACACTTTTAATCTAATACAAAAATATTCTCGCAGATTAATTTATTTGCAAAATGTATAGACAATTATTTTAGAAACGCAGTGACCATTCTTTCAGCCTTTATATGCAGAACAAAACAAATATTCTCAATACAATAAAATGTTGTGTGTTTTCTTAAAGCATACGAGTACTACATACTTTTCAAACATTTTGCTTTCTTACTGATCGGTAAAACTGGAAATGAACAAGCAAGCACAATTGTGGGACTGCCCTTAATTCGGCTCATTTAAATCTTTTTGAAATTGAAAGAACTGCAAACATAAACAGCTTAACTAAGCCTATGATAGCGGATAACAAATAGAAAGTTGAGTTATTACCAAATTCGAACTAGTTGTGGTTATCTACGATTATAGTTATATCAAACAACCCAACTAAATGATCTGTATGTAATGAGATCCCTCAAAGAGATTAATACATGGCATTTTGGACACATGAACGGTTATGTGCGGCATAAAAATCGTAGTCGTCTATACGTTTAGCGAATCGTGTTGTGATTTTCAAAGTAAATTTGGCCAAATAGGTAGCGCTATCAAGCATGAATCTATTCGTGATGATTGCAAGAGTTTACTGATCACAAATTGAGCGCAGTGCATTAGTTCGTTTTACAACTAAAGCTTCCGAAACGTCTCGTTTAGATTACAGCACGTTAACATAAGATAAGATTAAGATTAGCACACACAAATGCATCAAAATTGTACAAGTCCAATTTAAACGTCAGCTTAATGAATATGAAAATATAACTGACACTGTTAAGAAAAGTTATTTTAATTGTGTTTTTATTTTAATATATTTTTAGAGCCCTATCAATTAAAATCTAAAAGGAAACATGGGAGTACCTGCTGGCGATGTTGAAAAGGGGAAAAAAATTTTCGTCCAACGTTGTGCCCAATGCCATACTGTTGAAGCTGGCGGAAAACATAAAGTAGGTCCAAACTTACACGGTTTGATCGGTCGCAAGACTGGTCAGGCTGCCGGTTTCGCCTACACAGATGCCAACAAAGCTAAGGGTATTACTTGGAATGAAGATACTTTATTTGAATACCTTGAGAACCCGAAAAAATATATCCCCGGCACAAAAATGATTTTTGCCGGTTTGAAAAAGCCCAACGAACGTGGTGATCTCATTGCCTACCTGAAGTCTGCTACTAAGTAAACAAAGTCAACACCAGTAATTAAATATTAGTAGAAACAAAACTACCAATCCAACACCACTACCACCAATCAAGCGAATCATGCCACAACTTCATTATTATATTGTCTTTACGTTTAAGTGTGTACCATCCACCAAGTGTTATTTTGGGAACAAAGGATAACAGAGAAAACGCATGGAGAATTATTCACCGGATTGTTGATACACTTCGAAACTTAGACCAAAGACTTTTCTTCATAGGACAATTTTAATTTTAATTAAATTTAAAGTTTAAAGAAATATTACTTTAATTTAATAAAAATGTATCTAAAAAACCATAAAATCTCCGCGTTTCATTGGCAAACCAGAGAGTGGTCCCCAGAACGCTTACGTAGTTAGTAAACAAAACTTCTATATCCATACAGATTTGGATTATAAATGCGACAGTATTTTAAGAGTCTCGAGATGCTGTTGCTAAGGTAATCGCGAAACAGCGCTTGAATATTGATAATGGACAACTTCCGTTTGATCCGAATACGCGTCACTGTAATCTATTTAAACTATTGTTTCTATCGAAACTAAAACTGTCGCCGAATTGTATCGAAACCACAATCATCAGCGACAAATGTAAATTCTAATACCTCGAATTTCAATGACCCTTCGAGTTCTAGCGCTTACAGTTACCAGACATTCCGGCTTTTGCCAAAACCATCAAAAATGCTCGAGGGCAACCGCTTAGTGTTGCTGGTGTGCAATTACATGTTGATGGAGCGCCGAAAAATGTAAACAAATTACTTGCATATTACAATTTTGCTTTCTAAATTATTCAAGCTTAGTAAAAAAAACAACACTAGTTTTTTACCCACCGGATTTCATTAATAGTTCCTTTTAAATTTTGAAATTGTTTAAGTGCAATAGTTTAAAAAAAGTTATAACTTTTGACAGTAAATCTACAAGCAATACTTTGCACACCATTTTGATGTAATGAATAGTTCTTCTACAAACTTAAGGAGACGTCTTTTAAAGTATTTAAATAGCACAGGGCCAGCAATTCGTGGCAATCCCACGAAAGTCGGTTCTATGCACCGGATTGCCACGATGCAGTAATACATCGACCATGGGCTGTCATCTGGCACTTTTTATGCCGCTACAGCAACAACAATACTGGGTGGTAAGGCGAATATGAATAAGATGTGTATTCTTCCTTTAATTTACATATAACTCTGAGGTAGATTCCCACCAAATATATCGGACAATACCACTGCAAATTGAGAAAGAATAGGCAAAACTGTTTAGGCACTCGGTTGAGACCAATTTGAGACATTTTTTTGTGCTAGTCCTCTTAAAAAAAAAGAAAAAATAATATGATTTTTTTCTATTTCAAGTAGAACAAAAAAAACATGAAGAATCTGACATTTTATAGAACAGTGAATAATTTACAGAAAATTACTTGAACGTTGCTCCAAATGTGTGTAACTTTCGAATCTTGTTACGTTGTAGGCCCAGGTGTAGCAATTGAGCCCGAATGACCATCCAAAACTTTACTGTTAAAGTTTATTTTACGATTTCTTGAAATATTCTGGACAACAAAGAAACAATAACAGAGGCGTCAACGATACAGAAGGCATGTGAAAGCGCCTAGAAGATGATTCCGGAATGCGAAAAAATATGACATTCGTATATAGTTTCATAATGAAATATTCTGAGAAGTATGTAGTTTTAGTTTTTCGTGCTATAATAAATTGTTTTAACAGTCGACAGGTAAGGCGAATATGAATAAGATGTGTATTCTTCCTTTAATTTACATATAACTCTGAGGTAGATTCCCACCAAATATATCGGACAATACCACTGCAAATTGAGAAAGAATAGGCAAAACTGTTTAGGCACTCGGTTGAGACCAATTTGAGACATTTTTTTGTGCTAGTCCTCTTAAAAAAAAAGAAAAAATAATATGATTTTTTTCTATTTCAAGTAGAACAAAAAAAACATGAAGAATCTGACATTTTATAGAACAGTGAATAATTTACAGAAAATTACTTGAACGTTGCTCCAAATGTGTGTAACTTTCGAATCTTGTTACGTTGTAGGCCCAGGTGTAGCAATTGAGCCCGAATGACCATCCAAAACTTTACTGTTAAAGTTTATTTTACGATTTCTTGAAATATTCTGGACAACAAAGAAACAATAACAGAGGCGTCAACGATACAGAAGGCATGTGAAAGCGCCTAGAAGATGATTCCGGAATGCGAAAAAATATGACATTCGTATATAGTTTCATAATGAAATATTCTGAGAAGTATGTAGTTTTAGTTTTTCGTGCTATAATAAATTGTTTTAACAGTCGACAGGAAATTTTTTGGGATTTAGAAATACTTAGTACATATATGAACGATTCATTATTAAACAGCTTTTCTTTATTGATTTATTATTTATTAGTCGACAATTGGATATAGCAAATGATATACATTCGAATATTTACAAACAAACTAAGTAACAAATCCGTTTAGGATATCGGATGGACTAAACTTGAAACAAAAAGAATTTGGAATGATTGTGAACCAAATGTTTAAACAATAAATTAGATCGAGAACCAACAATATTTTAAACTACAATTGCGTATGCTTATTGAATAATTTGTTAATATTTTTTAATTATAGTTCAATTATATTATTGCAACTTGTGTGGTTAGTAGGAAGTATAATTTTTAATTGGGAGTGTTGTAATACTTTATAAGAAGCTTAGGCTTTTCCACTGATGGGGGCAGCACCCTGTTTTTGTGTTTCATTTTCCTTCTCGAGTTGTTTGCCCAAATATTCCCTAAAAATAAAGTTTTCAAAGTAATTTTCTCGTGCTAAATATGAAGCAGTGAACTTACCAATTGTGAACCATTAATTTTTGTACAGCCAGCAACGCTTCGTAGCGTACATTAGGATCGTCATGTCCCAACAATTGCATAACAATTTGTTTTCCTCCCAATTGTTCCAAAACGCTAGAGTAACAAGATAAGATGTAGTGAATTTTATTGAAACTTATTAAAAACGTCAGTAAAATCTATAGCTCATTTATAATGATGTCTGGCAATGTTTATTGGCTGACAACATTTGTTTAACACATCACAGATATTTACTAAGAATTAAACTTAAGAATTAAATGATGTTCTCCCAAATAAATGTTTGAGAGAAAAGTTTTTACAAGTGCATGCTGGACGTCAATAAGCAAAACCCACACAAATTTTAGACATCTCATTCCGTTTGCAACAGCTCAAAATACCGGCCGGAGACCCCATATAGTATATGTATTCTGAACCGTCGTAAAATTCTAAGACATTTCATGAACTAATAGAGATATGATGATATTTGGAACTCATGAGGTTGGCATGAATCGAAACACATCCTGGAGGAAAAGTATTTATTTATGGCCAAGAATACGACCGATCGGTTCAAAATTGGACAAGGGGCGTGGCACTGCCCGCTAAACCCTGAACTTAAAAATACATTTTCTAATTAAATATTAGATCCGATTAGACCGGTCAAAATAAAACTATTGACTAGAAAATTATAATAAACATTGCTATGGTAAAATTGTACAAAGAGTGTGGCCCCGCCTATGCAGCCCCGAACTTTGAAAGGCTATATCTTGTGAACTCATACCGATATGATAAAAGTAGTTGGTATATATAATGTTTATATTGGATCGTTATCTTTATCTCCAATCTTAAACTCAGCACCAGGTTTTAAACATTGTTTTGGTCGAAATACCGCTTCTAAGTGCAAAAAATACAACATGGCTTGTTTACAAAGCCTCTGAATAAACCAAACCCTAAAAAGTATGGACCTCGCCCGGGAAGATGATTTATTAGCAAAATGCATTTCTCCGGCAAACCAACCTCTTTCTAGTTGATGGGGTGACTAGAAGGGTGATTTTTCACACTCAAACCAACATTTTCACGATGTGAAAATAAAAGTATTGACGGCAAGGCTGCAAGGAAAAGTTCAGCTTAACATGTAGTTGATGTAGAGAACGCCATTCCTTTTCAAGCAATAAGAGCTGAAATAAAATCTTGGGCCCATGGTCGCTCACAAAGCGCTATAAGACGGAATCGATTGAACGCTTTCTCGATCAATGCTCAGCTTTCGCAAGATCGAGACTACACAACATTTCCTGTCTAGTTTGGCACACCAAAAGCACATAAGGGGGATTTGTTATACACAATGTCTTTAATGATATATACAAGATTTTAAAAACGTTGTGTCACTTTAAAAAGTGTCACATTATCAATGGACTTTATAATAACCTCTACGGTTTCATAATGGCCATATGTTCTTAGGCGTATTAATATGCCACCGTTGCGACAAATTGTAATGACGATACATTGGGAACTGAGTATTTGTGTTTAATTGTGTATTTCAAGAGAAACGGCCATTGATATAAATGAACAATTTTGAAAGTACGCGTTGAGGAAACAATCTTTTGTTCGAACATGTATTGGAGCTAACTAAATGTATAATTTATATCTGTACTTACTGTTTTCCTCTTGGATAGTGACGTACGTATTCCCCAATATCAAAGCAGGCTACGGATAATATAATTGGATCCTTTGATGTTTCCAAAAGATGAACCAAAATGCGCAACAATTCATAATTCTTTTCATTCAGGCGTTGGGCATTCTCACGCCAGAATTTGGCCGATTTGTGAACTGGAGACCATTCCAAACGAGCACTGCGCAACTCGGTGGCGTATTCATCAAACGAAGAAAGGTCCTGTACAGAGTTCTGTAATTTCTCTGTAAGGAATTCTACATCGGCGGAGATGTCTTCATCGTCAAAGCGACGTTGTTCCAATATTGAGAGTTGCTTTAAAACTTTGCATTGCACCATAGCGATGCAATGCTCCTTGGCAACTTGGTTGTCGGTTGGTTTCTCAATCAAATTGCGAAATACGGCCAAAATGATGCGCGTGACCTTAGATTAGCGATAACTTAATATGACGAATATCGATTTTCAAGAACTACACTTACTTTTTCTTTGGCACAGTCATTAAGAATGTCTGCCAATATTGGTATGACACTAAATTTGTTCATTTTCGTTGCCAGCAATGGATTGAATGTTAAAACCCACAAACAAAACACCAGCTGATATTGCACCTGTATAAAAATTCATCTTTAAATTGAAACGTCATTTTTAAAGTTTATTTAAACTGACCTGGAAGTTGACCCGCGATGACAATATGCGTACCAAGGTGCTGATGCCATCAACACTGACGAATGCAAAACGGTACTCATCGTTACGCAGCATCATTTGCAGGCAGCGTGCGACGGATTGAATGTATTCATTGGCCTATGTAGGACAAATTATTAATTTTTTTTCTTTTAACAGTGTAAATGAACAAAAAAGCATGATTATTGAAACGATTTGTTAAGTCGGCATGCCATGTTATTGATATATAAATTTATAAATTAACAGTTGAATCGCTAATTAAAAATTGAATCGCTTACAAGTATTACAGTTCTTATGAATTCTCCGTCATTTTATAAAGTATTTGAGCTAGACCACCTTTTGTGTAGCGATCGAATCAGAATCACGATCTGGTTAGATTAGGATCTGGTTAGATTACATATAGCTCCCTCCCTCATATATCCCCAGGATTAGGTCCTACGGCTATAGAAGCAACATCTTACATCCTAGCTTGATTACGATCCGCCAGTACCCCGCTCAAATGAAAATCGGTTCACTTTCTAATATAACGTCAGTACAAAGGTCCTGCTTGTTTTTAGTTACAACCGCGAATTTTAATGTCGTTTTCGATTTAATTTGGTATAGTATATTACGAAGAACCAATAACAGTTGCTGAAAATGTTTGACCATATGGCCCCGTTTTTGTAATATTCCCCATGCAAATGGTTGGGATCTATAGTATGACGGACCTATGAGTATCATATAAGAAAGAATTTTCTCACGAAATTAAAAATGTAATTATTTTTACGATTGAATTTAATTTTGGTGCCAGGCCGGACCAAAAATCGAATTTAAATTAACATGTATAAGGGAGTGCGAAAAACTAAGGAAATGTCCCCACTAATCGAAGAACTTAGTTTTTTAAGATTCAACTAAATTTGGTCCCGGACAAGGTCAGAAAAACGGGCTGCTTCTAATATGGACTCAAGGGTATCTAAAACGGTGAAATTTTCTCAGGAAATCACTATTGTTATTACTATTCTACCAAGGGCCCTATGGGTTGAAAAATCTACAGTCTACAAACACGATCACATGGATTCGCAATATCGCTTAAAATCAAACGACTTCACATGCAGAACCACTCATTTTCTCTTTCTATAGGGTAGGCAGTTTAAAAATTTAAATTGGAATCGTCTGTAAAAAAGAAGTACTGATAATTTTTTCAATGGCTGAAGATTTTTTGGCAGGAGATAAAGAATTTTACCGAAAAATCCTGTTTTCAGATGAAGCTCATTTTCATTTCGGTGGCTATATCCCAGAGAGCCCACACGAATTTTTGTTTCCTAAAATTCAAGAGAATGACATGGACGACAATTGGTTTCAATAAGACGGGGCCGCAACCCATTAAGGAACAAGGGAAAACTTCTTTCAATGTTTTGAAGTAGCCTCATAAGATCTTTTATTAGGTCCGGCTCTAATCAGGATAAGCATGTTTTCTTGTGTTTGAATTATAAATCAATTATAATTATAAATTTTTGTTCGCGTATTGGTAACGCCGGCAAACATGTGTCCCTTCTGATTTGAAACTCTGCCGCCTTAGCAGCCACTTATTAAATCCATTCATGCATAAGTATCGTACAAAAGAGAAGTTTCCTATACATCAGATCACTTCAGGACATCATTTATGGCATCAATATGTTTTCGTTTTTTAAACCATTTTTATAATAACTTGTTTACCCGGCTTCATCAGTCCCGCGAGAAGATAACAGAACACCGGGTTTTTTGAAAAATAGATATTTCGATTAATCCAATAACCGACATTCTAAAATTAACGCTATTTGACCGTGTTTGATTGGTTATGGCTTATTTAACAAGCAAATGGTCGTTAAGGAAAAAGTTTTAAATCATTTTGAAAAACTATATAAAAAAACGGTATACAGAAGTACAGTATTTTTTATAGGATCTTATTAATTTTCACACCAACAGTCTCTAAGAGCGATCAATCACAAAGTGATTATACAAATATGATTCCTTCATTCAGAATTTTCTACGTTTTTAAAAATGTTTCGATAAAACAAAAGTATTTTTGTGTTTTGTTTCGTCTCAACGAAATTTCTGTTACCTTTTCAACGATATAGCGAAATGTAAAAATTTGCGGAAGACAGAAGGTCTGATGAAATACCTCAGATGAGAAATACCTAAAATGAGTACAGTTTATTAGTAGGTTAGTTTAGGACAAAACATGGGATGAAACTTAAAACATGAAGAAACATATTCACATTTTGTCGTAAAGGCGCTGTAAATACTAAACAAACGATTAATAGTCCGTATTATAGAACCATTATTAACTTATACTGGCAAAAACATATACCGGTAATATTTTAGTTTTGCCAACATCGGCTTGGTGTTTTGCAGTCAGTTCCCGAAATTGCGGCAGGTTGTGGACTATACTGATTGCTGCTTGTGGACTATACTGATTGCCGTGTCGATCCTTGCCATGACCACGTCCACGTGTGTGCACTACTATGGTTTTAACACGTTTTGAAAAGGCAGCCATTTCGTTGATGTACGTCGTGCACTATTTAATTATTTTCGCGTTGTATTCGATTTTGGAAAGGTTTGGATAAGGGTGTGTGTTGTAGTAGTAAATTATTCAATCGGTTGTGATGTTGGAGAAGGGAGAGAAAATATGTTTAGTTTTTAGTATCGTGGCCAGCAAAGAAAGACCCAAAAGAACGCACACATTTTTCGCAGAAGTGGTATTTTTTCAATAACGTAAAATTGCCAAAAAAAAAAACGATTTAGAAGTGGTCCATTCATTTTGGGTATACATTATTATTAGGTATTCCCTTAGGATGATCACACTTAAAAACATACTTTGCACATCTTACCGGAAATTAGTAGGCGTATTTAAAAGAGTATAATTCTACAATTAATCGTAAAAATTTGATCCTGTAGCAAGTCCCGTAGCAAGCGATATGAAAGCGATGCAAAAACATGCAATAAAATACTATTTGAGGCTAAATGTTTGAATTGTTTCTCAAAATCAAAATGAAACAAAATGCAATTTTTCATATTGATAAAATAGGGGCAAAACTAGCAATTCAGATTTGGGGTCGTTTCTATCTCCATATAGGTAATGGGGCCCTAGGGGTCGTACCGCACCATGCCTCAAATTTAGTCGAATTGTTAATTTAATTTTTTTTTTAGCTTTTATAGCTTTACAATACCCATAGTTAAAGGAGGAACACCTACCTTTAGGCCCCTAGGGCCTGCCCGATTCCCAAATTGGTCAATATCCTAAATTGATTCTTTAGTTAGGATTACATTAATATTCCTTAATGCCATGATAACTACGGCTGACTACCTAAACGTATATTTTCAATGTATCAATACATTATTAAAACAGAGTTGATACATCGTGTAGGGACCTTTTTAATATGTTGCTTAATAATACTTTGCAGCACTAAAATCGTTGAAGAACATTAATATGCATTGTATTATTCATATCAATACATAAGAAAAATGCTTACTTATCTTCCTGCATCGACATTATGCTGTGTTGCATTCGCTTTGCATCTACTTTTATTTGGATGCCTTCGCTGTTTTTTCTTGTGTATTTACTACAATAGTGTTGCTTAAGGGAACAAACTACATTGTCAAAATTTTTAGTGTTGCATTTACGAACACCCTGCTATATATTACCACAAAACAACATGCGTTTAGGAAGTCAGCCTACTTGACCTTCCCGATATAGTAATTTTCCAGCAGTCTACGACTCCTTGCTTTTAATGCCGTCAATTATTGCACTTTCGGTGCGGTCGGTAAAAAAATCGCTGAATTCAATATTCTTAACTATGTTAAGCGAAGGGTGAAAGTTACATTGAATTGGGCAGTTTCCTGCAAGATTTGTTGCTTAAAGAAAGCGGTTTGTTTTGTTTTTTTTTATTAAAAGTAAAATATTTCCGACTCTGGTGAAAAAGGGTTTAATTGTGGCCTCACTGGATACGCCTTAAATCGCTTTTGATTGGAGGGAAATATTATAACATTTTAGAGGCTTATCCGGCATTTGGCTATTCATTACAAAGTAATTGGGACCTAAGCTGTATGTGTGGGTTGTTCTTTGCTTTTACGCTTCGGAAAATTGATATTTTTTCTCCGCGATCGAGGATATCGTAGTACAATGATTTAGTTGCCCGTTTGCTTGTTAAAAAAGTTTAGTCCACGGCGATAGTTGAAGGCTGACTGTCATTGATATATTGATAAAATAAGTGGCAAATATCATCAAAATTCCGACCGAAACGCCAACACTGCCCATTGTAAGCTATTTTATTATAGAATATTTTGCAATCATTTTTCTTATACTAAATATTTTTTTTTACAAATACGTATATACTCGTACAATCTGCAGTGTGTATCACATACCTACCCTCAAACATGCTTTAAAATAAATGAACGGAAGTAACATATTAATTATATTTACTAATAAGTTGAAAGCTGCTGTAATAATCTTGGATAACGAATATTTCTTCTAGCTAAGAGAAATGTAAATTGTTAGGTTTTCTAAGAAACGAAAATGCACATGAAGTGCAATCATTTTTTGAATTTGAGCCGTTATAATTCTTAGTGTTCACTTATCAATTCCTTTATAGTTTCTTGCTATTATTGTAGCTTTATAGATTTTATTTAATTTTTTTCGTCTTTACAGTGCTTTTGGAAAAGGTGGAGTGGGAGGTCTAACACACTTTTCTGAAATTACCGTATTAGCATATAATCTGCACACAAATTAAGTCTTATGTACCTACTTGTTAGTTTCTGCGCGGTACCACGCGGTTTATGTAATCATGAGCACTCTTTACAAATACATAGGATAAAAACTTTCAGACGAATTGTTCATTATTATAGGTAAATTGTAGAAACAGGTGTCAAGGTACACATTGGCTTAAGACTTATTTCAATTCAATATCTTTTTATTTGAATAACATCAATAAATAGTTAAATCCTCACCTACAGTAGCATATTGAGTAAATATTAAGACCTATCGGCCTAATATGTGAGAAAGCACAACAAAGTAAAAGCAGAAAAAACAGGCAACACGAGATGTTGGGAAATACAATTTGCATGAAATGGTTAACATCGTAGTAACAAAGATATTGGAAAAATGAACAAAGTTTTGAAACGTACTCGTATCTAAAAACTATTTCTATACATATATTAAATAAGCGAACATATAAATACATAAAAATTAGATTTTGATGTTTTTAAACTATGGAAACTCAAAAAGGCTGCAAAAAATAATACTTACATGAACGGTTAATTGATCCTTCAAGAATTGCAAGTAGAAGTTTAGGTCGGATTTGGGCATCATCTCGTGTCCCCAACAAGCCAATTTTGCCAAGATGCGTGACGACATGTTAACAATGAAGCCATCTTGACGGTTCAATAAGTTTAAGAAAGGTCCCCAAACACATTCCTTTCGCTTCGAGCAGTACTCATGAAAGATATCTACACGCGCACGATCTTCTTGCAACAAATCGTCGATCATTATCAATATATATTGGATGGTCGAGTCTTTGGATACATGTGACAATAGATTAAGTAAAGTCTTCACAGCCTGGGATGGATTTGACTGCAAGTACGATGCCTTAGAGGTATCCAAAGCACTAATACATTGGTAATCCTCTTGGGAGATCATCTGAGACTGCATGTACGAAGCCCAGTTGATGGATTTTGTTCGAATATCAGCAGCCTGCTGTTGCAAAACAGACGTTGCTGCTATCATATCTGAAATATTAAATTTAGAAAAGCCACAATTTAGATTCTGTTAAATAAACACAAGAAATATATTAATGCGAAAATGTTAGATACTCGTATATGATTCAAGTAAAATATATTTTTTATACTTCGCTAATCAGTCAGTATAGAAACAAAACGGCGTTTTTACTTGTTAATAATTAATTCTTTTTTCTATATGGGCAACCTTCAACTGCCTTCTGCTTATTGCAGATTTCTATATTTTTTATGTAGAAAGATGAATCTAAAAATAGGAACAATTTAACTACCCGCCGTGGGCCATCAATATGCACAGCGTATCAAAGGTAGTTTTCGATTGGAATAGACATGTACAACGAAGATATATGTATCTGATAACACATCCAAGCCTAGACAGCTCTTACCTCTCTGCAGAAAGTGATGTTAAGTCAAGATTAGTTTGGGTTTAAGCATCTTTTGATTTTTCATAGCGGTTGGCACTCTAGGGATATACCCTCAGAATATGACACATTTTCTTGCGATCTTAGCACCAGTTTTGCTGTCCCCATGAAGAATTCTGTCATATGTTTTGAATAAAATCGATATTGTATACCTTGTATGCAATATACTTATTCTATGCAACTTCACGACACATATTTCTTGAGGTAACCATTATAAGCTTACCAATGTTTTCATCGGGTATATTAATTAAATCCTTGACATCAGACATGGCTACTACTGCTTGTTAATTTTTGTTTAAATTTGTGGAAAACACTGAAACGAATTTTCCTTATTTAATCCGTCGCACAAATGAAAATTCACAGTCTTGTGAAAAAGTCAGCAGTCTTGTGACTTTTTCGCTGTATGTGAGAATAGGCGATGTTACAAAATGAACCAGAGTTGCCTCAATTCGCCGAAGGAAGTGTTCGGAGTCAGTATTTAGCAAACACACACAAATACGCTGGCGGCGAATGAGTTTGCTGGCGATACATTTTGCTAACAATTGGTTTAGCTGTTGTGGTATTACGTCTTTATCAATGCGGTTACTAGAAATTATTTTTCTAAAAAAATTCCAGTTTTATTTTTTAAATTTTTGGAGTACAGAGTGCTTTTTTTAAAGATATGCTCAACATTGACACATTTTGCTAACAATTGGTTTAGCTGTTGTGGTATTTTTTTTGGACACGAGCAGAATTCGCAGTTTTTTGTTAAAATTGACAACTATTGTGGTTTTGCTATCCAGTCTTATTTATCGAGGCTTGACCAAAAAGGTTTGGCAAACATTGATTTTATAATAAATTTTATAGAATTATTTTTAAAAATGAATTTGTTTGGAAAAACAGAAAATTATTATATTTATTTATGCTTATAATATAAGTTTATTGTGTTAAAGAAATCTTTACTGGTCTCAGAAACTTAAATTTAGCAATATAATAATTTTACTGCTCGAATTAACAATGCTTTAAAAATAACTTGAAAAATAATTGATAGGTGGTCTAAGCAACCATACTTCAGTTAAAAAGAACGCCTTTCCATTACAAGAAATCCCTTCTATTCTGTTCCACTGACAATATTTTGCGGTTTCGTATATTTCATTACGAGGACAGAAATAATGATTTTGCAATGGAATTTTTATGAGCAGAACTAATTTCCAACTAATCATTTTCCTCCGTAGCCACTTTTTGGCATCGGTACTTTAACCCTTCTGTCATATTCTTATGAAGAAGCCCTTTAGTTTAAAGTTGCCCGATAACCTGTCCAAGCACCCTTTTCTTTGGTAATTAGAACTCCATTTAATTTCCAGAAATAGTTTTTATTCACTTCCTTGGAAATTCGTTTGCAGCAATGAAACGGTTTTTTCTGTTCAGGCATTTTGGTTAGATGAAGTTATAAGAACTCGCCAATCCGAAAAAAACACCGAAGCTGGTGTAGACCCTTATTTAATATAGTATAATCTTACATTAAAAAACTATTTCAAAATAATTTTGAGCAGTTCGCATTTATGTAGCTCATTTCATGCACATGAGCTAAATTCTCAAAATGCGAACTGGTCAAAAATATTTTGAAATAGTTTTTAAATGCAAGATTATACTATATTAAATAAGGGTCTACACCAGCTTCGGTGTTTTTTTCGGATTGGTGGGGTTTTCACGAATACAAGACAATAATCATTGAATGGGGAAAAATAACTCGCTTTATTTATGTATTGGAAACAAATTAGAAATGTCTGTACTATTTTTTTGATATGTGAAATATATGTGACGCGCAAAATAGAAAGGGGCTTAAGGGTAAAAAACAGTTTTGTTCAGGAGAACCATTTGAAAGATTTAAATACGCGCATATCTCTGGGAGGGAACACTTTTGGGCATAGGATCGGTCTCATTCGATGCTCAGATGTTGTCCACATCAAAAAAAGGAAAATTGATTTTTTACCCTTAGATCCCTTTCTCTATGCGCTGTCACATATTGAAGTTTCCTTATCATGTGCAAATGAACCTAAAAAACCTCACTTATACAGGGTGTCTGCCTGTATAAGCGCCATTTTGGTAAACATTAGCCTTGACAGTTCATATTTGGCAGTCGTGAAGTAGAGACGTGGCAAATTTTTTAAGGAAAAAGATTCAATAAACCAACATGTTTTAATCGTTAAAAGATTGTATCAAAATTAATCATCGTTTACTGTGACGAGGAAAAACGTACGAGAAATTTTTGGGAGAAACAACGTGCCAACATAACGCACAATTTATCGTGTAGTGAATGATTTCAAAGAAAAAGGTTCTCTAGCTGATAGGCTCAAGCATGGACCATAACGTACTGCAAGATCGGCTGAAAACATTACTGCTTCTCAAGAAAGTGTTCAAAAAAACACTGATTTTCTGGAAAAAATCATAATGAGTGACGAGGCACATTTTCATTTGAATGGATATGTAAATAAACAGAATAGTCGGTTCTGGGCAATGGAAAACCCTCAAATTATTCATCAGTCACCTTTGCATTCTCTAGCTGATAGGCTCAAGCATGGACCATAACGTACTGCAAGATCGGCTGAAAAGTGTTCAAAAAAACCCTGATTTTCTGGAAAAAATCATAATGAGTGACGAGGCACATTTTCATTTGAATGGATATGTAAATAAACAGAATAGTCGGTTCTGGGCAATGGAAAACCCTCAAATTATTCATCAGTCACCTTTGCATTCTCTAGCTGATAGGCTCAAGCATGGACCATAACGTACTGCAAGATCGGCTGAAAACATTACTGCTTCTCAAGAAAGTGTTCAAAACAATCCATCAACCTCAATTTGATGCCGTGCTTAGGAGCTTGGTCTTCAAAGAACAACTTTGGCTACAATTTTGCACAGGGATTTGCATGTTTCCATTTAAAATTTAGTTGACACAAGAGCTTCTTCCACAAGACTATTTACGCCGCCGTACATATGTCAATATAATGTTGCAGCTCGCCCATGAAAACCCTGATTTTCTGGAAAAAATCATAATGAGTGACGAGGCACATTTTCATTTGAATGGATATGTAAATAAACAGAATAGTCGGTTCTGGGCAATGGAAAACCCTCAAATTATTCATCAGTCACCTTTGCATCCATTAAAAGTGACATCATTGGACCTTACTTATATGAAAATGAAAACAGAGTAACAAACAGATACACTTGAGCAACTCAAACAAAATATTCGTGATGAAAATACCGCGTGAAATTTGTGAGAATGAAATGAAAACTATGCTCAGAAGGTCTCGCATCTGTGAGGCTAACAGAGGCGGACATTTATCTGATTTTGTATCCCATACATAATTGCCGACCTAAAATAAAACATTTATCAATATGAGATCCATTCTCTTTAATTTAATCAAAAATTATAAACAAATGAAGTAATATACCTACCTGACGGACACCCTGTAGAAACTTTTTATGAAAATTGACACTCATTGGTTATATGAATGTATCGCCATCTCGCGCTCAACGGCAGCAAATTATGCAGGTTGTATGCACTAAATAAGTGTCTTCGGTGAACAACAACAAGCAAACAGCTGTGCTGTTTCTGCCAGTAAAAAATTTTAATCAGGATTTATTTTGCTTAAAGTTGTACTTACGTATGTTTAAATGTTTTTCGTACCACATGTTAAAAGTAAAAGAGGAGGCAAATGGAGCACTTCGCCATTTCCTAGTTGCACAAATGCTCAGGACTTGCACAGGGGCATTTTTACGGGAATATCAGTAGAAGTATGCAACGGACATGACATACAAGCATTGTACAACAACGGTTTTTATGGAAAAGGAAGTCAGTCGCGTAGTGTTCCCAATGCCTTATTTAAAAATTCCACCGATGACAAATGTTCTGACGTAGAGATTGAAGAAACACTTTTATTGGGGTTGGAAGAAGCTTTCTTTTTAAGCTATTATTTGAAAGTGCTGAAAATAGACGACTTGGAGAATAAAGAACTTAAATGGCAGGATTTGGTAGAAGGAGCATTGCAAGTCAATGAATACTTCTTGGAGTCCCTGGCCTCATATTTATATCTTAAGTCTAAAGGCTGGGTTGTGAAAAGTGGATTGAAATTTGCCGGAGATTACTGTAAGTTAGCCGTATAATTGACTACGATCACGTCTAATTTTTATTTTTTAACTTTAGTAGTTTACCGTAAGGGGCCAAGATTTTACCACGCCAGTTTTGTGGTTCTTGTAGTATCTCCATCTGAATGCAATCACCTACGATCTGAAAGTCTAAAAGGTTTGCAGAGGATAGCTGAAACATCTGATAAAGACGTCATCATATTGGATGTCAGCAAGCCTGTCACATTTCACATGCAGGCTATCGAAGATATTGCACAATTTTCAATCACGGAAACTATAATAAGGCGGTTTAATTACACATCATTTGTTCAAAGTCAACAGAATACATAATAAGGGATTTTATTATTTAAGAAATGCTTCGAAACTTAATCATAGTTTAAACTTTTTGCACTCTGTGTTTTTTCGGTATGCCAGTACGACGATATTCGGATCTCTCGTGCAAGTATATTTGCTTACACTCTTCTTTAAAGGGTACATTGACGTACCACTTTCCAAGACAATCTTTTAATATAGAGTTTTCTTTACGACAAGTCAATACCATCAACACACCCGCATCTTTACAACAAGACTCGAAGGATTTAACCTCCGAATTACAATGCAGTTCTTTGGCTCGGTCTCGCATTATTTTTGGTATAAGCACCTCTACCTCCACTTTGCGCAAAGATGTGTCATTAGGGTCTCCTATGAAAAAGAAAATATTATTTAGCTTTATTCAATCATATTTTAATGTTACATACCTAATCCATGTGGATTTTTCGGATCAAAAGTAGTTACAGTATTTATTGTCTCGATATTCATAACTATTTGCTTGTATTTTTATTCGTCCTATAGAAGGCAGGCCAAAATTCGTATGCCTGCCAGCTGATTTTGTTATCATGTCAAAAAGTGTCAATTTATCAAGAGGCTTCATTCGCTCTTGGGTTCGTGGAATAAATGCATATATGAACTCGTATAAAATAGATTCAAGCAGATAGTTTAAGAAATTATTACGCTTTTATACTACAAAAATGTACCGGTTATATCCCGTAACACATTTCACTGCAATACTATAAATAAGGTAAAGTCACTAGCTTATCAAATAAATATTTCGCTGACCTGTCAGAGTCTCTTGAAATAAAATGCTAAAAATGCGTTTTTGTGAATGCTTGATGAGTAATGTAAATTAAGAATTGTATTTATAAAATTTAAAGTTAAAATCATTATTACAAACCCAAAATCATGGTACAATAAACAAGGTAAGGCCAAGCAATCAGCTGATTTACAATTTTTTCTCGCAGCGCTCTAAATTGTCAAAGTTGACATTCGATGTTTTTGTTTACATTCAGGCAACTGTTGAAATTTCAAAAAACGTTTATTCAAATTATTGAAATTATTTTAATAAATTCAAAACAAAATAAACAAAAATATCCCAATCCCAACTGTGTTATATTTTAAACCGCAAATTAAAAAGAAAAATAAGATGCGCTCATGCTGCATTTGCCATAAGACCGTTTTAGCTGGAAATGGTCCATTTTTTAATATACCGAATGACGAAGGGAGAAAATGTATATGGGCTGTTGCTTGCCAGATGACATTTAAAAGTAATGACCGCATCTGTGGTGATCACTTTTTACCCAGTGATGTAATAAAGGGAGCTAAAAGAGATAAGTTAATGCCAAATGCGATATGGAAATTATCTCTGAATAAAAACATTATTAATATCATCAACATCGGATTAGATGTGTCTTCTAGAACCGCTACACCCAAAATAGGGAGGTACATTTCAAATCAAAAAATTAGCCAACTACATTTTCAGCACTTAATTTTAGAGTAAGTATTCGTGCTTAATGTTATCAAGATCCCATGTTAGATGTGGCTTCCAGAGCGCCAAGACCCCAAAATGTGGGTACGTTTGTATGGCGACTATGTCAAAACAT
The DNA here is from genome assembly GCA_963513945.1 of Hydrotaea diabolus. Taxonomy (NCBI): domain Eukaryota; kingdom Metazoa; phylum Arthropoda; class Insecta; order Diptera; family Muscidae; genus Hydrotaea; species Hydrotaea diabolus. Next base: position 217,717,625 of record OY740717.1, on the reverse strand, counting down.
GGACCGATTCATCCTATTTTCAATAGACCAACTAAACCAACGTGCAAAGTCAAGTTCGGTCATTTGCGAGCTGCACTTTGATTACATCAAATAGATGCACAGCCAGACGGACATCGTAAAATTTATTTAGAAAGTGATTTTGAATCAATCAGTATAATTTTTAATGGGTCAGTCACTTTTCAAAGTGGTTGTTACAAACAAATGCACAAACTCACAATACCCTGAACCACAGTGTGGTGTTGGGTATAAAAATAAAAGTAAAAGCTCTCTAGGTTCGGCCGGCCCGAATGTATGAGGTTTATATTAAAACCTATTGACGAAAAGAACTTTTTGGCCAAGTTTCAAGAGTATAAGGCGGTACTGAATCGCATTCCAAATGACACAAAAATCAGTTTTGTTTACAGAGGCTGCTTTAGTCCTTGTGTGAGCAAATCCGTTACCTCTGCACCGATTCATTATTGAGTCCGCTAGCGCATTTTTTACACAAAAAGACGGGAGGTTTATTTTAAAACCTTGAAATAGCTATTGACGAAAAGAAATTTTTGGCCAAGTTTCAAGAGTCTAAGGCGGTACTGAATCGCATTCCAAATGACACAAAAATCAGTTTTGTTTACAGAGGTTGCTTAAGTCCTTGTATGAGCAAATCCGTTACCTCTGCACCGATTCATTATTGAGTCCGCTAGCGCGTTTCCACACAAAAAGACGGATATCGTTAAATCGTCTTAGAATCCTAGGCTGATTAATAATATGGCATCTCAGATCGACATTTCGATGTGTTGCAAACGGAATAACAAACCCATCCTATGATAGAGGGTATAACAAATTATGAACATATTAATGATGGAAATGTAAATATTTTGTATCAAATATTTACAACAATAACAAAAATTAACTGTCAGTAACTTTATTTTATATTCTTGACATATACAACTTTGACAATATAGAGCACCAGAGTTGTATCTGATTATTTGTTGTTGGGCTAATGACCTTACCTTGTTTATTGTACCATGCCCAAAATTTATTTTACTAACTAAAAATATGTTTGGTGTACTTTGAGAATTGTCTCACCAAACGAATGAGATTGCTCACGGAAGTAAAATTCACTCTTACCACCCCTACATAGACTCCATATTAAGGTGAGAGTCTGGTCTTGATGAGTTCGGTTTTTTCTTTCAACAATTGCTGCGAAGCTTTCTGATGAAGGTCGACTCGGACCCGAAATCGCGATAAAAGCAGTGTGCAGCCACGAAAATCAATCTCACTTTGCTATTTTGTTAAAAACGTGTCTTCTATTTAAATATGTATACAAGATGTCTCGAGCTGGTTAATCCCTGTTCAATGTGTAAAAACAAAAGATCGGAATAAAACAAACGAGATTAACAAACAAAATGTAAAATTTTTTTTGTTTGTTTGTACAATTCCAACTTTTACCCGGAGTCAGAGCCTACCATATTTGTTTGACTCCTGCTCCGACTCCGGGCAAATTTACAAAATTCAGATTCCGACTCTACAGACCTACAAACAACCTATTAAAAAACTATAACAAATGTTTATTGAGGGTTGTACGTATTGATAAAAAAAATGCCCAAATTAAGATCATTTCGTATGTCAGTTTCCATACAAACTGTTCTAGATTTCTCAACGAAATTACGAAAACCGTAATTTAATCAGGGGCCTCATTCAAAGTACAGGTCTAAAACGACTAAGCAAATTAAATATATGAAACTGTTTTGAATAGTCAAGCATGGTGGGTCATTTCCGTGTCAATTCATAGTATGTACATAGTATTACAGTATTTGGCGATACGGATGTTTATTTTGGGCCATATGATGATTGGTTTTTTAGCCAATGCCTCCAATTCAACCTAATTGTAAAATACCCATAAGTCCATCGTTGAAGGGTAAGAATTTTGATTTCTTAGGGACCTAAGATCCAGGGCTGTGGAGTCGTAGTTTGTGAATTTCGGCCGGAATCACATGCAGACTCCGGCTACAAATTAAAATTAGCCGTTCGGTGCCGACAGTAACCAATCTCAGTCAGTGAATTTAAAATATATCGTGATTTAAGAGATGTTGCCCGTTTGTTCATTAACGAGATGTTAGGGAAAATATATATGTTTATGTATATTTTGAAGTTTTGGCTGATATTTGGCAAATATGGGCATGTGGGTGCTCAATTTAAAGAAAGTTTTGAAGTAAATATAAATATTGCGCTGAGATTATGGTTGGAATCGTGAACCTAAGCGACCCAAAATTATGCTGGCCTAACCAAACTATTCGACGATAACATAATACGTATATGAACATAATACGTATAATCTAATATAATCTATTAGTTATATAATCGAAGTGCCCTTAAAACCTTCATATGCTTATATGGTCTTCCGGAGCGTATTATGTACACAACAGAAGCGTCATACCAATATGGAAAGGCATATATATAAAAAGGCAGCGACCAAAAAATATATGGGCACATAGGGAGCACAATATATGTATGACAGACATCATGGGAAGAACTGTACGACCTTTGACTAACTTTGGTAGTAAGTTAAAGCCTTGCGAAAAAACGGGAATATCTTAATTAAAACCTGCAACATGTAGCGTTTGTCTTCGAGACTTATTTGTGGTTATAACAAAGCCAGACGCACAGAAAACTGTAAATCCTTTCATTCAACGACTACATCGGTAGCCCTTTTTCATATAAGTTACGGCCAACCAAACGCATGGATTTAACATGCAATATTTCATCGGCTGGCTTTGATATTGCAATCAATTAACATCAAAAAGACAATACGTAGGCCTTTTAGTAATGCAGCCATGACAACATTTTCACCGATGTTACATATTGGTGTTCGACATGGTTTTTATTAATGGACGCGTAATAGCTGAATGCGCCAACATCGTTGAAGCGATTCCAGACTCCTCGCGTTATTGCCTTTATAATATATATTTATAATAATTTATAATAAACCCGGTTTTGGGACACATCGGTTGGATGTTTTAAAAGTATACAGCGGATAACAAAAGAACTTTTGTTTTATATACCAATATAGATTTCCATATCTCAATATATATTAAAATGTAATGTTCGGAGTACGAGCGTCTCAAACTCAAGAACCGCTTGAACGATTAACACGAAACCTGGGCAATGTGATAGCTTTGTCCGTCGGAAGGTTTCTCTTATGTTTGGTCCCGATAGTTGGCGCTGCCTTCAATCCTTTTTTTTGTATTAATGGTACGATTTGAATCTAATTCCTAAAATATTATTTTTTAAATGAATATACATTTGTTTATGACCTGCTCAGTGGAAACTATATAACGAGTGGGCGATTGAACATTTTGAATTTGAATCGGCTATAAAAAGTACTATTGTTTTCAAACGTCTGGTTTTATTGAAAAGTTTGAACTTTGTCATTTAATAATGGAACACAATAGCATACATATGACTACCACAACCGATCAAACCAATCTTTCTGTTTATTTTCGATTGTTCCGGGTCCAATCTCTTCAATACATAGCATCTCTGAAAGGCCGGTCAGCCAAAAATTAGTAAAAGACCGATGAATCATCAACTTATTATTATAGATACCCGAAGGAGTTTATAAATAAATTCGGGATACAAACCGGGATACAACGGCATCCTATATTCGCAATAATTAAGACAATAAAGACAGTGTATGCAGATATGGATGTTCTCATTAAAGACGACTTTACGTTCGAATTTATGCTGGTACATCTTTTAATTAGTAAAAGACCGATGAACCATCAACTTATTATTATACTTGAAAAAGTTTATAAATAAATTCGGGATACAAACCAGCAACGGCATCCTATATTCGCAATAATCAAGACAATAAAGACAGTGTATGCAGATATGGATGATATATGGATATGAGATATGGATATGGTTCTCATTAAAGGCGACTTTAGGTTTGAATTTATGCTGGTACATTTATTAATGTTTTTTATAAATAAATGCTTGACAATAGTTTAATAGAAAGCAACACGGGCCGGGTACTTATTGCACATAATACAATAAGGAGGCAGTGTTATTATATCAGCTGATAATAATAATCGTAATAATTTTAATTTGACAAAGATAATTTTTGCAGTTTGTTAAGTTTAACTTAATTTCAAACATTCACAAAAATTTATTTTTGATAACGCAAACTACTTACTTGTTGGGCTAGTGGCTACACCTTGTTTATTGTACCATGGACCAGGTCATTCATAAATCATAGTGTGTCTTGACTTGTCTGAAGACAATGAATTTGAAATGTACCCCCTAATAAAAAAGATCGATATTCTTTAAAGCAATCCTTTAAACATTTTTGCTCTAATTGGGTGCATTCGTGATCAGTACCAGTTTCAAAACACATCTAAGCATCTAAAAATCCGTTCATGACATTCACTTTTTTACATTTTTAGTCAAAACTATTTTTTTCAGCCAATATTAAATGTCTTGGATATTTTTTCCATATTTATGTATATTCCCTCCGATAATATATGTATGTACATTTCTGTGCCTTTTTTATCTATCACAAATCTTAATAAAAACATGGAGCGCAAAGTAAACAATTTGTTTTATGAACCTCACCTACCTCAACAAATCCCAGTCGCATTGAGACACGGAACAGTCGGTGTACACGTATAAGGTCCCCTCCAATTTCCCAGTCCAAACCAGAACTGACAAAATTGAAATAAGAATAATTTGTTTCGTATACAAAAAAATGTTTTAATAATGTCCAATCCAAAATAAAAATAATGGAAATATGGAGTGAATGTGTTGTTGGACTATCCAACTATATTTTTGAATATCAATAAATGAAATGAAATATATAAGAGTATATAAGAGCGGTGGCAGGCTTGGCCCAGACTTTAAACTTATTTACAGAACAAAACAATGTTGAGATATTTACCTTACAAGTGATTCTTCTCTGATTATTTTACAGTTACTTTTATTATCGAAATAAATAAATCTCAAAAATGCAATCCTAAATATTTGGTTAATTCCATTATTCGGGTTTTTGCCTTCCTTTATTTACTGTACTATCGATTTTTTCAGCTAGTTAACCTACATCCTGTTAATTTTTGCATATTTTTTTAAGGAGATAATTTAAAATATATGAAAATCTCCTCAAGTAACCTTGTAACAACTCCTTGTAGCAATTTCTCAAAAGTTATGCTTGAAAACAATACGAAGTGCATTTCATTTAAAGAAATCCCGTAAAGGATCGTTTAAATGGAAAGTTATAAAAAGGGAGCACTTTTGTCCTATGCGTGCACAAACATAAAATTGACATACATACTTATAAGTATATATACTGCAAAACAAATAATTTAAGCGAAATTCAAGCATTACGAAAAAATGATGTGGCTTTTAATCTTTGCTCTGATAGTGTCATTTGTGGGGGAGGTAAAATAATGGACATGGTTTGGGCGTTGCACTATTTTTCCACAACCTACTCAGTAGTATGTTATGAAAAATATTTTTTTAACTCAGAGATCACTGGAAACGCCGATGGGTTCAAAAATTGTTCAGATAATTTTATTATCTTTTCTTCGATCTCATTTGAGATATTTTACATAAAGCACACCGTTGACAATATAATAAAAATCAATGCAAATAGAAAACATGTTAGACGCTGCAACAATTTTGCTAACCTGCACCAATCATTCGTCTGTAAATAGTAACGATCAATCAAAATCGAAACATCATTAATTTTTCCATCGGTGAAATGACTCAAACAATGCTCTGCATCAGCTGCCTTTGATTCCAGTGGTACTAAATACAACGCCCACGAAGAATTTGCCAATTGGTCGACAATGAAGGGTAAGCGGCCTTTGAATGAGGAACGTGTGACGTAAGCTGAGAAAACGGCCAATAGTTGAGACAGTGTGACCAAAATAAAACTTGTGCTGAAAAATATCACTGAGAAGAATAATAGATAATAAAACAAATTTTTAATAATACACGTTGTACGTACAGAATAGAGCCTCCTAAAATGTGATTAGGCGTAACTAACATTTTCTTATTTTTAAGCTTAATTTAACGATTCCAATAAATTAGAGCGCCAAAAATAGGTCCTTTCGAACACGGACACATGGTCAATCAGAAATATGTACACTGAAAACCTCTTATACTCGTCACGAATTCAAGTGACCATCAATAATTCCAGTTGTTATAGCCGATTATCGCCTTTTAAAAATGAACATAAACCTCCACTCCGTAAAGGAACAAAAAGGGAACTTCTTTCAAATCAGTGAGCGGTGCACAATATAATTCTTATAACCGGATCGGACCCGCTATTTAACTCACAGCGGCTATTGCATTTTATAGAGACGCTATACCATGGCCTACCGATTAATTTCTTGCGCGTCAAGTCACCTACTATCAGAGTGTAAACGACTTTCATAAAAGTTAACCCAGATTTACATCCGAGAAAGAAGATATCATTTCAATTTTATCTTTAAGCCATGCAAAACCTTTTTTACAAAATACATTAGCCGTTCGAAAACGCTTTCAGTGAGTAAATAAAGTGAAAAAGTGCGTGGGATGGCAAATATGAAATCGGTTTATATTTCGATTTGCCAATTACAATTTTTGGGATTTTTGTTAGTTGCGCTTGTTGGATTTTAGTCGACCATATGTAAGTACTTATACGAGTATTTATGAAGTAATGAATACAAGTATTACCAATGTATGGAGTTTCTCTGGTGAAATAGCGAGTCTTATTGGCAAAATATATGAGGTTTCCGGATATCAACCACAAACTGATAGCGTTTAGCCAAAATTTTTCCATGCGTTTAGGCTCCAAGCATAGGCCCAATAAAGTAAAAAAAACGATAGTTATGGCGGGCATTCGAAAGACCACAACGTAAGACGATTCCCTCTCGAACGTAATGTTATAATCCATTGATATGTAAGGATACTGACAACATGAATAATACTTCGCAACATGTGATGCATTGAACTCGGTCACTTTATATTCCATATTTTGCGTGTTGGTGGTGGCAAAACTCATACTGGCGTTGGGATTTACATGCATTATATCAACTTCAAATCCGTCAAACGTCCACGACCCCAGGTGCAAAAGACACTCGTGTCTGTCGTGAGGCCAGTTTTTCATGAACGTTGTGCAGAAGAGGTTGACATTAATAGTATCGCTCCAAAATACAACACCATCGTTTTTGACCGAAACAAATCCGTTCCGGTGCATACGTATAAATTTGTCGGGGGCATTGTTGTAGAATTCTAAATCGGGAACCCAGATGTACCGTTGACTTATTGTGATGTGACTCACATTTTCGTAGTTGTGAGGATTCCATACCAACTTCGGATCTCGCCATCTCTGAAAAAGACATGTACATTTTTCTTAACATCAAATAACTTGCTGAATAATCAAAATGATAATTTACAGATGGATAATATTAGTTGCAAATCATATGTCCCATATGTCCATGTTTAAATTGGTCAGATTTTCGGACACAAGGTGGGGCAACCCAATTTAGCCAACCTGCAAAACTAACTTTACTTTCGGCTGTGTGAAAAAATTTTATAGTTATTTTAAAGTTATTTTAAAGCCATTAGACCCCCAAACTACATCAAAAAATTAATCAATATGATCTAAATCGGTCCAAGATAGGTTGTTTTTTCCATCGTAATACCAAATTTGATCGAAATCGGAATTAATATAATTGTTCTATAGCGGTTGTATGCTAAATCAGGAGGGGTCTTTGTACTGAGGCTATATCAAAACGTGGACCGGTTTGACATATTTTTATCTGAGCTCATTACTGATTGTAATGAACTGTGCCAAATTTATGTGTGGGAAGTATTTCTTAATAGAAATCCTTTGTACACAAAACATTCTTCAGAAATCGGTAAATCGAATCAACTTGTGAGTCGATCGGTACACCTCAAGGTGGGTCTAGCTCGAATAGTTTTGGAATTTGGAATTTTCTTTGCTTTTACATAGAACTACAAAAAAACGAAAACCCCTACAGAAAAAACCAGGTAAACCCTCAAGTCAAACGGTCGGTTTTTCGGTTTCGTTTTTGGACACTCTAACTATTATCTGTGAATAGGCTTTTCGCAAGTGGCAAACATAAACGATCTCAATGAAATATTGCATATTATTTTATTTGCGGCTAATGACGACGAGTATTGAAATTTGGAGAATTTGTTTCAAGTTGTAGTATAGCCCCCCATACAAATGTACCACCTGATGAATGGTCTAGCCGAACTTAGAGTGTTCCACAAGTGTTCCACACGTGAAAAACATTACTGAACAATTTTTTACTAAGTTGCTCGTTTATAAATAAGAAATCGTGTTACCGCAAATCGTTTTATGATACAGTTTGTAAAATCTTACTTGATTATTCGATTTTTTTTTAAAGAAAATGGTCCAGTAGAAATTTTATATTTGATTATAAAAGTAGATAATCCAGTTTTAGTTAACATCTGTTCATGTCATAGAAGTTAGCAATTTCACCTTTCGCACCTTTCTTTGAGTTTTCGTTTTGAACAAATGATTTTCTTTTTATACTTATACTTCCCACCATATCTCAGTTTGCAATATCGCCAAACACTTATGGAAGATTTTTATTTAATTAACTTTTAAATCAACCTTTGTTGGAAGTCGTTGGAATAGCCACATTTAACGCCCCATGGTTATTGGGCATATGGGTAACCAAAAACAGTGAAATTTTCTCACAAATCAAAATATGTACCTATGTACGAGGGCATATTAATAATTCCGTGACTTTTCAAATAAAACCATTTTTTGCAAAAAAAAAAATATTTTTAACACAATCTCCTTTTAGTACAATACGTTTCTTCAATTTTTGTCCCCCTTTCAAAAAATAGGATTTTTCGAGGCCCATAAAATAGGCAATTGTTTGATCAATAATTTTATAGTTGGATTATTAAAATTGGTTATTTAAATCCTCGCTAAACCTTCCAATAAATTGTCGTAATAATCGCCGTTTCTTGTTTTCCCCTTTTGAAGGTAATCGATGTGGATTATGCCGCGTGCATCCCAAAACACTGTTGTCATCCCCTTATTGGCCGACAAAGTCACCTTGGCCTTCTTCGGAGCCGGTTCACACGGAGAAACCCACTGTTTAGACTGCTGCTTGGTCTCCGGAGTATTGCATATACATAGTTACAGTTACGACGCAAAAACTTATTCGGATTTCGGTTAAACAACTCCAAACAATCCTTTGAAGTTGTCACACGATTACGTTTATGGTCAATTGAAAGCAAATGCGGCAGACAGCTTTCTTAAACCCAACGCGTATGCCATGCACACGCACTTTTACTCTTCGATCGGCCAATACGATTTCGTGGATTTTTTCGTCATTTTCGGGTGGATTGACCACAAGTGGCCGTCCATAAAGTAAGTAAACCTGTTTTTTACTATTGAAATCGATGGCGAAGAGTCCCCGTAGTATTCATCAGGCTTTTAATTTTTTAACAAAATCCACGAGGTTGTATGTTTTGAACAGCTGTTCAACACAAACTAAATAAAGGAACTCTCTCAAAATTTGACAGTAGTCTATTAACAGATGGTACTTGCTGGGAGCAGTGTTGCATTTCTATAACTACAAGGGAAGTGGAAAAGTCACGGAATTATTTATATGTATTTTTAAGTTTTGGGCCAATTTGAAAATCGGCCATCTTTAACTATGAGAAAATGGGTATTAAAAAACAATAATACGAATAAAGCATTATTTCTACAATTTGACTATATTGATGGCCTTGTCCCTAGGTCGTTTTGAACGTGGAAAATGGGTGGTCAGAAACAGTGGATTAATTAAGATTTCTCAAAAGAAAGAAAAAGAAATGAGATTTCCTCACGAACCAAAATATGACATTTATTTTACGATTTCGCTAAATGGGAGTTTTCTTAAATTTATTTTTTCATATACTCGTATGTCTACCAAGTCTTAATTGACTTGGTAGACATATGCAATTTTATTTTATATATTTACCGAATCCGAGAATTTTAGCCTACTTTTATTTCCACGAACAATTAGAGAAACTAAAACATGATTTAGCGCGAATCATACATAATTTACTCGTATATCGAAGCACACTTACCGCATGTAATAATCCAACCAAGTGAAATGCTCCGTCCCTTTCGCGAAAATCAAAATGCTGTAATTCAATATTCACGAACACCATTAGTGTCTGGTTCAATCTACCAGGCCTAGACGATGGATGATAACTCATCAATAACGTCTTCATAAGCAAATCTCGATTTTCATCCACCGGCAACGCTTCAGTATTGTGAACAATGCAAAAATACAATTTTATATACTGTGCGCTACAATTGTCAATTAAATTAGATAAAAACTCACATTTCTCTCCTACTGCGGAACATACGAGGGCAGCCAAAAGAACGAATATGCACGACCAAATAATCATTGTCCTGGTGGTTCTTTTTTATCGTGGTCGTTCCAAAGTGATCACGTTTACGTCCACAGAATAACTGACACGAGTGTCGTCGGAACGACTAATACAATCTGATTTCTACATTTACATTTAATTTGTTTTGCATTTGTCGTACTATAGAATATGTTTTTGAATCTTTCATCTGTTTTTCAATTAAAGAAATTGACACACATGCTTAGTTACGTTTGAGTACGTATGTGTACATATCACATCTTGGGCTAAATTTAGATACAATACGGGTTACGGTCAGTATTTATTAGCTTAAAACGGTCTAAGTAAATTTATCGCCCTAAACAATCTCTAAGGCGATTCTGATTGTATTAGCAAGTATTCCGAACTTTAGTCGTACACGCACCAGTGATGGGACATGAAAACTGTACCGGGACGGACACCAATGTTAGGGATTGAATCAAAACTTATATACAATATAAATTTCTTAGCCTCGCGATTGTCACGACTTTCTGGGAAATATCCTGACCGAAGATAACATTTTGAAGCCCTCGGTGTTAGAGGTATATACTACTAGGTAGGGACAAAAAGGTTTAACGCATCAGAAAGCATTGAACTTCTTACATCTGTTTTGACTTAATCCGTTTTATGACTTGGGAAGTCACTTGAGCCTGGTCCGTCGTTGTGGGGTAACCAATCGTTTTTGGAATTCTGCATATTTTGCAACAACATACTATGGGATTAAAAATGGGCCATATTGCCATGTCACGCCTATTCTGGTACCTCCACACAAATTACACTGTTCCTGCCTGGTACATAGGAATTGTTAAATAAATGTAGCCAAGCAGTTAGATAAACGGCTCAAGGGCTGAAAACCGGTACACAATAGTAAAGAAATGTCCATATGTATGTCTATCGTATCTATTAAAATTAAATTATTAAGTAATATTAAATATAAATATTAAATATAATATTAAAATTATTCAGTAATATTCCTTGCTCTATTTCGATCCACTGCTTAGGGACGGTGGAGGATGTATATGGCCGAACTAAACAACGTTTTCACTTGTTTATACAAAGCCTGGAACTAAGTTCGTTTATGTGAGTAACATAAATCTTCACCAGAATGACTCTTGAATGCGCCATCGGTATAAATTCGGTTTTATTTTATAATTTTTTACGTTAAATAATAAACATATAAATATAATTCGCAAGAAAGAAAACTGATGTAACAATTGCGTGGTGTTTTGACACATTTGCATGTATTTAATTTTTTATATTTTGTATATTTATATAAAATACAAATACAACCCAGTGTAACTTGTTTCGATAACGGTTTTATCGTATAATGACAAAAATATTACCGATATCCGTTATCCATAACATTAATCGATTCGGTATCCAACCTTGATTTTTACGAACTACAAAGGTTTTCTATAAAACAAGATTTCGATTTAACGAGGTTAAAATATAAGCAAAATAAAAATTAAAGTTTTTTTGTTAGAATTGAATTTAGCGTTGAAGGACCGATTTGAAATTGTTTAGCGCGTAACACATTAGAAAATGGAGCCTTATATAGAAATTTAATAAAACCAACAAAACGTTTCCGAATTGTGAAAAGGAGATATATTATACGATACATATCAGAGATGCAAGCAGAACCAAGCCCGATTCGGATTTGAACCAAACCATATCACTTTTTTTTGTCCATGAGCCGCTGTTGAGGAAAAATTGTCGAACCAAAACCTAAAAAAATGGTTCGGCTCACAGCAAAAAAACAAAACGCTTTATATCAAAAGCATATTTTACATGAATACGTTTCTATATGCATGTTTTATTTAGTTAATGTTCCTACCTTAGTTTAGTTTTTAGGAACAAAGCTTATTTTAAATTTCATTTATTGCTTTTAATAAAAATAAATTATATCAACAAATAGTTGGTTGCAATGATTTTTGATCCAATTTTGAACCATAAATCCGAAACAGAATCATGGTTCAAGAGTGCCTAAAACCCATTTTAAACCCAACCATTGGTTCATACGCTCACTCACTCGAATTCTGAAATGGTTTGCTTCCCTGGACTGCATGTTGGTCATGCAGTAAAAACTGTTCTTTTGTCATTACAACATAAAATTATTTAATTTTGAATTTAATTTATCTTTTTATTCGGCATCAACCTAAAAAACCTCTTCCACAAATCTATATGATGGAACTAATGCGACAAATATTTGCGGAATCTGGGGAACGATTGCAGCGGAACAAAATCCAAAGCACAAAATCCATACTAGGTAAGTTCGACTAGACTTACTAGTTTACAATTCGTATACTTTAGATGGATCTTAAGCATGTGGCCCACTGATACATTCTTTAGAATTAAAATATTTGTTACTTGCTTAGCTGCCTGGCAGCGTGTTGCCACCTCTTTGCATGCAACACCATCTAACCATTAAAAGAAAACAGTAAACAGTCGGCTTGCCACCTTATCAAGCTTCTCAGTTGTCCAACAAGTAAACAAATGAAACTGCAATTATTTCCATATAAAAATACGCAAAATGTTCTATGCAGTTACTCGCTTAGCACCCGTATAAGAAAATTTTCCAAGATTAGTTCTCTTCTGGATTCCATACTGCTCGTACACACATCGCTTAAGGAGGAAGAAAATAAAAAGAAATCTGCACAAACAATTCAATTATTACTTCTTTTTGCTGCGGGCACTTAAAAAAAAACAAAAAATAAAATTGTGATAAAGAATGTTTACTTCCTGTCATTGTGCCACGTTGTTCGTATTTGGAATTTTTCTACTTTCGGCTCAGGGTGTACATTGTAAGACGTTCATTTTAATTGTGTAGCTAATCAAATACAACTGTGTATATATAAACTAATACATAGTATGTACATACACATTATGTACTCGTATGTACTATTTATATGGATAATTTTATTGTTAAAATCAAATTCAAAAAAGAGCAGCAGTATGTGTGTGCTAATCGGAATTCTTTCTAGGTATTCGAGATCTTTTTGGCATTTGTCCAATGTGTTTGACATTGCATTGTGGTCTTAGCGGTCAATGCCGCTGTTATCCTTGAACATTGTCAAATTTTTATAAAAAGAATAATAATGCATTAATAACATTAAAATATACTCCACAACCAGGTATTATCAACTCCGCCTTATCAAAAATCATCCCGTGATTTTTTGTGAGTGTAACTGATACTTTTTGAGGATTTTCAGAGCCAACATTCGAAAGGTTTACGTAAAAATCCTTTTAAAATTCGTATAAGAATCACTTGTATTGTGTGCTGAATATCCATTTTTTTTAGCCGGTTTGCACTAAACTCGACCTGTGAGCGAGCCATCATCATTTGGCCATTAACAACAGAAACGGTAGGGAACGGCAAAATCCCTTTCTGTGAAATCTGACATTTTTAAGTTTTATTCATTTAATGTATAAATTGAAAGTAAAATTTCGGGAATCACAACATTTGTATTATGTTTTAATAAATTTTACACGTCTCTCAGTGCGTATACAATTCAATTTTGTCAAAGCACTAAAAAAATAAAATGACTGCATTAAACAATCCTAATACTAGCAGCATGTTCTCTTTTGTGCACAAGTTTATTTTTTCGGCGGTTTTTATACATACATACAATTTAATAATGATAAAATTAGGTAATGGATTTTTTCGTGCTTAAAACTATCGAGTTTTCATAATGCTAATTTTTACAAATAACGAATAGTCCGGTTTGTGTTGATCGGATATTGGGTTTATAAACATGTAGCAAATAAGTATAAGTAAAAGGGTACCCCGTGCTCAACTTTCGCATATAAAAAAGATAGCAGTTAGTATCATATTAGTTGTAATCTATGTCGTCGTAATTTGCCATGCCACTTGCATTCTTATATCTGTCGTGGAGAAAGATAGGCTTTGGGCATATGCACAAATCTGGTCCCAAAAATGTTGTAGTACGGTATATAGAAGTCTAACAGAACCAACGTCTTAATCATTTTTTAACCCTCCTTACTTTGTAGAGCGATCCTATGAAAATTCATTGAAAAATTCAAAGGAACTATTCAGACTGACAAATAGTAAAGTAATTGTTTTCGTGGTCGTTTTTCCTTACAAATCCTTCAAGTCGGTGGAAAGCAAACTTAAGTCACAATTTAGCAGAAAATATTTTGTTTCTAACAGAATGTTAAAAAAAATTATATTTTTATATTAAATGTTGTCCAAAAACTGCATATTATACGGATAAAAAACTCCTGCGAAAAACTTTCAGCTTAAATTATTCATTACAAAACCTGCCATCTCTATGCCTAACTACAAGTGTTTTGGTCCGCGTCCCGCTAGCAGAATTCATTAATAAATGACTTCAATCCCTTTATAATGCCGCATCAGATTCAGTCGACAGACATTATTAGAAAGGTCGAAAAGTCTCAACTGAAGCACGCGGTTTCCACTACAGCAAACCGAACTAAAAAAGAACAACTTTCAAAACAGCTTTGAATTCAAGAAATCGAGCTAAATAAAGTGCATGTGATTAGATCGTAGAAAGTTATAGATTAATTTAACAAATATAATTCAATAAGTGTAAGTGGTACTGTCAGTAACTGAATATTCACAGGACGGGAAAACTCGAAAAAGTTTCAACCTTACAAATCAAACTTGAATTACAATTTCCTTGGCCGATACCTGGACCATATGCAATATTTCGTCCAATGGGCTTAATGAAATCAGATAGTGCTCCTAAATCTATTGATATCGAACATGCAATCTATCTACCCTTCTTTTTAGTGTAACAAGCGTCAGCGCAAATTTATTATACCGTGTACAACTATATTCGAAGAGCATCGTACCATTGTTGGGTATATGGTTGTTTCACAACAATATTTAAATCCTCACAACCATAGTATGATTCACACCCATCCATACTATAATCTCCACAGCCATATTGGGTTTCATATACCTACATACATAACCATAGTATCTCAGTACAATTATGAAAAATATCTAAACTCTATCGAGAATTCTAACCGAAATAGTTACGAATTCTCTTCGATTTGTCTGAAGATTTTTTTCAGAGAAGTAGTTCAGAATTTTTGTCAACCCTCTCATATATTTTTCGTTACGAACTCCGTAAGAAATCGTTACATTTTGCCGATTGTCGTACAGAATTCTGACCGAATTCTGAAGGTTTGGTTTGCTGGGATGATTCACACGCCACCATGTTTTGATCCCCAGAATTGTTTATTAGGGTTGGGTTATGTCGTTATTCGATAATATATATTTTTGTTAAGAAATTATTAAAAAATACATACAACTCAAAAAAAATAGAGTTGAGTTATTCAACAACAGAAAAAGTTGTTAATTAATACAAATCCTAAAAACCAATACATTTGACGCACCAAACTTATTAATATTGATAATACAACCATATTTTCATTTTTAAATTTGGCAATAATACTTTTGTCACAAAAAACAATACTTTGGTTGCGACGAACCTAATTTCATAATAGTGAATATATTATTGTTGCCATGACCATATAGTTACCGTATCGTTTCTCGGCGTGCACAATATGGTTGTACTCGTATGCAATAGTATTTAAAAAGGTATGCAGGAGTTCTTATTTGGGACATTAAAATGTGGTCACTGTAACCGGTATGATGTTTTAAGCTAAGTTTTTGTACATACGTAATTTGGACTACAACAAAATCTTCCTACGACTTGGAATCAGACAGGAGGGCGGTGGCATGTATCAATTAACGCAACATTGGCTAAAATTGGGATCGGCAACTTTGGCCAAAAGAAGCGATTTCCGTTACGAAAATACGAGTACACACAAATGCCTATATTATTTGTCAGAATGTTAAGCTATCTCTAGGGTCCCCAGACCAAAACAAGCGACTTTAAATATGAAGGTTATTTGCAGAAAAAACATTTTTTTGAAGTTAATATCTCAAAGCCGTAGGATTATGCATGTTCTTAAAAAAAAAAGTGTAGGTTCCTTAATGGCACGAATTCGTATTTCTTTTTGTTTGCAACATTGAATCCATTTAATTTTAACTAATTTTCATTTAATTGCATAGCTGAAGATGCCACCGAAACATGGAATATTACCACAATGGATCGTTTGCGCGTTCAACTATTTACGAACTACGATAAGACTTCACATCCCATGGTCACTCCCACACAACGAACAAATATAACATTGGGCATGGCGATAAGCTACATCGATATCGATGAACTCAAAGGAAAAATGACCTTACATGGTTGGATCAATCTGGTAAGTATCTGAACGCAATCAGTAGGCGATTATGGGAAATATAGTAAATACAAAGTCTTCCTCATAGCGATGGAGAGACGGTGGGCGTACATGGAATCCGGAGTACTTCGATAATATTACAACCCTACATATTCGTTCCAAGGAGGTGTGGAAACCGGATATAACGCTTTTCAATAGTGCTGGCAATGATGGTGATTACGTCGGCGACACCCAAACAATGCTAACATATGATGGTAGCTTCATGTGGGTTCCTCCGGTAGTGTACACTGCATACTGCAACCTGAACTTGAAACTGTGGCCTTACGATACCCAGACCTGTAAACTGAAAGTGGGAACATGGACTTTGACCAACATCGACCCAAAGTTTTTGGACTTTAAAGAAAGTTTGGATTACAAAGATTTGATCAAGTCCACGGAATGGGAAATTATAGATGCGAGAACTGCCTATAATAGCGAAGAGTTTTACAACTACATCGAGTACACCTTTACACTGGAAAGGTGCTCGTCTATGTACTCGGCTGTTATTTTCACGCCTGCTTCCTGCATCATACTGCTGTGTCTGTCGATTTTCTGGCTGCCACCACAGATGGGCGAAAAGATTCTACTTAATGCGGTTCTCATCGTGGTCATTTCGGCGTTTCTAATGTACTTTGCTCAGATGTTACCCATATTGGCGGAAAACACTCCACTCATAGGTAGGAAGTTACTAATATTTTTAGAAACAAAAAAATTGTTGAAAAATGGCAGAACTTCAACTGCAAGCAGGGCTTTTAAAGAAACATGATCTCAGATTTGACTACACACAGAGAACAGATTCGTTGACACAGCCAACCGAATGATTGAAACTGCATGCACCTTGAGTATTCCATCAGTACAACCAAATGTTAGTTGGAGCACTGTAATTGAAACATACGAAGACCCCGAACCTCCTGAAAAGAACTTTGGGATCCAAACATGCGCATTTTTTCATTTTATTACAATTACCGAGCCTTTAGGGCATATTATTCAACCAAAATGTGTTAAATATTTTGTATCAGACGCACTTCAAGAACTCTAAAACATAGGGATTGCTATTTCGAGAAAAAAGTGGAGAAGACGCTGAAAATCCTGCGCCTTCTCCACTTTTTTCTCGAAATAGCAATCCCAAAATTGGATGAATCGATTGGCTTTTCAGTTTTTATGAAATTTTAGTTATCATCACCAATTGGCTACACCAACATTTTTAAAAAACTATTGATTGCCCTAACCACCAGTTATAAATACCTTTGGTATGGCCGATCAATTAGTTGTGTGTACATTACGATGATTATATTTATCATATTGTGGTATATCGAACCGAATATCCATTACGATTATAAACATTTGATGGTAGCATTGGAAAGTCTTCTTTAGCAACGAAATTTTTGAAGTTCCAACCAATTCCCAACTAATTTTTCTCTGTGTGTACTTATATAAGTAGACATTAACTTAGTATACCAGTTTTTATAGACCAACGATACACATGTTTTACAAACATCACTGCTATTGGCAAGGTGCAAACTTTAAAGGACGACCCTCGTTTGTCGCCCCGATACCTATTGCGAAATACTTTTAAAAAAATGAATAAATTAAAATGTATATGATCCTTGGTAAGTAAGGGAAACATTTCAGGACATTTGATCCATTTGATTCCATTTGTATGTGAGCCTCAATTTGGATTCTAAAGACGTTTGATTGATCGTAGTGTTTAATTTTATTTATTTTACTTTTGAGATTCCGTGTACTAAGAACCAACATGTACTGATAAAACCAACATTGTACTGATCGAGCCAATATTCGGTTGTTCAAAAACGAATCTGTTCTCCTCCCATTGACGCAAAACTTGAACATATGACAAGGACAAACTAATGCAAGTTTAAAAAGTTTTCAGAGAATTTTCTTAATATTTGTTATTATGATAGAGTGACCTATGACAATTATTTGTGAAACAGAATATCGGCCAAATGCTCTCTATGGCTTCGGTGGCATACTTCTATCCGATAGTCCAAATTTTTAATTACTCAGACAAATTGAAAGTTCAATGTTGTTATTGTGCCGAATTATCTCCTCCTTTAGCTCTTGAATTGTTGACGTACACTTTTTCGTTTAAATATCCCCATTAAAAGAAGTCCAACAGTGTCAAATCACATGATCGTGGAGCCAATTAACATCAGCGCGACGTTATTAAACACGACCATTGAGTTTCTTATGAGGAAGAGCCATTGTTTCGTTGACTGTGTGGCAAGTGGCACCATCCTGTTGGAACCACATAGTGTCCATGTACCTTCGTCCACCATCCTTAATTCCATGCTACAAAAAGTCTGTTATCATCTAGCGATAGCGAACAGCATTCCCGGTAACTGTTTGGTCGACCCCTTTTTGAAGAAGTACGGTTTGCGTACAATTTTCCCGATTGTGGCGCATTTGGGAGATTACGAGTATGATGACCAAAAAAAGCACGAAATGCATTTTGATTTAAACGTCCATTTTCGTAAAAGGTTTCAACAATCTTAACACGCTGCTTAATTGTGTTCCTCTCCATGGTTGAATTTGTCAAACTCTGAAACAAAGAAATGCCGAATCAAAAAACTTGACGTTAAGGTATGACTCACAATTAACTTCGTGCATTATGGCTGGACCACCCTTTGTCAAATTGTCAACTAATTAGATTTAACCAAGTTTTTCGTCTGAATTTCTTCCATTTTTCGACAATCTTAACATGTGATCACATTAGTCGAGGGATTTTGTAGCATGGGTTGGCAAAATTGATATTTGACTTACAAATATCCCATTGTGTACAAATAAAGGCCATTTTCTTTATAAAAATTTTAATTTAACCTATTGAAAGCGTTTTTGAACAGGGGAGCTTCTGGTTTTACGAAAGACGAAATATTGTGATGAAGAGCACAAATTAGTGATCAATTCATCATTTCATACATTGAGATTCAGGGAAGACTTCACACTTATGTGGCTGATATGACACCAGCAAAATTTCCCGATATTATTAAATGTTAAAAACGTATAATAGGCTCAAAAAACATTTGTCTACAGAACATTTACCCCCATATTCATATTCATATAGGGTTAAAGAACATATTTATATCGAACATTTAAATTTTAAACATTTTGTATGCATGTGGCTCTCATTGTTTTAAAGAAGATTTACCAAATGTTTTGTTAGCAATATTTGAACATTTACTTTAAATAAAACAGCTTTAAATTGTTAATTGTATCAAAACCAAAAGGAGAAACTATATTTCCAGAACATGCCCGAAGGAAAAATGCCAATTTGATGTAGTTAAGATATTCTGGTGCAGGCATTTTTTCTTTCAGTGTATACTTTATATATATTCAACCCGTCCGCATATTTTTATGAACGATATCAACGTCAGTTGCACAATGTTCTAATTTCACATTCCTCATAGTTCTCTTCTACAGTGCCAGTTTATTGTTGCTCAGCTTATCCACCATCGTGTCCGTAGTTGTGCTTTATCTCTCAACTGCCAAACATAAGCAACGTGTTCCCGACTTCCTGAAGAAACTACTCAATGGCAGAATGGGACAGTGGCTCCTTCTGAACCAATTTACTTTAGAAGCTGAACCGCAATCGCTGTTGAATAATGGAACAAAAGAGTTGGGCGAGCACGTCTACGATAACCCCGATCAAGAGGAAACTGCAACGGACCCAACAATGCTCAACCCGACGACGTCACCATCTAGTCGCTCCGTGCAATTCGATTGGATCCTTCTGGCAACAGCTTTCGATCGTATTTGGTTTTTAATATACTGCGTCATTTTTGCCGTTTTGGCCACCATATATTCCGTATGATATCGTATTTCGCTACTTTTAACTCACATAACATGTATTATAATCAGTTTTGTAAAATTTTCGTAATTCCTAATGCGCTCGTACGAAGATTATTTCCATTTTGTCAATTTATTGTAACCCTGCCAACATTTTCTATCGCGGAAGTGACGCTAGGAAGTTAAAACTCGTCGTCAGCGATACCATTTTCTCATCGCAGAAGTGTCTTTCGTATATAGAAGTTGTACCCCCCGGAGTTAACATCCAGAAGTCACTTCTGCGTAACTACAAAGTGTCACTTCTAAGTGCCTTCTTGTAAGTTACTTTCGATTCTAATTTTTTTTTGCGGTCGTTGCGACTTTGGCAGAAGTGTATAATGTTGTTTAATACATCCATAACAGCACATGTGATTTTCGGCTGGTGTTGTAAACAACAAACAATCTTCCATTTACCGTTTGCAAATTGTTCTTGTAAAATGCAAACTATCTTCCAATTACCGTCTGGAAGTGACTACAGCGTAACGCATTTGACGATGAAAGAAACACCCAAAAGTTGGTGGAAAGCATCTATCCCTACATTCATACTATGTATCTCTGTAGCTACATATAGAATAATCTTCGTGCGAGCTAAAAAGGCTAAATATAATAAAGTGTGCTTGATTGCCGTTTTTTATTGTTGCTATAAAAAAATCGGAATGCTTCAATTCTATTCTATCAACAACAATAGTGGTGTTTTTAACAAAGCCCGTAGAGCAGAGCTCCGGCACAGTGTAATCCTTTGCAATAGCTTGTAAACTATTCAATTGAAAATTTGATTTGTTTTATCAAAGCCGAGAGCACTAAAACGGGGTGGAAAAAACGCAAGGATATGTCATTTGTTAACAGAAAGTGTAATTTGTATTTCTTTTGTAAGCCTGGTACTGAGTTTGCCTTTAAATGTGAAAATGTTTCAAACTCCACATAAAAAAAAGTATTTTGTGATCTTGGGGTGAGTGCCGTTTTCTGTCGATAAATAAAGTTGTACAAGTCGTTTATTTCACAGGAAAATATTCAATCAAACGCGTACATATTTAGCAGGGAGTCATATAAAAGCCGATTTATGTTTTCACGAAGGCAAACTAGTACCAGGCTTTATGTAAAATAGTCAAAAAATTTAAAAAAAAACGAATCGCATGACGAAAACGAAAAGGACGAGGCTTTAGTTCATGGACCAATTGATCTTTGTAAGCCTTTGCGAGAAATGTTCACTTCTAAGAACGATGACGAGTTGATGTTGATGGATGCTCTTGGACATACTCAGCCACAGCAGTAAAGTTTTCGATCAAAAGCACTGCACGAAATCGTTCTCAGATTGGTTTGTCCAATAGCGATCCATTTTTATGAGCTCGCTTCACAAATTGACGAACAAACTAAACTGAAGACCGATCTCTTTTCACAAATATTCCACGTAAATTTCTTACAGTTGGCGTTAAAGACTCACTACTTTGGATGTAAGTTTTTAATATTTCCCTATTTTGTTTGAGCGTATAGCGTCCCATGTTGTAAATGTTAAACATAGACAAGAAAATGACAATGAATGTTATTCTACCTTTTAAAGTCAAAGTAATCGGTAGTTCAAATTTGAAATGACCCACCCTTTACATATAGCACACATGTTCAAGTGGATATTTATCATCTGCCTACTTCTACGAGTACATTTGTGTAGTGGTATAAAATATTATAAGTCATAACGATGTTAACCAAACAAAATATATTAATATCTTCCCATAAATACAGTGTTCAGACATTTAAGGCATCTCTTATGGCTTCTCTGCGTGTTCATATTGATTCTCACGGAACCAACATTTAATTGAAAGGATTTTCGTTGAAGAATTGCGCCAAATGTGTGGTAACGTTTTAGTCGAATCCTAAAGTGTTACATGGTGCCATTTTAAATACAAATCGGCTACAACCTTTAAATCGAGTTGCATGGATACTAGTATAACTGAAGAAAAATTGTACTTATATTTGGATGTACGCGGAAGGAAACACCTCGGCGAGGAGCTCATCTTTATGACAACCAACCGAGTTGACGCATTCGGTTTGACTGAGTTTCGATAACGAACTTGATTCCCTATGCAGCGGCATTTCTGAATGAACAACTCAATGGTGCATGTGCTCGAATGAATGTAAACAAGATAGTGGAATTACTTTTATGAATGAATTGTGACGCGATAGATACCGATAAACACACATGTGCATAAAACATCTAGTGATGGCGTAAAACCACTGAATGACTGTGAATCATACGAAATTGTCCCGCTGGTTGAAAACATCCCAGGTTCGTATTTGAGTT
This sequence comes from Hydrotaea diabolus, assembly GCA_963513945.1. NCBI lineage: Eukaryota > Metazoa > Arthropoda > Insecta > Diptera > Muscidae > Hydrotaea > Hydrotaea diabolus. Next base: position 217,694,779 of record OY740717.1, on the reverse strand, counting down.
CAACACATGAAGGGTACACACTTAGGCCATTCACGATCTGATGTTTTGGCCTCATTAGATGAGGTCGTTGTATAGAATACCAAATGAGTAAATTAAATTCTATATCACGCCTAGTTCTTAAGAATTAGACAGTCAAGCACATTTTGAGTTTATCAAACACTAATAAATAATTCAGCTATACAATCTTTACTTTTTCCAATCGACCAAGAATAACTCCAGGCCGAGGATGTAGTTCGAACTTAATACTATTCGGTACATTGTTTGGAATTAATAACTGAAATCGAAGTAAACCGGTTTAGTGTTAGATATATTTCCTACTCAAATGCAACTATCGATTTAAGCTGATGTCGCTCTTAAAATTACCTATAGAATGAGATCTTTGTCCAATTTGTCATAGACTGTTTCCACCGACATATGTACTTATACTATTGGTGAGGCATTAATTCTATGGATCTCTTGGTTTAAAAAAAATATCAAAACAGCAAATTTCAAATTTGCAAGTCCTCTTTTGCAGCAATCCGTAAAATCGGGACAGCGATATCCCGATTAAGACTTGGACGCTTTGTTCGATGTTGTTATTTGCCTAGCTGATTTGTCTTGACAGTCAGGAAAATAAAAAAGTACAATAAGACCATTAGCATGATCGTCCGGGCCGAAGGTTTTATACACTACACCATGAAATGCGTTAAAGACTCTTTTGGAAAGAACCTCATTTTCGGGGCCATAGTTGATGTAATATTCCGACACATGATATTTGTGATGCGTCCCTTTGGTCCGTAGATTCGTTTCCAAAGTTGAGACTAATTTTAAAAGTGAGTGCATATAAATTTGTAATTTTATTTTATTCTACTGTTTCAGATGCATGGCAAAACGTTATTGTTATTAAAGCCCATATGTACATAGTTCAAGAACATTGATTTTTGGGTCCATATGGGACACTCTGAGTCCCAAATTGGCTCAAATCATAAACATACATATATAAAAAAGTTGCACTGTTTTGGAAACCAATATGTCAACGAACAATAAGGAAGGGCTTGGGGCCCTAGCGATCAAACACCACGAACTCAGGGCCTAAACTCAGCCAAAACATGAAATTAATGTTATATTGAGATGCGTAAGGAGTACCATTGGTTTTAATCCCCCATATGTTCATGTTCAAAGGGAGTTTTTTAGACGCCCTTGGGATCCCAAATGTACTAAAATCTATAAATGTATTATAGACATTTGGCCCTTTGGTCAGTGTTCAATACAACCGATCTACAAACAGATATATATCTGATAAGTTATACTACTCTTTTTGTTTAGACTAAATTGGACATGGCTAGATCGTCTTAGAGTTTCATATAGGCATATATAAAGATAAGTATTTCTAGTTTTATACTTGTAAACGGAATCACTATTAATAGGAATTCTATGCAATTTCCATTGATTTGTTAGTGAACATTTTACCAAAAATTAAGTATATTCATGTTTTGGTAAGAAATTCATATTTGTTTTACATATTTGTGCCTAATTTGACTAAAATATCATCTTTGGTGCCTCTTTTTCAGAAATACAAATTTTTAAAAAAGGTCTCTGTCAAAAATTAAAGCTTTTTTGAATAAAATAACTCTCTAAACGCAACTTTCGTCTACATATTCTAATTATGGATTTCTAAGAGTCAATTAAACAAAAAGACATGAGTGTAAAAATTAACAAATTTACATCATTACTTAGTTCAAAATAATTTAAGGAATGTCTTTTTCTATGTATATTTTGGACAAATTCTTTAAGGCCACCCAAGTGCATTGTCAGATTCTTTGTTTTTTAAAAATCTTAAATTTTGCGTTTTTACTCGAAAATACAAATATACGGTTATTCATCAATACTGACTGCCCTCGTAGAATCCACCCGTCTCTATGTGATCACAACGCACACATTCGTTACATCCCTAATGAACCATTTAAATTCGACATCATTGCATGACGCAACTTTTAGTTTGTAGGAGAGAGAAAAAAACTAGCTCGTACTGTCAATTTCTTTTGCGTTTTTCGTATTCACACAAAAAGCAAAAGGAATAAACTTCACAGAATGCCAGAAAAGGCAATAATGAAAACAAAAATTGCCTTGTGTGAACGCAAGAGGCAAGTTCAAAAGGAAGTCATAAAAATTGACGCAAGTAAAGGTGGCTAGTGTGAATGGGGACTAAGTCTGTATTTACATTGGTCATTATAATTGCCGCAAGTCTTGAGTTCGTTGGACAGCGAATTAGAAAGAAACTGTGCACGATATAATCCTTATACTCACTGGTCGGGACCTACTGTTTAATGCCGGCTCAGAACGGCTAGTGCATTTTATGAAGAAGTTTTTACACGACTTAGAGATAAATCTCTTGCTCGCAAAATCTCCGGCGTTTACGAGATCGAAAAGCCGCCGACATAAAATTGATGAGAGTCGTGCACCCTTCACCAGCACGCACACACAAAAACCAACAACAAAATGATTCTCGTTCGTAATACAGAAAACTTTTATAGCAACAAACGTTGAGATCTCATGGCTAAAAATGCCAAAACAACTCATACTCATTTTCTACGAATGATGACGCTGCAGTTAATGTTGATTTTTTGATTTTGTGCTGATGACAAAATAACAAAATAGAATGTAGAGTGTGCAAACGTTTTGGGAATCTCCACAACACTGTGAGTCATCATTCAACCACGGCGCCGTAAAGAGTGATGCCAACTTGCTGGTTCTTCCACTGCTTGTGGTGATTTCTTATTACTGTGGCGATTTCCAGTACTTTAGCGTAGAGTATATACCGATATTCACTTAAAAAACCATTATATTGTTTTTGGTATTAATTTTACTTGAAATTTTTGGCGTAGTAACTTGTCATTCCATTAAATATAACTTAAAAAACTGATGATAACAAAAAATATTAGGGTTTTAAAACACTTCCGCACATCTTGTTTAAAAATTTGACACATATGTTGTTTTTTAATTTTCACTCAAAGCAAAATAATTTTTACAGTGTTTAGACATTTTTAATTTTTTTTCTAATTTGTTCCGTAGTGATTTTCTTCAAGTTCTGTAGCGTTTTTGCACATTTAATCCGAAGCGATTTTGCCTCGGAACAGTTGGCGACACTGACACAGAAAAATCTAATTCATTTTATACTCTCTTGGTTGAGTGCTCTCCCTCTCCCCTTTCTCTATAAATTTATATATATATACTTAATAGATGGTAAATTCTATTCGACATTGTGTTGGGAACAAAAATTTTATTTTTTATTATTTGCAAAAAAATGTTAAAATAAATATGTAATTATCAACTTTATTTAGAAGCTCGACTTTTCGGGTAATGATGAAAAGTTTATAAAGGAAATTTTGATATTTAATTCTTCCATAATTTTTTATGAATATCACCTTTAACCTTAAATGATATTACCACCCTTTTTTTATTACTAAAAATAACATTACAGTTTAAGAAAAAAGTATAGGTTAAATAAATCCATGATCCATTTCGAGGTTTCCTACTTTTTAAAAGAAAAAACACAGAAAATTCAAATTGAATGGGGACTGTTTATTATCATTTGAAAGAACATTCTTTGGCATTTATTTTTTGAAGATTATGTGTATCAATTGTTGGCCGCGGCTACGTCTCAGATGGTCCATCCGTTGAGTCCAATTTTCGATGACTCGTTCAAGCATTTCGACTGGTAACTGACGAATGACACGCGTGATGTTTTGCTCCAAGGCCTGAATCGAAGGGGGTTTTTCCGCATAAACTTTAGACTTTTCATAACCCCACAGGAAAAAGTCTAACGGTGTGATATCACACGATCTTGGTGGCCAATCGACCGGCTCAAAACGTGAAATTATCTGCTCACCGAAGTGTTCTATCAATAAATCAATTGATTGATGCGATGTGTGGGAAGTGGCGCCGTCTTGTTGAAACCAATTGTCGCCGAGATCACAAGCTTCAATTTCAGGCATAAAATAATCGGTTATCATGGTACGATGGCACAACGGTCTCCATTGACGGTTACGTTCTCACTGGCATCGTTTTTAAAGAAATATGGACCGATGATTCCACCGGCCCACACACCACACTAAACTGTTTTGTTCTGGATGAAGTGGCAGCTCTTGAACCTCTTCTGGTTGCTTTTCGTCCCAAATGCGGCAGTTTTGCTTGTTTACATACCCATTGGGCCAGAAATGGGCCTCATCGCTGAACAAAATTTGGCTCGAAAATGTCGGATCTTCTTGGAACTTTTTAAGAGCCCATAGAGCGAAGCGATGTCGCTTGGGAACGTCGGGCGGCTTCAGTTCTTGCACAAGCTGTATTTTGTATGCTTTCAATTTAAGATCTCGTCGTAAAATGCGCAAAGTCGTTCCATACGTCAGTCCGAGTTGCGCTACATTTTGTTCACTGCGTGCTGGTCATGGTCTATTCGGTCGAATATTATCCAATAATGAATGCTGGGTCTCAAGATGGGTGATGGTGTTGCGAATAGTACGCTCAGTAGGCCGATTATGTTGACCATAAGTTAAACGAAGTGCACGAAACACATTCCTCACAGAACGTGAATTTTCGTAATAAAGTTGAACGATTTGTAAACATTGTTCAGGCGAAAGTCTTTACATGATGAAATGCCAAATAATACTAAACAAAAATAACATGACAGCATGACACGACTTACACGTGATCTGTCAAAAAAGGCTATTGAAAAAAGTATCTCTACTTGGATTACCCATTACTACTAATAATACTCAGACAAAAAACAAGCCGATAATATATTAGTAAAAAAAATGTATTTGCTGAGTTGTTACAAATTTTAATCGATATCAAAGAATCAATAAATCGCATTATATTCAAACAACGCGATTTGTCGATGACGTAGGACGACTTCACAATACCGCAATATTACTTTAGCACACAATTTTTGAATAATGCTTTAAGTTTAAAGTCAGATTTTACAACATGTTTATTTTAAACATATTTTTTAAAAATAAACTAAAAAACAATTCACAAGGCTTAAAAAAAACAAAAATTTTGAATAATTATTGCTTTAAATATGCATTCATTTTTTTTTTTTTTATCAAAATTCACAATTATTTTTTGTGTTTGATAACCGGGTCAGACGAATAAAGTAAGAAGAATTTCGTTCATAGAAATTTCGCTTGTCTATATAACTGAAATAAATAACTATTTTTTTTGCTTTTAAATTGTTTTGGACATTTTGCTGTAATTAGACAGGTTTTATTTAAAAGCGAAAAATCCGCTGTAATTGCCGCTTAGGCGATAAGGCTTATTTTTTATTAACAATTATAGACGAAAAATCGAAATACTTTAATTAAATGACAATTTGACATTAACGCCTTAGAGATGTTTAGCTTTTTAAAATAAACATACTTATCATTGGTAGTTATCCCCTTTGTGCCATATTTATTCCCGTCGTTCCAATGTTAAATACATGAAAATCGTGCCAAGGAGTGCCAAAATTTTCTTTTATACATAGCTAATAGAATTTTTGAATTAAAACTGTAAAGGGTGTAGGTTAAGGATTTTTTTTTAAGGAATTTCAGTAATTTACCTTTCCCGCTTACCCGGAAATTTTATGCCGGGATCAAGGAAGCTTTTAAAAATCACCAAAATCCGATTTGCATTATAATTTTATAGTGGAAGAACTAAAATTAGGTGGATTTTATAAAACATGTTGTTACTCGGTAGAATTGGATTTTGAATGACCATCAGTGAATCATTTTTGAGGTACAATATGGACAAGTTTTATTTATTGTTGGAAATTGGAATATTATTTTAAATAATACGCGTATTCATCCCATAAAGGTATATGTAGAAATATTTCAAATAGCCTAAAACTAATTTGTGCTTTAGAAATGATAATTTATAAGTCAACAATTTCCGGAGAATTTTTTTTACTCGCTTAATAGGTGTTTTTTTCGTCATTTGTTCCAAGCCAATTTACAGTTGCTATTATCCGCTTTTCCAGGAAACGAAAAAGACCGGGGAAAAAAGTCTAGTAAATATAAGTTTCACTTAAAACTTTTAAAATCGATTTTGGAAGCCCATTTGAATGTATGCAAGTTAAATACCTTATGTGTGCTACAACACGTGTAATGTAAACATCGCGTCATGAACTGGTCGAGACTACGAATTCATTCATGAAATTTGCAAATGAGTAATCCAAATATAGGGAAAGTAAACGATCAATTCGTTGGTTTACGCTCTTGATAAACAGTACCCACTTGCGAATTCCCACGTACGTCAGATTTTTTAAATCCATACAATTTGGGTATTCATGAACTTACGTACATATATCACTTTAAAAAAGAGCAGTAAATTAAAGCTGTAAACATTGTGCATGTTTGTTTGATATACGGCAAAGTGGCTTTACTCAATTGAATTTCAGTGATTTGTTGTAATTCCCCATATATTTCCTAAAGGCCAGGTTGTGTCAGCTAATTACTGGGAATAGGTTTATATACTCGTAAGTGGGACTTTATGTTGATTGACGCCTGTTCATGAATACCTCGGACATTTATCTACAGATATGTAGACACGTACTCGTATAAATGTACACACTTAGGTGGACTCTCGTTGATATACGATAGTGATGACGTCTAAATCGGTACGTATCTGTACGATTGCAAATCTGTGTGTTTGTTTGTTTGGAGTGTACGGCAGATACACAATGATTTCAAGTTCGCTCATTTCATTCATACGCTCGCTCTCATATGTAGTTTCACTGATCGTTTAGAGTTGCCAGGTTTCTACTAATCTACTTTTACCCTATTCGTTCAAGAAAATCTGCAATTATTTGGAACAGATTAAAACTACATACACACTTCTAAAATGGCCTTAGACAATATTTTTTAAAATAAATTTGCAGTTTATGAAATTAAAAAAGTACGGGGGCTGTGCTGAGTGATTTCTGTTTTCACTTACAGGGACCTTTTGTTGTTAGCCATCTCCGAATGACTTGCATGGTGGAATGACCGATGCAAACCTTTGCAAAGAAAATTTCAGATTTTCTTCTTAGTGTGATAATATTTACCTACCACACTACAGCCGCCTACAAAAATAAGTACTAGTATTTTAAAAGCGGAATATTTGTTTCAAAATTATTTTAAATGCTCCAAACCCCAATTGGAATAATCTCTGCACGATTAATCGTATACGTAGCCTCTTAGGCCATGAGTCCGACACCAACCTCAGCCAAATTCTCAAAACAAAACCGTATTTGAATTCATATTTCAACCTCAGCCAAATTCTCAAAACAAAACCGTATTTGAATTCATAGTAAGCCCAACTTTTATATGAGTACACATATTTCCCGGTTGTTCCTTCATTTGAACATCGAAATACATAATTCGATTTGTAGCAAAATGTGTTTTAATTTGAGTACCCATATGTCCATAATGACAATTGATTTCCCCTTTTGGCAAATGGGGGCCTTTTTTGTGCAACAAGAGCCGATACATTCAGGAACCATGCCACTATTAAAGCCATGGTTCGTCAACAAAAAATGTTGATGTGTTAAATAAATACTCAAAACAATATAATTTTCCTGAAACCCGAACAGTTTGATGACTAAAACCTTTAGTCCCTAAAAGGTAAACAATTTCCCACTGACGGGTGAACCCTTATGGATAGTTTTCGAATTCAACGCAAAAAAGAAATATTTACATTTATGGATGAGTAAGGTTTCTGGCAAAAGTGCATTAATAGGATAATTACGACACCGGATACACGAAATACAGGACTACAGGTTTCGATATGTCTTTAACCTATGACAAATCCAACATCAGCGATGCATCATGAAATCCATAGTTAAGCTTCTATGGTTAAGCTTACAAATATACCTTTTTAACCACAGTTTGCCGTCGTATTTGAAAACTAACTTTTGCTAATAGAACAAAAATAAATTCTCGTAATACTCGTAAAATGCCTAAAGGCAAAGAAAATTGTTTGTGGTAGATAAAAGGAAGCCTCTCTGCAACATATAGCTCTGCAATATATATTAAGCATTTAATTTATTTCTGTTTTTCAATAGTTTGCAGATTATCATTTACCAAATCTCTTATTTTTTCAAATATTTTACCGTTTCCGAAGATCATCAAGAAAATTGTGGAATCGATGCCAGTTCGTACTGACGCTCCTTGAGAAAAAGTAGTAGTCAATAGGGAAGTATTTGATTCAAATAGAGTTTCACAAATAAAGTATTTTCGATTCTTCTAATTCTTATGATAACTAATTTTTTTACTTTCTCAAATTTAATGAAAAAGTTACGGAGACATATGTATATATTTTTCTTTACATTTTCTCAATAATATAAAATGTTACTGATTTTTTTATATGTCTAATATCACTTGCCCAATTTTTTTCCTGATGAAGCGTCATTGCTAACTAGCATCGATCCCTAATTTTGTCGACGATTTCTAAAACCCATTGAACAATGATTTCATTGGTGTATTGTAACAAATTATTTGTTTAAATTTCATTATATTTTAAGTAGTGCAAATCACTTCAAGAAAAAAGGTAAACGGCCAAAGCTGCCGTTCCCCGTTAATGGACAGTAATCCACATTAATATTCTTCATCAATCAATATTTTTTACATTTTAATTGATGTTTGTTACAACAAAGCCCACCTTAGCAAAATCCAATTTAGTAAATTAGTAAGTGGTTTAAATCGAAACGACATTGCGAAGCTTAAAATGTTTGGATTTGATTGTAAGCATTTTTCATTTTTAATGTACAAAAATTACAAGTAACAAACTAAATTCTATAAAAAAACAAATTTTATTGTAACAAAGCATTAGCTGGAAATACTTTTATATACAGTAGGTTATTAGATTCTGTAGTTATAACAACCAAAAAGTAAGATCGTATAGCAACTACGAAAAATCAGTTGAGTTTTTTAACATGCTTTTAAGTGTAGTTCTAATGACCGACCGACCTCCACACTTTAAAAGCGAGTAGCAATCAAACACGGCCAATATTATAAAGACATCGAAAATACCACCCTTGGGTATAATCGTTTTTAGGTTAAAAAGCGGCAAAAACGGGCAACCCTGCTTGACATTCATTGAAGAGAAGTCTGTACGTTAAAAAGATCCGACGGATTCATTCATTTATTCGTTCATTCATTCATGCATTCATCGTTTTTCTCGTACTCTCGTTGACAAGGTGGTGGGTACAACAAACAGTTTGGAGCTTGGGGATCACTTGCAGTTCGATCGCATAGATGAGCGCACTTTGACGTCGGGCACGGAAGCACATTTCGCACGATTGGCGCGAATAATTTTGAAACGGAAATATTAAAAGTGAACGAGTGATTTATTTTGAAAGCATACATTGAATTTTCCATATAAATTATAAAAGTTGTAAATAAATGATATAGTACATCTAAAGAATAAAAAGTTACACACATACCTATAAATGTATCTACGTATGCGTGTATCTAATGTGATCGACCCATTGCGGAACCTTAAATGATTCATACTAACGTAATGCAGATACAACAATATATATTAGTTCAGTTCGTGGAATCTCTAGCTACATGAATGTGAATCATAATTTTTGGTGCATTAACATTTCAAACCGAACCGAAGACATTTACCGACGTCAATATTACCGGTCTCTTGAAAAGTGTTTCTGTGAATACGAGTGAAAAAAGCGTGTGCTTAAAAATGATGGCGCCAGAAATAACGAAAACACGATTTTGTGGTCAATTTTCCTAGAATGACCAATAACATCGACCATCGACTTTAGTAACAACAACGTAGGATACTTTATCATTGCCACGACTGCATTGAAAATTTTTATAAATGGCTGTTATTTTAAATTATTGCTGTGTTTACGAAACTGTGAATTTAACAAATATCCCGCCAGAGTTTATGCGTAGACCATCAGTAACCAAAACATCTGGGATATTACCAATGCATGAGTACTCGCACGAATTGCTAGCAGAAAGGACAGAAACCGGAAAAAACCAGGAGAGCTTGCCAACGGTAGCAGCTGACTTGGCAAGTGATAGGGGGACAAAAGAACAAATTAGTAAGAAAAGAAATCTACGAAGGTCCCCCACTAAACGACGTGGGTCTAGCAGCAGCAGTAGCAGCAGTTCTTCGTTAAACAGTCAAAGTACTTATACCGACAGATCGGAAAGCTCAACGGCGACTACTGTCAGCAGCTGCGATACTAGGGCTAAGTTCAAAAAGTCTGAAACACATAGTATACCCACGCCAAATCAACCTGCTACATCTCCATTAAATACTGATCCTAATAGCCTAAATGTGTGCGATAGGGTCAGGGAACCCACACCACCTCCTCCGTCTCCCGTAGAAGTGCCTGTTGACCCACGTGTATGGAATGCGGATCACATAGCTGGGTGGGTAAAATGGATGACCAAACAGTTTAATATTGAGCCACAACCGGATACATCGCGATTTCCTGTTACCGGTGCCGAGCTATGCACAATGAGTCGGGCCGAGTTTTGGGTTTGCGCAGGTTCACGCGGAGGCGGCGTTCTGTTTGCTAAGCATTTTGCTTTAACGCTGCACAACGCAACGGGAAGGGAAACGAGTCCGATGTTAGATGACAATGATCCCAGTAAGTAAAACCACGTTTACTTTTTCCAATTAGACAGGGGCCATAAGGTTACAATGCCTAGATGTTTTTTTTGTTGGCTTTTGTTATTGCTCTAGTAGGTGGAAAACCTACTGCTGAACCATCATAGCACGCCGCTCAGTGGCGCTCGTAGAGCAAACCAGGTTGCAAATCAATATTTTCATGTGCACCTACGATATTTTGAATAAACCCATTTTATAAGAATTTTTTCAAAGCTTTCAAATATAGTTTAGAAGATTTATATAGTTTAGAACATATAACCGTTCAAATTTGACAAATTTTCGACTTTGAAAAAACACACCGTTTTAAGGTAATTTGGTCCGAATCCAGTTGTAATATTACAACTTGGCAACGAATCGTTTTATTTTTTTTATTGGTTGATGTATTTCATAAACGTAGACTAATTAAAAAAAAATATGTTTGCATTGTGTTTCGCCAGCTATTTTTCAGCTTTGAAGAAGAATTACAAAATGTATATTTTAAATATATCATCTTTAATTATTCCTTCATATAATTCTGCCTTAAGTCGGTTGCTCTTGCTTAAATTAAATACTGGCGCATGACAATGATATAATTGAGTTCCTGTCTTTGCCAATTGGAGAGCTATCTGAAGAAGCCTCTTGATAAATTGTAGAAATAATATACATTCTAGGACACTTTCAAAGCATCAAGGGTGAGGTAAAATGTGGAACTCTTCAACATGTTGGCAGCATCTTGAACTCACGAATAGAGTTCGAAAATAATTATATACGTAGTTTAGAAATGATTAGTCTTTTAAAAATACCTTATCCTACGAAGGTTAAGAAAATTGAAAAAATAAATTTAAATAAAAACAAATAATATTTTTTTAATGTGTTGGGTAATAATTTTAAAAACTTAAAAAAATCTTAAATTGGTAAGAATGATTTTTTAGTTACCATAAAATTGATTTTTCCACAGTTTTTAACTTTGATAACCCATAAGAAAGCACCTACAGGGCGTAGCACCCGTTCCAAAGACTCATTTCATCGACTGAACAAATATCTAGCAAATATGATTTTTGCAACTAAAAAACTCAAATGGCGTCCACATATTATGGAGTGCATACTAAATATGGCATTCTGTTTGCAACAAGATATTGATCGGAGACCCATTTAGCTAATATAAATCGATGGCCTCATATACAAAAGGGCGTAACTTTATTCTTCGAAGAACAAATAGCATTTGCAAAAACTTATTTTTTTTAAATAAAACTAATTTAAGTCCTTTAAAAAATATCTCCTGAATTGCATTGCAGTACAGGGCGTAATATTCATTTGCAAATATCAAAAGTTCAATTTAATTGATTACGCTACACTTGGTTTCGTAATAAATGCGACGCTAGCAATCAATTATGTGTTTAAAAAAGAAAAGTCCTAATCGAATGAGGTTCGTTTTGAAAGGCATTTCCACATAGTTATTTGAATAAGCCATAATTGAAACTTTTGGACAATCCGGGCGGACTTTCGAAGTGTTTATATTCAGCCAGGTATACATACGTATACACACGTACATACATACATATAATGTTTAGCTGTGTATGTGTATTAACTGCCGATTGAATGTTTTCCTGTAGCATTTCCTCCTCAATTTCCGTTCACACGTTGTTATTTCACGTATCTACAGTTCTCCGCCCACATCATCAGAAATCCATACAGCCACACACACACCTAAACCATCCCCACCCCCAGCCACAAGAGGGAAACAATGATAAACAAAAGATAAATGCGCAAAGAGTCATGACATGCCCTGCTCGGTGACCCCTGCTGTTTGCTAGTGATTTCATTGTTTGCCAACGGAATTCAATGATTTTCTCTGCCGCCTGGATGAATGAAGTCTTGGCGAATGAAGCAGCTCGAGGATTATTGTGACTTTTATTAGATGCCACATCCTGTGAGAAATTATCATATTTACATCGTTTATTACAGTTCATCACTTGAGCCATTCGTGGCAACAATCCCCTCCTCATACACCCACCCCACCGCCCCAACTGTCCGTCCGTCCGCCAATGCCCTTGCCGAGGTGAGTTCACGCAATGAAAACCACACGCGTTTGTTTTCCTTTGGATGGGATGCTTCGCTTATGGCCGTGAGTGAATGAATGTCTTATGGATGAACTCATTTTAAAGGTTATTAACTTAACGCGAACACTTTTAAAATTGTCCTAGTACTTCGGTGCTGGGGCGGGCGGGTGTGCTTTAGTTGATTTTCGGAGCAGTTTCTGAACATAAAAACGGTCTTAAAGGATCAGCCGTAATTATATCTGTTTTTCCTGTGAATTTGATGGAAAGCATCAAATGAATCTCATCTGTAGGTGAAAGGTTCTCTCTCTATGCATACGGACAGAGGTTGTATGTGAGTGTGTAAATATGTATGTGTATGTGGTACATGCCTTCACATTCTCGTACACACGTGGGCACACACGCCAGGAAATCAACCAACTTCTTATCATTTAATGAGCCCTCGTTGTTAGTCGAGCAATGAAAGGGTGCGAAAACAATGACTTGCCATATATTTTACCCTTATCGGCATTTGGGAATCTATGAGTATTGCCATGGACTCGTCTTCTTCGGCCGTGAAAGCTGAAAGGAGGCTATTGTTTTTTGGCCACAGAATCAATGCGATACTCGCAAGAAGTTTTTGTTTTTCTTGGCAATTCCCTAAACGGCGATTTATACCAGGTTGGCATTTGAAGATTTCAATCGAGCATAGACATTAATAAAATCAAACTGGTCAGTTTAGTGTATTTGGATTTGTATGGTCATTTTGTGCGATATCCGTACGTTGGAGAGTGCTATTCTGTGAACTTTATACTGTTGGCCATTCATTCATTTTCTATTTAGCGAGGAAGATTGTCTCTACCGTTGCATTTAATCCTTTTTCAACCATTTGAGAAGAAGTGAATTATGTTTGGCACATATCGGAAAGATTACGCCACTCTTATTCGATGTGTGTAAAAACATGTTCTGATTCTCATGAAAGGTGACGTACTCGTAAGCACTAACGATTTGACGAATATACTTCGATTTTTGGATCCTCAATTGGGCCGTGACACACCCACACACCTACAATCCTCAAATGACAAACTGGTCAAGAGTAAGGAAATAGATGTTTGCTGTTTGTATGGTATTGACGAAATAAATCTTGGAGGAAACTGGGCGATGGCACACCCATTTTTATAAGCAGTGTAGCGCCGAGGACCTTTTATATTTTTTTGATACATTTTCTTCATCGAAAGTATAGCGATAACAAACGAGCCGCATTTGAGGCTTATTTAATATATTTGCACAATTTTTCGACTTGTTGTCTTTTTATAACCTACACTGAATTCACCTCAAAGGACTCGAGATAGATTGTATGTTACATATACCGATCGATTCAAAATCACTATCTCTTTGGGCGATGTCCGTCCCCCACTCTGTCCATCCATCGTTGTAATAGAAGTACATTTCGCAATTACGAACCGATTTCTATGAAGCTTGGTACATTGTTCAGCAAGGACGAATCCTTTTGAAATCAGTTCACATTGTTTCTTGTTCTGATATCATATACGGTCTTCTTCTGATTTAAGGTTCTGTAGTTCTAGCAACCACAAATTAAACGGAAAGTACAAACATGTTTTATAGTACACCAGAAAACATTTTAAATTCGATCTAGCACAAATGGAGCATAGAGCGTTAACTACAACTATTCCTGGTGGAAATGAACTACATATCGCTATAAGTTTTCATATAACTCCAAGAAAATATGACACTTCCACTTTAGAAATATAAAGACCCACCTTAGCTACATTCCAGACAGAGGCGTATGACTAAGCGGTGTAGCGTACTTAATATAAGTAGTGTTGTAGCACCCTTGAAAAGGTGGGAATATGACATGTGGTTTATACGACATGTGGTCATATTATTTGTGTGCATTGAAATAAAACTTTGCGAAAAAGGGCGGTGCCACGCCTTCATTTTTAAATGCGTTGTAGCAACCATAATAATGGACCGATTGCCTTTTAAAAAGCTTAATATGTATATATCTTGACACCATATGCAAAAATAGAAATATTCTGCATTAGGTCAACAAAGATCCCTTCTAGTGTCTCTCAAACAAATGACCCGGACCCCGACGGTTCGATTTCTTAAGACAAACAAATGTCTTAAAAATTACCATTTTCCGGGTTTCGAATAATCCGATTTTTTTGTGTCGAATAACCGGTTTCTAAAATTCTCCTTAAAACCTTTACATTACGAGACACAAATTCATATATGTGACGCGCAATAGAAAGGGACCTAAGGGTAAAACCAGGTTTGTTCAGGAGAGCCATTTTAAAGATTTAAATACGTGTATCTTTGGTGTACCATCACTTTCATAAAACGCGCATATCTCTGGGAGGGAACACTTTTGGGGCATGGGGTCGGTCTCATTCGATGCTCAGATGTTGTCCACATCAAAAAAAAGTGAAAACTGATTTGTTTACCGTTAGGTCCCTTTCTCTATGCGCTGTCACATATACTCGTATTTATTTATAAATATATAGCAACTACTACCATGAAATACATATTTACACTTGGGTGGATTGACTTGTGCGCAGCCAATTTGTTCCAATGTAACCCTCCAGGTTGCTCCAGTTTAAAGCGAATCCTAAAATATGTAGATACCATTCAGGGTACCTTTCAAAGATAGTTCTTTTTTAATTCATTTATTTCTGTATTAAAATATTAAATATGAGAATATGAGAAACACTTCATCAACAATATGAGATATGTTTGAAATATAATGAATTCGTCTAAAAAATGCCTTAAACAAATTTTATCTTTATTTAAATCCGCGTTCAAGTACCGGCACCACTCTATTATATTTGGCGATTTATTTAACCAGGGGCCGCTATGGTGTGTTGTTTAGTGCTGCTATCATACCAGTAAGCCAAGTTCAACTCCGGATAAGAACATCTCACAATTCATTTTAAGGCGGAGTTCCACCTCGTAAATACCGGCGACTTTACGAGTAAAATATTAATCGCTAACCCATGTAAAAACCTCTCCATAAAATACAATAGCCGTTGAAAGCCTACTAAACAGTAGTTCTCGGCCAGTGTAAAAAGAATTTTGTTGTGCACAGATTACTAATTTGAGAGAAGTTCCCCTTGCTTTTTAACGGGATGTTGTGGGACCCAAGTATTTAACCAAAATTATATAATCAAGAAAGTCATTGACGGGGTTTTAGTGGTGTTTTGAAATGAATTTATAGCTATTTTTTATTTTCTTTTAGCAGAATGTACTTCTTGCATGGGAAAAAACGGTTCAACCGTTTTTTTTAAAAATATCATAAATGAAAAACGGTTTTCTTAAAATTGCCGTTTTTCGGTAAAACCAAAAACCGATTTTGTAAAATTTATGACCCTACACCGCCTTAATGGAAGAAGCAATCCGTCCACTTTGTGTTATATCTTTAGAGTATACAAAGCCCGTTACCAGAAACAGGTAATTTTTCGTTATCAGTCTGCTGGTTTTGCAATACACAGGCAATGTACGGGTTTTCATGATGGCATTCCAAAACGTTCAAGTGCATAATGACAGCAGACATTATGACACGGGATCGAATTTTATATAGTTCAATGACATATTGGTACTTTTTTAGTGGCACAATGTAAGCAAAGCACTGTTATATCGTCCATGGATACAATCTAATTTGTAAAAGACTTCTTCAGTCGAAATGTTTGACTAAACTACCTATCGGTAGTTCATTCTAAAGTAAGCGTTTTTTAATACTCTATATATCTTCCTACGCTCATATCAATCTTACTGAAAATTAGTGGACAGACATATTATTAAAAGAATAACTCAACGGCGTAAATACTATCAATGCAAACGACCTGGATAAGCTTAAAAAACGGCGTAGGGTATATGTAAGTCGGCTCAACCGGGTGCAACTTGCTTACTTGTTTCTTTCACTAATGCTGGACGTGAGTATATGTATACGTATTCAGTTTATAAGAAATATTAAAGAAAACATTTAAATAACTTCTTAGCAAAAATTCATTAAGTACTACACATTACAATTTGCATTACTTTTAATTTTGCATTACATTACTTTTTGGTGATGCTAGCTTAAGGAAGTACTTATGAGGATGATGTGTGGCTGTAGTTCTATTGAAGGGACAATCACTAATATAATTTTGGTTTTCAGTTCTCTCTCAATTTAATCTCTCATTTTATGAGAGCTGTAAACAGAAAAAGCAACAAATAACTATCATCTCATATGACCACCGACTGTAGCGCAGTGGCTAGTGTCTGCGTCTACTAACCGAAGTGTTCTATCATTAAATCCTTGCATAAGTTTATTTTTATATGTATAATTATTTTCTAAAATTTTGCTATCTCACTCGCTTTCGTACGCGGACTACTTATTCTTGAGCTCGGGTATGCTGGTAGATACGCACTTTCCTTTAATGTCATCATAACGCTACTTGGTAATGAAAGTACGAGTATTTGCTGTGTTTATTCATGTTTTCCCGTATTATTTTTACACCCTTACGCAAAGATATCACAGATGCAACAAAAATAAAGTTTTAATTTTAAAACTTTTTCTAATATTTCGTGATTAGTTGCTGGACCGAGTATGATATTACGTAGCGCATGATGGAGGGTGTGCGTCATGTAAACGGCCGATTCCTGATTCGGTCAGTTAGTGTTCTGATCAGAATTTTAATTTCAATAATGATATAATCAGCTTGTGACAATGCTTTTTCGTGAACGTGGATTGTCAAGTTACATACTCGTATTACCTACACACAGAGAAAAAGTCAGTTGGAATTCGGTCCAAACTATATAAATTCGGTTGGATAATTTCTGTTGCAATAACCACCATTCCATAGTATTGATGGTATCACGGTTCGAGATATCATATAATGGTTGTTACAACCATATCACGGTATTCACAGCCCATATTAACTATTGGTCGCGACAACTGGCGGTTATGCCAACGAACCGATTGTGATGTACTTGTTACTTTAGTACCAAAAATTGGTGGTGACAACAGATTAGATAATTTAGTGACCAAACCGTGCTTAGTTGGATGTTGTAACATAATATTGTTTATACCAACATTAAAAACAAACCCTATAATATTTTATCGATTTTAGTCACAACAAAACATTTGTTCACTTCGAAAACATATTTGGAAATCCCTAAAAATTAAATAAAAAAAAGACATGGTCAAACAGTTTAACTTTCTTGCTTCAGACGGTTAATGCTTTCAACCTACTCGTATACTGCCTAATAAATAAACGAACAATAAATAAAAAAATATTTTTCAGAATAAAAAACAGGCTTAGCTGTAATTTAGCGATATTACTCAGACTTGATCAGAATTTTCGGCATAGATAGACCTCCTTATTTTAAAAACAACAACTAATTTTTTGGCGAGGACGCATTTTTCCCGAGTTACGGCCACCCAATGACAATAAATATTGTTATATACCTAAATGAATTATTTTCAGAGTGGGTTAAATATAATTTTTTTTTCAAAAGTACTAATAACCAACAACCAACCCATGTACACATTCAGTTGCAATAATCATATTAGTCTTTTAGGACTACCCACATTTGTTTTCTTCACCCGAAAGTGTCAGTTCACTTTATGGAAAATTGCTGTCTTCCCAATCAACATTCGGTTGTAACGATGGAATACATGGATAGTACGTGCAACCACAAACATTCGGTTGACAAAAAATTCGGTTGTGGCAACAAATCTGCTCTCTGTGTGTATTATGTCATATCCCTCCTGACTGTCGAGTTTCACTGAAAGGTTATACTAGTGTTCCGAACCAATATGTTGCAGGTTATGGGTGGTACAAATTTACATGTCATCAATAAATACTGCTTGCCCTCCACATGGGTGTACACCTCCTCAATCCAACGGTCGATGCCGACAACATACTGTCGAAGATTAGCTCCCCTTGCGTACGTTATAATAATTTAAGCACATGGTTGGTTTGAACTTTTGCATTATATACAACCCAGTACTTCCGAGGTCTACCATTTGGCGCTCACAACTTCTCTGCAAATGAATTCGTTTGCTGTCACGTTGGATCACAAATTAATTCATTTGATTTGATTTGTACACCGACATCTTACTGCTAAGGTGAACTCCATTTTCCATTTCGAAGTTGCTGTTTTTGACAGGGGGCAACGCGCAAAGTTGCGGCAAGCAGAATCTGGCATAGGTTGGCATTTATTGCATTTTTTCAAAAACAACAACGTTGGTATGGTGTGAGCTTATTTATTCATTTACCACCCGTAGGGCCACATTGAAATGTTCTCCGGTGCTGCTCTACTTCAGTGTCGTTGGATTGCTAGTGTACGTTTCAGTTACGCCAAGGAACTCACACGTAACGGATGCTAAAAAAAGTCGCAGCGCGTAATCGAATAGTTCAGTTTGGCAGTGACTGTTTGTGGTGCAAATATATGAAGTAAATAAAAAAGTTTGATTTTCTTTTTGCAAATAAATCAATTTAAATTTTGTTAATCGAAAAAGTGAGCAGTCGGCGGTATTTTGCATAGATTTTCAATCAATCTATTTGTCCGGCTATTATGAGTGTCAGTGTGGACGTGGGCGTTATGTGGCGCCTATCGGAAGATTTCAATCGTCGCTTTGGTGTACGTATGCAGCCACCGCCGCCGCCTCACCATGCCCATTATCACGGGCATACGTCACATCATCATCCAGCAGCCACGGCGCGATCTATGATCTTTAATGGTTTGTCATGATTCAATATTTATGAAATGGTGTTGAACCCAACAAAAGCGCCTAAGTAGTGCTGTTACCCTTAGAACTGTCTCAGATTGGAGGCCAACCCAAAAATTACCCCATGATATAATAAACATCGAGGGATTCAGTCGGCAAATAACTTACGTTCTTCTCATACTCGTGTATCAGACCTTTTTAAATTGTTATACAAAAAATAGTAAAATTCGTCACATTTTTAATTTCGCCGTGTTTTATTTGACAAGCGGAAAAATCCCCTTAAAACCCCGCTACAGCGATAATTTCAAAACCTTAACGCTATTTTTATTTACTAAAAATGTGTTGCATATACGCGTAAAAAAAATATTTTTTTTTAATCTTAAATTTAAAGTAAAAAGTTATTCGACATACTCTAGGCTGGCTTGCTTAATTTTTTCAAACTTACTCAACCCTTTTTTTAATTATTTTTTTTCCAATTTTTCTAAAAACAAAAGATTTTTGACGTGTTTATACAAGATATTTTTACTACATAAAAATGTTTAATGATTTTCGGTAACGATTTAAACGATTTATTGCCTCAGCGGAATTTTAAACAAATTCTTTTGCTTAAAAATAAAACACGCATTTTGAACACCAATTTAAATTCTAAAGACATCGATTAAAGTAAAAAAGTCCTTATGAATTTTCTCAATTTTAAATAGAAATTGAATTAGTGGAATCGGTGTCTTTTGAAAATCAAATGGAATATTCTGAATTTCGGCTGAAAGCAGGCTTTTGAATTTATGTTGGTGTTTGTAAATTTTAAATCGGTGTTAGCTATATTTCAAATGGAGTTTTTTTTTACTTTTATAGCATGCACCCTACTGTGGAACAGGGTATATAAATCAGAACACCCATATTACGATGGAGAAACAAACAACCTTGTTCCAATTTGGCCATATGGTCTCATTTTATGATAAAGTCCCCATAAAAATTGTCTGGGGGCCAAAGCATGTATATATGGGTACCAAATAACAAGTTGTTTACGAATTCAAAAATGATATTATTATTCAGCTAGGGCTAATCCGGTCAATTTTAAAATGTTTATACATATACGAGTACATAGGAACCAAGTCTCAATTTTAAGTGTGACGCTATTTTTAAAATCGGGGTTAATTCGGAGACCGTCCAAGGAGTCAAAAAACTTGTTTTAAATTGGCTTTTCTGCATCCAGAAGTGGGGGGTATAATATAGAGATGGTGTTAAAATATTTATTGGACTCTATAAAGTATGTCTGTTGAAAACACAATAGCGGTCAAACGAATCTAATTAGGTCTCTGAAATTTTGCATGACGATAGCTTATGGTCGTACGCTGTTGCGAAATTGGCTCAGGGGTGAAAGTTTTCATTTACAATTTAATTTGCTTCTCAAATCATAAACTAAGTGGACTGAAGGAGGGAAGGGGTAAAATAGGTACTATTTGTTTGGACGCGCTCAAAGTACTTGAAAAAAGAGCAAAGTTGCTGAACATTTTAGCGCGTGTGACCCAAAAACCGTCATACATGGTCAAAACAGACGATCAATAGTCAAAATGGGCATATGGGTACTCAAATTAACGTATGGGCTGAAAATATGTCGAGATAATTCGAAAAGAAATCTCTCGGAAATGGTACGTGCTGGAGAAATATTTTAAACAGATTCGTAGCCAGGGTCTCGTAATCAATACGTAAAGTATATTTGATTAGATCATAGCGAAAGATTATTTTGTTGCTCAGTGTTATTTTCATTTTTATTAAATAAAATTCGTTAATTAGTAAAATTTAATCCCAAATTAATAATTTTCAAAAATTTTAGTTTTATTTAAAGAATATTTTTCATAGAAGCGATACATTAAAAAAATGCGATAACTTTTAAACAAAAAAGATATATTCAAGAGCGCGACATTAAACACAATTATTGATTTTTGGTTAGCGGAAGCTAATGGAATTCCTACAACTCAAATGGAAATAACACTGAGCAAAAAAAAAAAGGCAATTACCAAAAGCAAATCAAAGCAAATCTGTTTTCCAAGTGAGATCCAATTTAATATAGACAGAATTGGCTCCGCGGAATACATTGTGTACACAAATATGTCAAACAAATGTCTTACTCGAAGCTTAATGCAATAACTAATATTAAAAATCAAAAATCACAAAAGTGAAAAAGGACCGTTTTTTTTGGGACAATTCGGCACATTTTGGGTTCGTAGCAAAATTGGCTTTATTTTGAGTACTTCTACTGACCATTGACCGCCCGCTACCTTTAGTTCCATAAAGGGAAATTTTTTTCACCCTGGGCTAACATCGCCCATTTACAATTCCAAATAGCTTATGACCATAAGCCATTATCACGCAAAATTTCAGAATCCGAGATTTATTCGTTTGGCCGCAAATGCTTTATTGCTGACAATAATGGAAATTAGAAATATGACGTCACCGAACGGAATGCGAGGTCTGTTTAATAGAATAGGAGAAATTTAATTTTTCTTAAAAAAATATTTTTTTATTCATAAATTTCTATATTGTCCCCTTCAAAGTTTTCCCCTCAGATAAACTTGTGCCAGCGTTTTTGCCAATCCTTTTTGGTATGGCAATTCACGAGTCGGTCAAGTGGCATATAACTTCGAGATAATACTAGTTATTCACCGTACAACTCACGATGCACTACGACACGGTAATCGAAGAAACCCATGAGTAAAACCTTGACATATGATCGAACTTGGCGTGCATTTTTTGGTCATGACTCTACTTGGCTCCTCCATTTGGACGATATGACTTTGGTTTTGATGTCATTACCATATACCCATGATTCGTCACCAGTTATGACCCTTTATTTAGAAAATCTGGATCGTCGTTAACGTCATTTAACATTTACTGAGCAATTTCCATACAACGTTTTGTTTTTTTTTTTTTTTATCAAATTTGAGCAATTTAGGATCGAACTTTGCTGCCAAACGCTTTATGGCCAAAATTTCCAAAAAAAAATGAATGGCACCCAGAAAAAAAGTATGGTTGGGGTAACAATATTCGAAGAGCACCATACTATTGTTGGTTATATGGTTGTGGTCCAACAATATTATGATCATCACAACAATAGTATGGTTCACACAACCATTCTATGATCCCCATAACAATATTATGGTCCTCACAACAATAGAATTATTCACACACAACCATACTATGATCCCCACAATCATATTATTGTTCACATTCAACCATACAATGATCCCACAACCATATTATGATCCTCATAACCATAGTATGTTTAACGTACAACCATAGTATGATCCTCACAACCATAGTATGACTTACGCACAACCATACTATGATCCCCAATATTTTTGTAAAGACTGGATTACGTTGTAATTCAACAATAAAGAATTTTATTAAGCAAGTATGTAATAATAGGAGTAAAAATATTTTCGTTATACTAATCCGTAGTTTTTTTTGAAAAAAATTAATTACTATAACTATTATTGGGTAAGATACGAAAAATAACATTGTCAAATTAAAAAAAAAATAAGGTTTTGCCGGTATGATTACCGTAATCATGTTATTGTTAACATAAAACCCATGAAAACAATACTTTTGTCCCACCAACCATATTTATATTGTTGCTTCAACCATATTTTAATTTTTAAATTTGGCAACAATACTATTGTTACATTTTAACAATATTAATATTGCCGCAATAATACTATGGTCAAAATGAAATTAAAAAACAATACTATGGTTGCGACGACCATACTTTTACTGCAGCGAACATACTATTGTTGCCTTGACCATACAGTAACCATATCTTTTCTCTGCGTGCATGAGCCAACCGATATGCCGACATCCTCTGCAAATTCTGTACTAGCGATTCGACGATTCTCCATAACAGTTTTCTTCACTTAGATTGGATTTCAAATGTGACGCTAACTCGACTGGGTCTCAAATCAGGAAGTATAAGGACTATACCAAAACATAAACCGACGTAGTCCTACTTCGTCAGAGTTGGTTACATGTCCATCGTAATAGACTGTGTCTATTTTCATTAATGCTACACCTGATACGCAATACATCAAGATACAAAGTTTCGCACAATGTACAAAAAATCGTT
Source organism: Hydrotaea diabolus (assembly GCA_963513945.1). NCBI lineage: Eukaryota > Metazoa > Arthropoda > Insecta > Diptera > Muscidae > Hydrotaea > Hydrotaea diabolus. The sequence goes on along the minus strand of OY740717.1, from coordinate 217,671,273 downwards.
GAGATTGCAACCTAATTATGAATTTGTTCGTTTGGGCTAACAAGCTTAGTTAGCTAGTTAGTTGGCAATATGGTAGCCTGGCAACATTAAACTAAACTTGTATGGCAACATTATTTCTCTTTGTATTAATCGAATGGAATCTAAAAACAATATTTAGGTAGTTGTCATCCTAACTCTATTAATTGCTATACTCTCGCATTTTATAAATGTGCAAAATGTTTTTGAACTATCTTACTATTTTATTATTTATCAAAATTAAAAAAAATAGCCGATTAGACCTGTTGTTTTTTTTTGGTTAACATTCTTACTTCCCCTTATATAAGTACATTACATTAAGGAACAAATGGAAAATTACAAACAAAAAGAAGTTAGAAAGAAGAAATGAAAAATATGAACTTTGTTAATAATCAAAATTTTATTATTTAATTATATTTCATTGTTTATTATATACCCAAGTTATATACAACAAAAGCTCGAGTATTGAATGATCACCCCATAATTAGTCCTTATTAGTTTCATAATCCCTTTTTTCTGGCCTAGTAATGAAAATGCGAATATTTATCACCAAAAATGGTTTTGTTTTTCAAAGTATTCTCCAGCATAATTTATTTGCATGCGTTCAAACCAATTGTCAAATCACTTTTTCCACTCCGATTGAGACACCTCCAAAACATGGGTTTTGAACGCTTCAACAGCATCTTCTGGCGACGATAATCGTTGACCACGTATTTTTTTGATGTGTGGGAATAAAAAGAAGTCATTGGGTGCCAAGTCAGGGCTGTACGGCGGATGACCCATCAATTCAACGTTTTGGCCGGTCAAAAAGGCGCTGGGTTGAGCCAATGTGTGATAGCTCGCATTGTGATGGTGCACAATGATTCGTCTTCTCTTGTTCGTATTTTGAATTTCTCCGAAGACTTCAGGCAAACAAATTGTGGTGTCCCACTAAGAATTGACCGTCCTACGTTGCTCAAGCGGAACAGTCGCACAAGACCAGTTCTGCCGAAGAAACTGGCGACCATTTACTTCGAAGTGCTTCTTCCACGAATAACTTTCGTTGGATTGCCTCGTCTTCGAAGACCCACACGGTTTTGTTTCGGGCTCATACGCATAAATTCACGATTCGTCACCTGTGATGATCCTATAAACGTCTTTTGCAGCACCGCGATCGTATTTTTTCAAAATTTCTTTGCACCAATCGACACGAGCCTTTTTTTGAACGATTGTCAAATTGTGCGGGATCCAACGAGAACAAACCTTTTTTACTGCCAGGTGTTCATGCTTATCAAATGTATGCTGGTGGAAGAAATGCCCAAGGATGTCTCTATCTCACGGTATGTCACATGACGATCTTGCATTATCAGTTCACGCACGGCATCAATGTTCTGTGGCACAACGGCCGTTTTTGGACGACCTCCGTCTTTGAATGAGCGTCGGCCACGATTGAATTCTTTAAACCAGTTTTTCACAGTGCTATAGGATGGTGCTTCATCGCCATACAAAGATTTTATTTCATCGATGCACTCTTGTCGTGATGATCCACGTCGAAAGTTGTGAAAAATGATCGCACGAAAATGTTCACGAGTGAATTCCATTTTTTTGCCAAGTTGATTTTTTCAAGTCACTGTAAACAACACAAATGTTGGTCGTACGTCAAAACGTTCTAAGTACGTTTATGCTAAAAAATATCAAACTTTCCGATGGAAATGTTAGATGGCGCCAGACCACACTTAGTGTTGCCTAGGTCAGAAATATTATATCAACCCTCGTAATAATAAACATATTTTTATATAGTAGGATAAGCTTTATATAGTAGGGTAAATCTATGAATTAAACCACTTTAAGCCAACTCGCTTGCTAGCCGACTTATTTCCATACACACGATGGTTGAGTGTCCTCAAACGAACACAACTTTTGACGACTACAATAGATGGACAGTAGGACGACAAGGCTTAACCGAAACACAAAGTGTTTATTTCCCTCATAGGTGTCACGAACAACATCAGCGCCGAGTTAAAACACTTCTGTAACGCTGTGTAACGTGGGAAATAATACGAACCAAGTGACATAGTGTATATACTAAAATATTGTGTAGTGACGGGTACGGGTATATGTATATCAAAATTTTTATATATTTTGCAGACCTATTTCTTTTAAAGTAAAATAAGCGCATACAGTTGAGTGCTTTAAAATATTGATACGAGGGTTGCTAGATGCAAACTGAAACTTTCGTTGGAAACTTTTACATTTTTTAGCATAACTTCACTCAGAGCGGTTTGTCATTTGAGGGCGAATTGTTTTTTTTACAATGTGTTGAAAAATTCATCTCAGTCAAAAAATGGAATTATTTCGCGAACATTTTCGTGCGATGATTTTTTACGATTTTCGGCGTGGATTACACTGTGGAACATTTTTGGGGTTATTGTCTGGGGGGTGAGAAATTCCAATTCAGGGTGATGGTACTAGGTCAGTATATTAAAACCCTCAAAGGGTGTTGCGTTCGTATGTGCCAGTTTAAGTGAAGTTACTTAATTGTAAATAAAAGCAGAACGCGTTAATCGATTTCTATGATCTATGTCGCATTTTGTTTATAGGTTATGTGACTTTACGTGAAAGTTATAAGACTCGACACGTTTTTCCGTTTGGGATTTATATGCTTTAAAAAAAAAAAAAATTTTTTTTTGGCAAAATTTTCTTCATAAATTTATTTCTAATTGCAAAAATGTTGATTTGGTAGAGAAACACAGTATATTAATGGATTAAAGAAAATGTAATTATTAATTTTTCTCAATTTATTTCAGCAAAATCGAACTAGTCGTTCTCGAGTTATGTCAAACTACGTTTTTGCCAACATTTTACAACTAAGCGAAAAAACATCAAGATAAGGAAAAATGTAAAAGGTCATAAAAAAAACTGGCACATACGAACGCAAAACCCTTGGAGGGTTTTAATATACTGACCTACACGCAGAAAAAAAGTATGGTTGGGATAACAATATTCGAAGAGGATCATACTATTGTTGGGTATATGGTTATGGCACAACAATACTATGATCCCCACAACCATAGTATGATTCACACTTAACCATACTATGATATCCACAACCATAGTATGATCCTCACAACAATAGTATGATTCACACTCAACCATACTATTATCTTTACAACCATATTATGATCCTCACAAACATAGTATGTTTCCCATACAACCATACTATGATCCCCACAACCATAGTATGATTCACACGCAACCATACTATGATCCCCACAACCATAGTATGATTCACACTCAACCATACTATGGTCCCCAAAATTATTTATTAGGATTGGTTATTGTTGTTATTCAAAAATAGAGGTTTTTATTAAGTATTTTATTTTAAATTGCATTACTTTTAGTTCATAGCCAGATTTGAGGCCATGTTTTTATTAAACATTTCATTCAAGAAACAAAAAAATATATTCCAACGGTCAAAAAAACTTTTAGTTGCCAGCAGGGGTGAATGCGACTTCACCATCCGTAGACACCAAGTAACGAATGTGATAAAACCATGATCAATGGCTATATACTTAAGTGCAGGCAGATTTTAAATAAACGAGAACCAGTCGGTATTAGAGTATTTCACCGAACAAAGTAATGACAATAAAAATCCCTCGAACTACATTCCGATTGTTGTAGTTTTTTTTTAATGTACAACAACCATTCACTGTATCGTGTGCACGTGTTTTTTTGTATATCAAAAAACATACGCACACACATACATGTATGCTTTATAAAACCTGTTTTGTTATGTTCATAGTCGCAATCATACTGTATGATTGCCGTAATCATATTATTGTTAACGTAAATTTTAAACAACAATACTTTTGTAGCACCAACCATGTTTATATGGTTGCTACAACCATATTTTCATTTCTAAATTTGGCAATAATACTATTGTTACATTTCAACAATAGTAATATTGTCACAATCATACTGTTAACAAAATGAAATTCATAAAACAATACTATGGTTGCGACGAACATGCTTTTATTATAGAGAGCATACTATTGTTGCGGTGACCATAGTGTAACCATATCTTTTCTCTGCGTGTATTGATGGTGCTGTATGTACACACGATACAGTGAATGGTTGCTGTCCATTAAAAAAAAGCAACAACAACAATCGGGAGGTAGTTCAAGGGATTTTTATTGTGTTTACTTTGTTTGGTGAAATACTCTTATACATAGCGACTGGTTCTCGTTTATTTAAAATCTGCCTGCACTTAAGTATATACCCATTGATCATGGTTTTATCACATTCGTTACTTGGTGTCTACGGATGGTGAAGTCGCATTCACCCCTGCTGGCAACTAAAAATATTTTTGACCGTTGGAATATATTTTTTTGTTTCTTGAATGAAATGTTTAATAAAAACATGGCCTCAAATCTGGCTATGAACTAAAAGTAATGCAATTTAAAATAATATACTTAATAAAAACCTCTATTTTTGAATAACAACAATAACCAATCCTAATAAATAATTTTGGGGACCATAGTATGGTTGAGTGTGAATCATACTATGGTTGTGGGGATCATAGTATGGTTGCGTGTGAATCATACTATGGTTGTGGGGATCATAGTATGGTTGTATGGGAAACATACTATGTTTGTGAGGATCATAATATGGTTGTAAAGATAATAGTATGGTTGAGTGTGAATCATACTATTGTTGTGAGGATCATACTATGGTTGTGGATATCATAGTATGGTTAAGTGTGAATCATACTATTGTTGTGAGGATCATAATATTGTTGTGTCACAACCATATACCCAAGAATAGTATGATCCTCTTCGAATATTGTCACCCCAACCATACTTTTTTCTGCGTGTAACCACTGTTAATCGCTGGTACCAAGAGTTCAGTCTCGGACGCCGTGTGCTCCAGGATGAATTTCGTGAAGAACTTCCAACTTCGGTCACTTTGCCAGAAACCATCGATGCTGTGCGTGAACTGATTAAGCAAGACCGACATGTGACATACCGTGAGATTGAGGCATCCTTGGGCATAAGTATGACAAGCATCAATAAGATTTCATGTTAATTTGGCCATGAAAAAAATGTGTTCTCGTTGGATCCCACATAATTTGACGAATGCTCAAAAAAGGCTCGTATGGCAGGCATCCTTGGGCATTAGTATGACAAGCATCAATAAGATTTCATGTTAATTTGGCCATGAAAAAAATGTGTTCTCGTTGGATCCCACATAATTTGACGAATGCTCAAAAAAGGCTCGTATGGATTGGTGCAAATAGGTGTTGAAACAGTTTAACTGCGGTAGCTCAAAGACAGTGTATAGCCACAGATAACGAATCATGGATCTATGCATATGAACCCGAAACAAAACAGCAATCGACCGTATGGGTCTTTCAAGACGAGCCAAATCCAACAAAAGTTGTTCGTGGGAGAAGTACATCGAAGCAAATGATTGTGTTCGAAGAAATGAGGAAAGATACTTATAATAAGAGAAGACCGATTATTTTGCATCACGACAATGCGAGGTCTCACACATCAGCTGAAACGATGAACTATTTGACCACTCAAGATGTCGAATTGATGGGCCATCCACCGTACAGCCCTGATTTGGCACCCAATGACTTCTTCTTATTCCCTAGCATCAAGAAAAAATGCGTGGCCAACGTTTTTCATCGCCCGAAGCAGCTGCCGAAACGTTCAAAAAGCATGTTTTGGAGGTGTCTCAATCGGAGTGGGAAAAGTGCTTCGGAAATTGGTTTGTGCGCATGCAAAAGTAAAGGAAATTAAAGGAAAATATGTTTAAAATCAATAAAACCATTTTCTATGATTAATTATTGTGTTTTTATTGCCGGACCCGAAATATAAAAAGCAACCCTCGTATTTTTTCGCTCCAGCTGACTTCATTCGTGAGCATAAGTTTTAAAAAAGTTTAAAAAGCACCGTTAAGAATTGAGTTTTCATTTAAAATATTTTCGAAACCTTTATTACGGTGCCAGAGCGTGGTACGGTCGATATACATACATATAAGGAGTTTTGTGCAATTTTTTTGCATTTGTTTCGAACGAATTTTATTAGAGGTACCGTTAGAAACAATTACGTGAATTTGTGCTTTAAGATTTATGAATATTTGCTTTAGATTATAATTCTTAGTGGTTTAAAAAGAAACAGAAATAATTGTACGTAACAGATAAGAACTTTCCAACGTTAAATTAAATTGTTAAAAAAAATACGCGAATTATTTTGAACTTTATAAAATTCATTCGAAGAAAAACATACTTATATACGTACAAACACTGTTTCAAATTAAACATTCACACATATTAAATGAAACTCTCGAATCTCAAAATAAGATATTTTTTAACAAATCAAGTTTGTATATTTAAAAAAAATAATTATCGTCGTTGAATTAAATTGTTGAAAAATATACGCGAACTATTTTGAATAAAAAATAAAAAATCATAAAAATCATTCGAAGAAAAACATGTACGAGCAAACACTGCTTCAAATTGAACATTCACACATACTAAATGAAACTCTCGAATCTCAAAATAAGATTTTTTTAACAAATCAAGTTTGTATATTTTAAAATAAAATAATTATCGTCTTTTGTCCGTTGCAGATCCATATCAACTTTTAAATGCCGCTTCACACCGATTGGTCGTTCAGGGTTCGGGGCAGATACAATTGTGGCAATTCTTGCTGGAGCTGCTCGGTGATTCGTCCAAAAGCAACTGCATAGCATGGGAGGGCACCAATGGCGAATTCAAGTTGATCGACCCCGATGTGGTGGCAAAGCTGTGGGGAGAACGCAAGGCCAAACCCAACATGAACTACGACAAACTCAGCAGAGCTTTACGGTAAGTTAAACCATACATACACAACCTCAATATGGAAGTGTGTGTTCGTTCGCGTGGGTACGTTAGATACGAGCAGACATGGAGAAATTAAATAGTGGTGTGAGAATGAGTAAGGCTGCGCACAGAGTGTGGCGCAAAGGTGTGTTTATTAACGGCAGTGATGGGACTTCAAAATTGTACCGAAAATATACAAACGTGCCGTTTTATTGTTTAGACGGTTTTTGAGAAATATGACCACATTTTGGCATTCATATAAAAGGCAGGCGTAACCACTTTAATTTTTCCAAAAATACTTTAAATTATAAGTATTGGAAACAAAGTCTCGTGATTATTTAGCTATACACATTTTTGTTGTTGCTTTCAGCAGACTTTATTCATCTAATGTGATGATTTTAGTTAGTCATGTTATAAATCGTTTTTGTACAAAAAATCATTTTTACCCATCAACATCGGTAACTATCGTATGAGATGATGTAAAGAGATTAAGATGAAGAGAATTCGGAACTTAAGTGTTCCATTTTTTTGGGCATGAGTGCGTCCACAAATCTTTAAAATAAATCCATATTTGGATTTATGGTAGTTCCGTCTTTAATATGAGAACCCATATATTCATATTTATCGTTAGTACCATAATTGAAGCATAAGGGCTTTTTTGGGCTTCTTCGGCCTATGAGTCCGAGCCTAGTCGTTGCCCATACCGGCCGTTTTTCGGTCCTCCGACTATGCTTTTTTGATGTTTTAAGTGAGAACCAACTAACAGTCTTTATTTAACTACAAAAGACCAATTAAATACTAAAGAAGACGGACAAGGCTAGATCGTCTTTAAATTTAATGACGATCAATTGTAAATGTACTTTATCCAGTTAGTATTTCAAGTGGTTGCAAAATGGAATGCGTCACTCTACAAATAATGATTGATATGTTTTAAATTTATTCCAAAATATTGTGGCTCTAGCTGGCAGCCAGTTCAAACACCAAATTAAATTTTCCTTCAATAGCATAATCGAATTTATGATTTTAGTCAAATAAATGACCAGATATAATAGAACGGTGCCAGTACTCGGGCTTCGCATTAATATAAATTAAAGAATTGTTTGTACGATCTGGAGATATTAAGAGTTTTGCGCAATTTTCTCGGTTTTTTTTCAAAAGTTTTCATTTCGGGCCATCGTTAAAAAGTTATATTCAAATGTTTTTATTTCTGTATCTTTTTGAATCAGAAGTTTGGTGCCAACTTAAAAAATTACAGAGCACAAATTAAGCAGTTTTTGTGGTTAAATGTGAAAATCCACCTTTTGTTAATTTATTTTTTGAATTATTAAAATGAGACATGGATATGAATGATCTTGCACATGCGTTACTCACGTAAGGTGTTTTCCAAGTACTCTATCTACTCTTAGAGTATAGACAGGTTCATAATAGACACTAAGCTAGACTTACTTTAAGATTACTAAAACATGGCTCTACAAATAATGATTGATATGTTTAAAATTTATCCCAAAATATTGTGGCTCTAGCTGGCAGCCAGTTCAAACACCAAATTAAATTTTCCTTTAATAGCATAATCGAATTTATGATTTTAGTCAAATAAATGACCAGATATAATAGAACGGTGCCAGTACTCGGGCTTCGCATTAATATAAATTGAAGAATTGTTTGTACGATCTGGAGATATTAAGAGTTTTGCGCAATTTTCTCGGTTTTTTTCAAAAGTTTTCATTTCGGGCCATCGTTAAAAAGTTATATTCAAATGTTTTTATTTCTGTATCTTTTTGAATCAGAAGTTTGGTGCCAACTTAAAAAATTACAGAGCACAAGTTAAGCAGTTTTTTTTTGGTTAAATGTGAAAATCCACCTTTTGTTAATTTATTTTTTGAATTATTAAAATGAGACATAGATATGAATGATCTTGCACATGCGTTACTCACGTAAGGTGTTTTCCAAGTACTCTACTCTTAGAGTATAGACAGGTTCATAATAGACACTAAGCTAAACTTACTTTAAGATTACTAAAACATGGGTATTATAACGTCGCCGTTACGACAATAGTCGGCCCTTTTCAAATTGGTATCTAATGTCGGCGAAGAAAATATGTGAAGCAAGGAAAGCATACGAAGTACATACATATGATATGACCGAACATACAGTAGTCTGTACCATAATATAATCATAGCTATTATCTTATGGTGCTTCGAACCGAATGTCCGCTATGATGTCAAATATTTTGTGATTGCAACAGAAAGTCTATGTTCAACAGAATTTCCGGTTCTTAAATCAACCTCTGTATATAAATATTCGTTTCTGGAGAAATTGAGTTTCAAGTTAAATTCATTAAGTAAAAACGACAAACTAAGATAAACAACGGTTCATTAATCCAAAAAGACCAAAAAAGTTATCTCATGTCTTCAAATATATGTAAAGCTTTTTCACCGATTTGAAATAATTTGCTCATTTGTTCCTTAATAAGATTTCTTTTAATTCAAAAATCAATCATATTCTATATTTTTTATCGTTTCGTTTTAGATATTATTATGACAAAAATATTATGACCAAGGTGCATGGCAAACGGTATGCGTACAAGTTTGACTTTCACGGTCTAATGGCAGCATGTCAAGCACAAGCTCAGGGCTGCGACCCGACAACGAGTATGGGCATGCTTAGTCCCTACAAAGTTCCTCATCATCAGCACCACCACTATGCTTCACAACATCACAGCTTACACCATTCTACAAGTATACAAACCGATCATGCGTCCCCACCTTCGTCAGGATCGAGTTTAGGTTTCCTGTCCCCGTCGACGGCGTCAATGTCATCGCCAATTGCGGAAGCCTTACCACCCAACACCATGACCAACATATCGAGTCATCCCCTAGTAGGATCTCCCCAAACTAATCTAATGGTAGCCTCAAATACAGCTCCAGCCCCAACATCAACGTCAGCATCTTCGCCCTCAACCACTTCCACAACGCTGACTACCCGAAACTCATATTGGCCATACAGCGGTTCCAGCTTCGAGACAAGACCGCCACAACCTGATGCATTTAACTAAATCAAATACAAACACAGTTCCTTAGTCCTTTTTTAATATGTATAGTTAATATTTGTATGTATGCGTGTGCGTTTCATCAACATGTTGCCGCAATACGGCCGGGGTGATGTAATTGCTCCATTTCGTACATGTCCGATTTTTAGAGTTCATTACCACCACCCATGGCGTGGATGGCAGGAACCCGGAACCCTTAAGGTTCTTTTCGTCCGGTTGATGCTTAATTATGTGTGATAAAATGTAATTCATTAAATAATTATACGGTATTAGACCTTTTCTGCAATTTGTACAGTGACTATGAACATACGGACACACATACATGCGTACGTATGAATGTATGTAAATCCATATTAAGGCAAGCCATATTTTCAAATTGTATCTTCGTTGCGAGTAGCATGTAATTGTTTGTATGTAATATTTATTTGTGTATGTACGTATGTAGTATTTATCTGGTAGAACAACAAATTTTATATAAATCTAGAAACTTGTAAAATTTCAAGTTTCCTCTCATAGTACACACCTACGAACTGTTGTGTTTGAAAGTGGCACAAGTCTATTTGTTAGGAAATCGAGGTAAGTTTGAGGTTTGAGAGAACGCACAATCGGAAAACCCCCGCACGCACACCCAAGCCGTATGAGATGGTCCAGTCGTTTCGAGATTGCAATGCAATATTTTTGGATTATGGTGGGTATTTAATGAAATTATTGAATCCTTTTTATTGCATTTAAAACGAATTTTAAAGGCTGACTAACAAAATCTAAATAAAATGTGTTTTTTTTTCTCTTCAAAAAGAGATTCACTTAATCGAGGGATAGTATTAAAAAGTAATAAACACTTCACTAGCAAACATACATCCATTGACTTGTACAGTAGAGCCCCGTTTATTCGTAATCCTAAGAGACTAGTAATTGTTTACAAATTGCAGGTGGATTCAATCTAACTAGATTTCAATTTGACCTGGTAAAATAAGAAAAATTCGAATTAAATGGTTTCTTTTATGGGTACAATTGAAGTAAGTGCTGAGTGCTGAACCTATTATCAATAGCTGGAATGCTGTTTTGTTATTCTAACAAATGGGAATTTTTAGGTACACTTGTAAGTAAATATAAATAATAATTTTTAATTTTAAAATTGCAGTGAAAGAAAAAACATTTGGTTGAGCTGGTGGTATATTGTACGTAGCCATAAACATTCGGTTAGCATACAAATTCGGTGGTGACAGTGAATATCTTCTCTGTGTATACGACCAAACGAACGTTTCACTTCCACATCGTGTAAAATATCGCATTTGGTGTTGTCTTTATCATGGTTTTAATAGCCAAACGAATAGGCTTGCCAATTTAACGTATTGGAATTTAACAACGCACAGTGGCCCCCGTAGAGCAAATGAGGTTGCAAAAATCAAAGTTTTCATGTGCGCCTATGATATTTTGAACAAACCCATCTTATAGGGAATATTTTAACGATTTCAAATATGCTACCCTTAATAATATCAGATTTTTAGTTTAGAAGTTATAACCGTTCAAATTTGACTGAATTTGAATTAGACTCCATTTATAGGTAAATTGATCCGATTTTAAGTGTAAATTAATATCACGAAAACTAGGTGACGACTCGTTTTTTTTTGTTTCTATCGATTGATGTATTTATCATACAGTGAGCCCCATCCAAAAGTAATACCATAAAATTAGCTATCGCACAAGCTAACTTGGAAGCAGAAAATAAATGGAGGAATTACAATCACATCTACAAAATATTAATGTTTTGTGCGATTGCGCCTTACGCATTCCGCCGACTAAGTCACGAACACCAAGGAACCCAACCCCATATACGATTTTTGCAACAACTGTAACCTATCCAACTAACGCGCCGCAAAATATTCAAAGCAGCCGATGCATTTGACGTAGATATACATCTAAAGAGAATATTAGGACTACGAGGGCGGTTCGGAAAGTGCTTAGCCTTTCAATGAAAGAGAATTGTTAGTTATTCAAAAATATTTTTATTTTTCAATATAATCTCCTGAAACTTCAATACACTAAGTCCAACGCTTATCTAGCAATTCTATCTCTTGATTAAAATAGTTTTCCTCAAGGTCTTCGAAATAGTGGTTTACAACTGTAATTGCATCTTCATTTGAGGTAAAACGCTTGTCAGCAAGGAATTTTTTTAGATTTGGGAACAGGTAAAAGTAACTGGGAGTTAAATCAGGAGAATAAGGTGGGTGGTCAAGCAACTCGTACTTTAATTCGTTGATTTTAGCCATTGTTAAAACACTCTTGTGCGCTGGTGCGTTGTCTTGATAAAAAATTATATTTTTGTGTTGTAAGCCAGGACGTTTTTCTCGAATTTGTACATTTAATTGATCTAAAAGGTTGCAATAGTACTCTGAATTTATTGTTTTACCCTTTTGCAGATAGTCAATCAATAAAATACCTTCGAAGTCCCAAAAACCGTTGCCATAACCTTACCAGCCGATTGAATTGTTTTTGCCTTCTTTGTGGCACTTCCTCCAGCTTCAGTCCATTGTTTGGATTGTTCTTTTGTCTCTGGAGTATAGTGGTGGGTCCATGTCTCATCAACAGTTATGAAACGACGCTTAAAATCCATTTAATTTCGCTGAAAACGATCCAAACAAGCTTGAGAAATGTTCATTCTTATGCGTTTTTGGTCGACTGTTAACAAGTCCGGCACCCATCTTGCAGATAGCTTTTTCATCTGTAGTTCTTCATGCAAAATTAAATTGACTCGATCATTTGAGATGTCCATGATATTAGCTATTTCACGCACTTTTATTCGTCCATCATTTAATACCATATCATGCACTTTGGCTACAATTTCTGTTGTTGTTCCTGTTTTTGGACTCCACTACGTGGTTCATCTTCAATGCTTGTACGACCACGTTTAAATTCAGCAACCCAATTTTTTACTGTTGCATATGAATTTCTTGTCCCGATAAACCATTTTTATGTAAATATTTAATGACACCACGCATTTCTAATTTTTCCATTGTAAAAAAATCGCGGATGCGTCTTTTGTGAACACCTGTTTCAATATGAAGGAGTTGCCAGATCGAAACAAAATTTAACATGTGTTCATAGCAGAGATTTCCAAAACACTTAACTTTTTATTATACCGCGCTTTTTGTGCTAGGCTAAGAAGTTTCCGAACCGCCCTCTTATTTGTTTTTTTTTTAAAAACTTTAAAAATTCACGATAAAATATGGTTTGTACTTTGGTTTGTTTGTTATTTTACTTTTCTAACTGAAAAGTATCTCCTATGTGCTCAAAGCCGAGCTGATAGAATTTCTTAAAACTGTGTTCATTCAAATTAGTACAAATCGGCGTCAGTATGGCGGAGTGAAAGCCGAACCGAGCCGAGCTAAAAGCTGATTGAATAGAAGAAACCTGTTTTAAAGTGTTTTTTCGAGCTGATTGCGGCTGATATTTGATTGTTTGTGTATAGATTTAAGGTAAGATTGTTGAAATAATTTTCTTTGTTTTCTTTGACAAATTTTTCGAATATTGAACAAAATTATTCAAATTTGATCAAACATATTTATAATTAACTGATTAATCATAGTTCTGATTAATCAGAAATGTCCAATATTTGATTAATTAATTAATCACATTATTGATTAACCCAAATTTTGGCTAACAAATATCGACTACATAATTAATAAACATTCATAAAAAATTAATAATATTAATAGATATAAACTTTATCACTTTTTTGAACTATGACAAAATATAAAAAAACTATACTTTCCATATTTTCGAAATATGTTCTTAGACTATTCCTTTACATACGTCAAAAGGTTGTATTTGCCTCTAGGCGCAACTTTCGCTTCAAGAGGTAAAAAAGACATGGTTCCAGAAATTGTATAGCGTGCAACCCTTGCGTAATCAAGAAATATGTGTGTGCAAACCCATTGCTAAGTTATTGTTTTGTTAAGGTAAATGATTTATATTTTACATTTTGTAATGTTTTGACTTAAAATTAGTTTGAAAATTTCATTTTAAGTCGGTTGCTTACATGATATCCTCAGCTCCCAATATTCTGTTACAGACATATTTCGCTAAAACCTAAACATCGTCATGCCCGACTTGCAAACCGAGTCAGAAGAACTTTGGTAATTTGAACCATTCTACGAACTAGGAGAATTACAAATATGGAATGTCACTATTGCACGCAAGGCTAAGGTGTATGCAGTTCTTGCTAAGATTGGAGTATACCCCACCACGAGAGGAGGAAAACTTCGATGAAAATACATCAATAAAGTATAAGAAAAAGATTTGAAAGAAGCAAATACATGATGCTTTTTTAAACAAGTTAGACTGAAAGTATATAAGTACAGTTCCTAGTACGGATACGGAAACTCAAACGATGGAAACACTTTTAAAAGATTATTTACAAATGATGAAGTGTGCACCGAAAAAAAAGTTTCATCGAAATCTGTTATATTTTGCAGTCGATCGGTATAATTTGTAATGGGTCTACCACATTTTTTCTGGGTATTACCACAGAGTGGTGAGGGTATAAAAAGAAAAATAAATTATTAGATTTCGCAAAAACTTACGCATATTTCAATATTTGCATTTGTATTCACTACAAATAAAAATCACTTTTGTTAAATCCATAGTTAGCATGCTTAGAGATTAATATCGCACTCACACAAAGTCGACAGTACACAGCAGTTATGTCTGTCATAGATCAATACAATTTTGCACTGCAATACGACGAGCAATCAAAGTTATTCAGACCATCCATCATTCATTGCCAACATCGGAGCGGTGCTACACAACACCTTTTCTAGCTCGTGGTCTTAACTGTTTTCTTTTAAACCCAAATGCAACTGAGACAAACACAAATGAAAGTATAGACTCTTTTCAACCAATAAGGAGGAAAGCAAATCTTAAATACTCCTACCCGGAATTACTGTTTGTCAATCGTGAAAACAAAATTATAAATAAAAAACATATTGAAAATAAGTACCTAGGGAGAGACAAGTATAAGATAAATATTAAAAGTACAACAGGACAGAAGTAAAAACTTATTTTCTTATAATTATTATTAAACAAATTGTTATTTGTAATAGTAATTGAGTATAATTGTAATTTTATGTTCTTGTAATAGTGATTACAGATGAACGACGAAGCCAGTTCGGAACATTGGGTTTTAAAATTAAATAAATTATAAACAACTAAACATCTGTTTTTTGCTTATGCCCTTAAGCCTAACAATGACTGAAAAAATAAACAACAAAAAGACAACTATACAAAAAAAAAGAACATAATAAAATTATATTTATGAATAGTTACAATATTGAGTTTATCGAGTAACCATAAGTTGCAACAAGTAAGCGAAGCAAATTTACAACTTTTATACTCGAACCAGTCGAGTTGCATTCGGTAGTCAACGGACATGCGCTAACTTACCATATGAACATCTGGTAGTACCGCTGAAAATACAAAAACATCAGCAACTTTAATTCGGTAATGCCATTGGTGATTAATTGGTAAAGCTCTTCTCGGACGTTGTTCGAAAAAAGTGCCAAAGGAGTGTCAACTTTACCGGTTATTCTTTTAAATTTGATTATAATTTAATCTACTATGGCTGCTTAATTCGTTAGAGAAATCATCGTATAGAAGTACTCCTTTAAAGAGTCGTTATAGAACAAACGAGGAACTTTTCTCAAATCATATAATTCTTATAGTTACTGATATAATTGTTATCATAACTGACCATGGACGCTGCTTAACACCGGATCCAAACAGCTAATGCATTTTATAGAAAAGTTTCTACATGGTTTATAGATAAATAGCCGGCAATTATGAGGTGGAAAACCCGCCGCAAAAGAAAGATTTAAACGCGGGTGATAGTCGTGCACACTAAGCATCACTCGACGACAGTCTACACCGGGTGAATGCTCTAGCATGGCCCATTGGCATTAGAGTTACTGAGAGAGGTATTTACCCTTGTTTAGTTAATCTACAATTAAAATTAGCAACCATTTATTTTCATTGCAAATACCAGAAGAGTTCTAATTGTTAGGACTCTAGGCGTGTCAACCACTCTTATCGTACACGCAGAGAAAAAACATGGTTACTACATGGTCACGGCAATAATAATATGTTATCCCCAATAAAAGTATGTTCTTCGCAACCATAGCATTGTTAACTGAATTTATTTTTGACAATAGTATAATTGCTGCAATATTAATATTGTTGAAATGTAACAATAGTATTATTGCCAAATTTAAAAATGAAAATATGGTTATAGCAACATTATAAATATGGTTGGTGCGACAAAAGTATTGTGTTTTGCATTTTATGTTAACAATAATATGATTACGGCAATCATACTGTATGATTCTAATTTTTCTTCATTTAAATATGCTTTTAAGGACAAATATTATTGGTATGGATCTAATGCAATAATAGTACTTTTTTATCGAAATTTATTTTTTTTAAACAAGCTGCTTTGGCTTTGTTTAACTGAAATATTTTTACTAAAAACGCTTACGTTTGTTTAAACTTATTTTTTCTACCGTGAAATAAATCACCCCTTTTATTTTGAATTTAGTGTATTTTTGAATAATTCTATAATTCAAATCTATTGTTGCCAACTTAAACCAATTCTAGGAAAAAATATGGGGATCAAATCAATTGTCGACAACTTAAACAAATTCTAATAATTATATGGGGGATCATAGTATAATTGTGTGTGATCATACTATGGTTGTAGGGATCATAACATGGTTGCATTTGAATCATACTATGGTTGTGAGGATCATAATATGGTTGTATATGAAACATGCTAAGGTTGTGAGAATCATACTATGGTTATGGAGATCATAGTATGGTTGAGTGTGAATCATACTATGGTTGTGGGGATCATAGTATGGTTATACGTGAATCATACTATTGTTGTGAGGATCATAGTATGGTTGTATTTGAATCATACTATTGTTGTGAGGATCATAATATTGTTGTACCACAACCATATACCCAATAATAGTATTATCCTCTTCGAATATTGTCACCACAACCATACTTTTTTTCTGCGTGTACATGCGTACATAGCCTTTACAAAAATTGGAGCTTGCTCGAAATGTTATTGGAATCCTGATATTTTGCACGACGATGGTTTATAAATTATTCTGTGTTGAATTGTAGGCGAAAACTGTTTTTTTAAGAACTTTAATACCTCGGAAAAAGTGCACTTTTTGAGATTTGCTTAGCGTATAATATTTCTTTTCGTGGACAAACCACTATATATTTTTCTGATTTTGTGGCCGAAAAACGATCCCTATGATCGTCGATATGTTCATGTTTTTTTTAAAATGTGCCTAAAATTTCGACCAGCGCTGGTTAAAAAAGCGATCAATAGTTAAAATGGATATGTCAGTACAAAAATTAAAGCAAATTTCATTAGGCATCCAAATATGGTTGTACTCGTATTAAACAACCTTATTTATAGATTGGGGCCGGACTCTTAGACCCGACGGGCCATAAGTTTCAGCCCGCCGATCTTTTTACTTCTTTTTGAAAATATAAAGCTTTCTATTTTTAATATAAAAACAAAAAATATTGCAAAAACTATTTGGGAATTTTTTGAAATTGTTAAACGTAAATTCCTTGCATTTCCATAATGACTTGTTCAATAAGCTTATGTATACTTGTTCGGCCTCTTTACAACAAAACGCAGGCATTTGTGTGATCGGTTCGATTTGAATTTTCTAAAAGCAAATTAGTAAGGAAAGATCTAAGTCATAATTCCCTCCCCACACGCTTTAGACTCTATAGTCTTATTATATGTTTTTCCTGTGTGCAAAACAACGCTACAATCATAGTGCCCATTTATACGAAGCAATTTTACTTGTGTAAATTTTTATCATTCCCTTTTGAACGTGACTCTTGTGTTTACAAAAGGCAATTCGGTTAGGGCAATTTTTGTTTTCATTATTGCCTTTTCGAGAAGCAATATTTTTTCCTAACTTATAAAATGTGCGTCGCCATTTCCAAGCACAGACGGGAATCAACGATTGAAAGGAATCGGTTTTTACTTCATTAAATTATGGGAAAATGTTTCACATTCTAGCGAAATCGAAATGCAGCAAATGGGCGTATGTCAGAACTTAAACCGATTTCTCCTAATTTCAATACCAACCGTCATTAGCCGGAGACAAAAGAATGTGGAAAGTTTTATCGAGATCGGTTCATATTTGCGACCTAGACTTTTATTGCAAGAATAGATGGACCCACTCTTTTTATAATAATCCTGCACCACAGTTTGGTGAGGGTATAAAAGCAGGCTTTGTAGCAAATTGTTGAGCGTTTTCTATAAAACACAAATGTTTATTTATTATATCGTGACAAACCCACTTACCGGGACACATTGGTTTAAAAATTTGTTTGTTTCACCCGAGTTGGGATTCACTGTACTATATCCAAAATGCATAGGCATCACGAGTATCAAAGTTACAATGTAACGACTAGAGTAAGTATACGCCATTCGGAAATAACCCTATTGCAGTGGTATGTATATCTCGTATGATGTAAACAAATCCATTTTTCGAAAGAGAAACAGCGAGAGAACACTGTTCTCACTAACTGCAGTGCTACGAGAGATGAGTGAAAAAGTTCGTGAAGCTTTCATCTTCAATTGTTGTCCAGAGCTGTATTTGCATTGTGTGGCGGTTTCGACGACAACAAACTGAAATAAATTGGAAAAGGCACCACCAAACGAAATGCGAAAAGAGAGTAAGCACACCACCCCTCTCGGTCTCCTGCCATGACTGCAGCACAATCATCCACCACCACCACCTCTAGTGACTATATTTGTGAAAGCGAAGCAATAACAATTCTCAACTTCATAGTGGATACAAGACGAAGCTCACTCATGTGAATGTTCGTTCGCGTGTTTTTAAAATAATAAAAGTGTAAAAACTAAAAAATATATCAAAATAACATGCCACACAGTCTGCGAGAACCGAAAAGTAACAATTGTTCGTTCAGTAATTTAAAGAAAGCGGCGCTAACGTGTATTGCAAAAGAGTTTAGTTTGTTTTTCCTTTCAAACCGAATACCCTGGAGACTGTTTTAATCCAAAGAAATAAATATACATACATATATTATTAAATATAACAATATACCTACTGGATACATGTCTATTCACATATGGGTGAAATATATATGTATGTCTTGTTTGAGAACTCCTCAGTAATCGTGAATGTTACATAAAAAATTTGAAAAGTGATATCCATAGAGGTGCGACATATTGATTGGACCAAGTACACTAGCAACAATAAACGAAATGATTACATACACACAGAGTACATATGTATGTACATAGAGATATACTGAATGCGTGCTACTTAGTCGGAAGGACTAGGGACTTCTCGCAACGTACGCTCTCGTGCAGTGTACAGTGGCCGAGGTGTAGAGTGGTCGTTGGGTTTCCGTGAAAATATTGATTTGACGAACGACTAGCATGGAACTGAAATAGTTGAAATTGTTGCACATTCGTCGGGAGACATATGGATACAGTGGTTGCCATGCATACACTAGTACATCGAATAGAATAAAAATTAAATAGCAGAAAACGAGATAGGAACGAGCTACCTAAAATAACAAACACTAAAATTGTAAAAAAAAAACAAATAAAACAAACGCAATGTGAGCTGCCCCCACCTAGCAACTCCTATTGTCAAATAATGTGAACTTTACGTAAAAGCAGGACTCAAGCGAAGCCAAAGCATTATACGATATAGTCGAAATCAAGTCGTCGTCGCAATATATAAGTACTACTTAAGAGCACAACGTATCCTGTAATGATCGTCCATCCAGCGCACAACCATCTATACTGCTTCATTTATCTCGGTTCACTTCATGCGAATATTTGCCAGACTCTTTGGATATTTGGTTTGACTAACTTTATGCCTTCTTGTTTGCCCATACTATCGCTTTCAAAAACCAATGATTATTTCGAAGCAACATGCTCCCGGACGACAACTATCGACGTAAACAAAGTGAAGTAGCTGTTGTTAACGAACCAACCACGTCTACTGTTCCGCTGGGAAAATTGTTGCCAGAAACCACTGTGAACGGCATAACGACAGTTGTTGCTTATAGTGACGACAATAACGAGGGCTCTACTACTCTAGATGATTCCTCGAAGCTCTCCCCCTCGACTGACGGAGACAACATAATTACAATCACAACAACGAGTATAAATAACTACGCCAAAAATCCTGAGTTGCATTCGGAGTTGACAAAAACTCCGATCCCGAGGACGACTACCCATACGAACAATAAGATTCTCAATTTATTTAATAAGAAAGTTGCGCCCAACCCAGGTGAGGAGGACCGGGGCGCCAGTTCGGCATTTGGAAGCGCAGCAGCAAATAGCAACGGCAACAGTGTAGTTATTTCATCTTCAGCATCGAATAGGTGGAACTTTTCGCATTTAATATCGTTTCAAGATAACGTAACAGTTGTTCATCACCATCACCGCAAAGGACGGCGTTTACATGGACTACAGCCGCCGTTGCATCCGTTGCAGTTATTTGGATGGTCGGTTCTAGTATTATTCGGTTTAGCGGCATATGGCATTTTGGTGCCCTCCTTCAACTCGGAGATTCAGGGGCCGTTGTACGGGCTCATCACCGGACTATATCTGGTTCATATTGTGTCGCATCTAGCAGCATTACTTATTGATCCCGCTGATCGAGAGTTGCGTCGAGTTCACCGGAACGACCGCATTGTTCCCGAATTCGATCGCTCCAAGCACGCCCATGTTATTGAAAACGGCCGGTGTCATTTGTGCAATATCCGGACATCGTCACATCGCACCAAGCACTGTTCAGTCTGTAATAAATGTGTCGGTAAATTTGACCACCACTGCAAGTGGTTGAATCATTGCATTGGCTCGCGGAACTATGTAGCCTTTCTAATGTGCGTCGTAAGTGCAGTTTGCGCGGCTTTGGTCATTTTGCTATCGGTGATAGCCCAGATTGCTTTTTATTATTTGCGACCGGAGTGGCTGAGTTATTGGTATGACAGCGAGTCGACTTCGGAAACGGTTGGCATCGGTGGTGATCGATCGGCCCTCAATATAACGGGCGGCAATTTAACAGACATTATTACCTTCAACATTACGGACAACATTAATATCTTTGAGGAAGCGTTATCGCCGAACAGCTCCGTTGTTACGTCGGTACTCCAAAACTTGACAAATGTCATAAGTGACAATTTCAACGACACCCAAATTGAGACCAATACGACATTCTCCTCGTTGGATAATGACGAAAAAGCCAAAACAATTCTTCTGGAATCGAGATCAGCGGCAGCAGACAACTCTTCGTCACTGATGTCATTTGCTGGCATTGCTGTTAGCCAACAAATATTTTTAGTTTTGCTTGGATGTCTAGGCTTATTGGCTGCCATCACCGCTGGACTATTGCTTCATCTATGTTTCTTTCACATTTACATCTCCTTTTTGGGATTGACCACGTATGAGTATATACGCAGCCACCGGCAAGCCCAGGAAGCCAAAAGCAAGCAAGCAGCCAAGACAGCTGATGAATCACAATCAAGTAATCCAATTCAACATCCGTCCAAAAAGACTAATGATTGTGGCAGATATTACATGTGTTCCACGCTACTGCATCCCAATGATCAGGCCAACCGATTGAGCCAAAAATCGCCTTGCTCTTCGGAAGACAACACTCATATAAGTATACATTGCTGTGCCAATTCAAGGGAATACCATCAGACTGCATTAAAGACATATTATATGTGTTCCTTGCTAGAGGAGAAAAAACTCAATTCTCCCCTCACTATTGCCCATATAACGGGAGTGGCGAGTGAGTTGGAAGCGCCACCCGACAATCCTACAGATGTTTCGAGATCATTTCATTGCTGCTCTTCCTTTAAGGCTTCCACATCACAGAGAAGAGTTAGTGCGGCTACATCTAAAGCCACTCTTGTCACCAATCTAGAGAGTGCCGCGGCGTTAAACAACGGGCGTAGCTACGTTCAGTATACCGAACAATGTACGTTTTGTACATTTCATTTGCGCAGCCCAATCACCCGGAAAAGAGACGTCAAGTTGTCGGCCAACAAAAGCTTGTCGTTGAATTTCCAGAGAAACATGAATCCCAACCAAATATCCCGGACAACGTCTGCCAAATCACAGACTTCGACATCGACGTCTCAGAAACGGTGCTGTATGCAAACTATTTCTAAACACCAGCGTTGGCGTAGAAAATGGAATTGCTGTTCGGCAGTACCAGATAGTCCTGACATTCCCAATGATATATCCACAGAATTGGCGATGAGACTGAACCAAGAAATGGCCACAAAATTGGATAGTAAAACTCCCGAGATTGCCGGTAACTTTACGAGGTATAACATCTCCGGTGGAAGTCCGAAATTAAAAACGAGTTCACCGAGCTCAACAGGGAAGAGCACACAAACGCATTTTCAGAACGCCAGAACTTGGCCTGTGGCAAGATTTCGTCACGTCATGCGAGTCCTAAACCGATATAGACGTCCCCGATGTCGACATCCAAACACAAACGACACCGACGAGCACTACCTTAAACAAAACCAAGTAAGACCCCTTCATTTACAGATGCAAGTAAACGGTTCTAGCATAAGTATAACAGACAGTAGCTCGCCCCATCCAACCTCGCCTGCCTCCACTTCATCAACTACTTCGACCAATCACACCAATATTTACAACGATTCTGGCTATCTGACCACGTCCGCTCAAACAACTGCAACATATAAGACATCTCTGTTGCCCACATCAATAATTCGAGACGATACTTCAATTACGTACAGCACTCCCGTTGGAATAATTCTACCGCCGGCACTACCGCCACCAACCAGAAGGAAGATACCGAATACCGCAGATCTAGAAGGTTTGGTAGAGACCCTAGCGTTCGCTTCGTACAATTCGTCGAATACCCCGAGTTTATCATATACGCCCGTCCAACGATTTGCATCAACTAATGGCATCTACCGACGACACAGGCGTAAGCATTTCTTGCTTACCAGGTCACCCACGCTGTCGCCGATACACGAGTCAGGCCTTTCTAATCCCACATCACCTCAGCCTTGTCGTCATAATGTCATCCCATGCTCAGCAGCATCTGCAATCGTTGCCAATAATCTCTGCGGTATCGGCGAAAAGGAGTTGACGCCCAATAACGCTTCAAGTAGTTCCGTAAATAGTGACGTCTCAACAACATCTAGCAGTTCTAACACATCCACATAGAACCCCAGGTCGTCAGTCTCTAGCCGGCCGTAGGAACAACTTTTAACTCCAAACTCACTTTGCAGATGGCACTGCGGTTATGTATTTCGTTCCATCGCACCGCTGATCACAAGCAATCCAAAGAAATATGTATAATTTGTCAAGCCGTGACCGTAACTTATGTGCAATTTGCTTTTTAAACCGTCCGAACAACTCTTCAAATGGGCTACATTGCAGATTACGAGTTCAGCTTAAATTCATAAACATACGAGTAATTAGTTATTAAGTAAATTTATCCAAATATACAGATCGATATTATTTATGTTAATATAGTATATACGATATATATTTTATTTCTAAAGTTTTTAAATAACGTAGATAATATGTATGCACCTATATCTGGCCATACAGTCTCGCGTGCCAAAACGACTTCACTTAACGAATATAACAAGGGCTTACCTTAACAATTGTGTAGATCTAGGAACACTGTATTCCCCTATACCGTATTGGTATACCACCCTTTCAATTACGTTTCGCTGGGGCATTTCATTAGTGGTATGTTCTTTGTGTAGTGTGCATGAGAGGAAAATAAAAATCGCTAAAATATTAAAGATAAAAATGTATCGTTCTGGTCATAAGCCTCTAAAAGCAGAGAACCGATTGATACCCAACTTTGCCAATATATTGACATAGTACCTATAGCTAAGGTGGTGCCTTTATCCTGCTATATAAATTAAAACAAAATAGATTTCCTTAGTTACACAAAAAAGGACTGACCAATTGAAATCAAATTTGGAATAAATATTAGCTTATACTGCTGGAAGATTAGACTCGCTAGTTGGCGCCGTAGGCGTGATATGTTAACATTTCAAATTTATGGTACGATTTTTCGGGCAAAACAGCGTTTGTCGGGTCAGCTAATAAAGTATCGTCGTAAAAGTTTATGACTATCTATCAAAAAAAACTTCAGGTCACAATAATATTTTAGTAATTATTTTTCTTTTTAATTCAATACTATAACAATTACAGAGGTTACAAATTTTCCCAAACAACGAGGCGTCAAAGAGCCTACATGTAGATAATGAACCCTATAAAAATGAAAGGATAACCTTCACAAAGTGTGTTCTTATTGTACGGTTGTGTTATGAGTTTACCTTGGAAGATGTGCATTAGTCGTACTCAACCAAAATATTTGATTTAATAAACATGAAAATTGTAATAGATTTCCTTACGAATCCAGTGTAGTTAAGTTTAAGTAGTAAGTGCAAATAACTCCTGTGCGCATATTTACAAACGAAATGTGCATCAATTGAACTTTTGGGTCGAAATCGAACAAGGACTAAAATATAAATAACACATGTCCTGTGCAAAGTACAGCGTAATTTATTGTTATCTTATGTTGTAAAATAGTGTTTTGGTATGTGTCGTTGGTCTATACAAACTGTTATGTTTAGTTCATATCATATTTAAGACCATAGTCAGATCTATTGAACATTTTATTTAAAAGAAACTGAACGTTATTCAGTAAGCAGTCGAAACGATTTTTTGTTTCAAGCAGGGGTGACAGCAGTTTCGATGAGCGCTACTACGTCATCATCAGACCCCAAGCAACGAATGTGATTTGACCATGATAAGCGGCTTGTACCCTTAAGAGCGGACAGATTCCCTTTTAACGAGAACTGTCGGCAGAAGAGAATTCCACCGAACAAATCAAAGACAACAAAAATCCCTCGCACTGCCTTCTGATTTCGCATTGGTTCGCATCGCTTGCCGAATGCTGTTGTTTTTTATAATGGGCACCAACCATGTACTGTGTCAATATCAATTGAGTACTAATTTTCTGCTTAAATAAAATGACAACTTATTAAATTATAAAGTTTTGTAAAATAAATTAAAAGTGCATTCACATATTTTTTAAGAGCAGAAAACTGATCGGCATTTTTTTCAAAATGTACCGATAAAACCTTTTAAATCGAAATTTTTTGTTTGAGTTTCATACCAGGGATGATCAGTTTTATGAAACAAAAAAAGTAAAAAATGTAAAGTCGAACGGTTCCAGTTATGCGATATCCTACACAACTCGGTTATTCATATATATTTATACTTCTAGAGCGAGAGGGACATATTTCGTTGTAGCTTAATGGGCCAATTTCGCCAGGAATAGTTGTATAACTATTGCTATAGCTTCATTTGAGCTAGATCGATTATAAATTGTTTCGTATAGGACTTCAAATTGGAAATGTTAGGAGCTATATCAAAAGATATCAGACTTAATTTGTGACTTCTAGGGCGGTATTGGAATTTGGAAGGAACATTTGTGTGAGGCTATTCGAACATTAATTTGGTGTAATTTAAATAAGGCTATATGCCAATCTTTGTGTGGGGCTATTCCACAACATATACTTACGAGTCCAGTTTTACAAGGGTTAATAATTTGTCGCTCATAACGTACCATGCGAAATTTAGGAAAAGTCGGAGTTAAAATGTGACTTCTAGAGCGATAAGACTTTAAATCGGGAGGGATCCTTGTGTAGGGGCTATTAAACAAATGAACCGATCAGGTCCAATTTCACCAGAAATGGGTGTTGGTCGCTCGATCGAAATTTGGTAGGAATCGGATGTAAATGTTGACTCCTAGAGTGGCAGAGCCTCTAGTCGGGATGGAGGCGATATGAAATTACAACCTTCGTGGTCTGGTTTCACCAAAGTTAGTTTTAACCGCTCATAAAGCTGCATGTCCTCAAATCGGGTGGGACATTTGTGTGGGTGCTTTAAGTGCGCCGCACAATGCCCATAAAAATGCATTTCCTGCATTCGGTATTGGACCAATTACGAGTTAACCTGGGACAATTCAATTTTAAAGAAAAAATTAAAAAAAAATGATTTCAGAATGTTACTGGTTCCTTTAAATAAAAACGGAAAACAATGAGTTAACAACAAAAATTCTTAATCAAGCATTTTTGAGTGGAATGGCCAAAACTTGATTTGTCCCAAAAAATCTGTTTGAATAACAACTGGAATATAATAGTCATTTACTACTCGTAGCAGTATGACAGTGACAGTATTAGAGAAATGGTTGATGGTGGCGGGTCCATGTTTAACGGAACTATTTTTTTGGGCCACATGAACCGTTGTCCTTCTTAGATTCATGAATTTCATTGTTTTGGATAGCCCATATGTTCATTGTTAAAGAGGCCCTAGGAAGCGCATAGATTCGTGGCTTTAATTTCGAAAAAAAAGGTTAAGATAATATAAAGGGTGGTTAAATGAGTCCGGTCAGGCAGTTACTGTGAATGGTGTTCGCTATCGTGAGATTATAACGAACTTTTTAAGGCCGAATTGGAAGATATGGATGTGAACGATATGTGGTTTCAACAGGACGGTGCCACTTGCCACACTGCTGACGAAACAATTGCTCTTTTGCGCGACAAATTCAATGGTCGAGTTATCTTACGTCGTGGCGATGTTAATTGGCCGCCAAGATCATGTGATTTGAAACCGTTGGACTTCTTTCTATGGGGTTATTTGAAAGAAAATGTGTACGTCGATAAGCCAGCAATAATAACCCTGCTAATTCGGCACATTCACGGCATAGAACCTCAATTATGCCTCAGCGTCATCGAAAATTTGGTCCATCTGTTGGAGGTGTGCCGCAAGGTCGCGGCGGCCATTTGGCCTATATTTTGTTCCATACATAATTGAACCATACCAATATTATCATAATAAAAAGAAATGATAATAATTTCCTAAATAATGTCTGTTTTATTCAAAATTAACATCGGGCCTTAAAAATTTAACCATTAAGGAAATTATTGTACGAATATTCATCGAAAATTTAGATCGCTACAATATTTACAACCACCTATCGACGAACAGACTTAGCTCAATTGAATCGAAAGTGTTTCTAAATCGATTGGTAAGCCAATAAGGCGAGGGTTCGTTTTGGCATAAGAGGCATCCGTATGTATTAAAATATGTACGTTTAGTTATGTAACAGTTTGGAGTAGTATTTATCGATTAAGAACTACGTTTGCCAATTTTATTCCTAAATAATCAAATATGTAAGTCTGTTTATGGTTTTCGATTTAGTCCAGCATTTCTTTATTAAAGAAAAAAAATATATGCATTATGATCTAGGCTCCACAGAAGGAATTTCTTTCTTGTAAATCGTTCACTAATTATCTAACAGCCATAAACTCCAGTAAATCACTTTAATGCATTTTTTTTATATTCTGTACGCATGTTAAGACAAGCATATTAAAAGATGCTCATTGTAGGCAAATGTAGGCTACATAACAGGATCTCAGTGTTCTCTTAATAACACCCAAACTTTGTACAAATCGGTTCCAAACATCAATATTTTAAGTTAATCCCAAGAATTCTTTTTTGGCCATATTATGATATTTTTTGTGTTATATCGAATGACTGGAAAAATTACTTTCTGAACTTTACAAGCTATATTCGGACTTTTGGTAGCCCATCAGGCTGTGCATTTTAGGTAGGGATCCACAATATATATTAATTGGATTAAGTACCGAATTTAAATGCAATCGAAAAATTTCTGTCATCCTAAAATCGTTTTGCCGATTCGGAAGATAAAAATATACTCCAGAAATGGAATGGAATTCTACGCTAGATGAATACTGTTCGTAACAGCTTTATGCGAAAAAGGACGTTGCAGGGAATTTTCGAAGAGACTAAAGAGTCTAGAGCCGTAATAGTGCGATTGTTAGTGTACACGGCCACTAACCACTAACCCAAGTTAAGAATATATAACATTGTTCAGCGGGGGTTTCCACCTCATAAATGCCTGCTACTTTACATAACATAGATAAATCTCTAAGATATACTCTATAAAATGTATTTACCGTTCCGCACTCAATGGTAGGCCCGGTCAGTAAGTAGAGGAGTTATATCGTGGACAGCTCACTCATTTGAGAGATATTCCACATTCGTTTTTTAATGTAATTTTATGGGAATTATGTGAGTAAGCCGGACAATTTCATGTTTACTCGTATGTAACTATTTCAACGAATAACCAGGTTGTTAAATCGTGTGGTCTGTTGTTGTTGTTGTAACAACAATATATTTATTTTGAGGTCTTGTTCGTCTATGGGGGATCTGCTTCGATATCCAGGTGAAGGAAACGCGCCATTTGAACTGGATGCGTCCACAGAGACCTGGGGGTCAGCTGAGTGGGCTTGGCCGGACAATTGAAGAGGTGCAGTACATCATGTGGTCCCTGATGGCAGGCGGGACAGATGTCCGGAACGTTAGCATCAATTCGTGCCCAGTAAGAATTGAGGCGGCTGCCCCATCCGGATCTCAGCTGCGCCAGAACCATGCGCGTCTGCCGAGGTAGTACCTTCTCCTCAGGTGAAATCTCCGGGGGATGTTCCCCTAGCACTGCATTCACACGGTAGCTGGATACTGCTGCTGCGACATCATCGGCGTGAATGTTGTTCAAACCTGCCTGATAGTTTCGATGATCTAAAGGTTCTCTCTTATACCGCTGGACCTCTCTCTCTAGATCATGAAGATCGTTCCTGATCTGCCTGGGTGGAGGCATCCTGTTCAAGAGATGGTGGTTAGGATGACTGCTGCGAAAACACCCTAGCAGGTATTGCCTAGACAACAGGAAATTGTATCTGCGCACGGTAAGGACCTTCGTCTCCTTATGTAGATGGTCCTCAGAGGACATAAGAAGACACCCTGTTGATGTTCTAAGGGCGGCATTCTGGCATGTCTGAATTTTCTTCCACTGCGTCGTACTCACGTTCGCCGACCATACAGGTGCTGCGTAGTTTGCTACAGACCGACCTATCGCTTTGTAAGAGGTCAACAAGGTTTCTTTGTGACTTGAGGACCTTGTTCCTACTTTTGAGTTTATCGCTGTCCAATGTGACCCCAAGGATTTTGGGGTAGTTGGTGGTCGGGATGTTGACGTCATCGACTTTCACATTGAGTGACAACCGCACCTCTGCGGTCCAAGCAGTAAACAGTGTGGCTGATGATTTGGAGGCGGATATTTTCATATTCCTCGCAGTGAAGAAACGTGCTAAGTCAGTGAGGTAATAGTTGATTTTCTCGCAAATGTCATCCACTTTAGGTCCTGACGCCAGAATTGTGCAATCGTCAGCGTACGACACAATTTCAACGCCGTCTGGTGGTGCAGGAATTTTAGAGAGGTAGAGGTTAAACAGAGCCGGGGATGAAACTCCACCTTGGGGAACTCCTTGTTTAACTCTACGGGGCTTCGACTTTCTGTCTCTAAATTCTACATATGACTGGCGCCCACACATATAGTTTACGACCCAACGTTTCAAACTGGGCGGAAGGGACGTTTCTTCAATGTCCTCGAACAGAGTGGCATGATTGACCGTGTCGAAGGCTTTTGTGAGGTCAAGAGCCACGAGGACCGTCCTGTCGTTAGGCTTGTTCTGGTTAAGGCCGCGACTTATACGTGTGGGGATGGCGTGTAAAGCAGTTGTTGTGCTGTGCTGCTTGCGGAATCCATGCTGATGATCAGCACTAAGAAAGTGTTCGATCAGGCTGGGGAGGAGCAGTGCTTCAAGCGTCTTTGCTACTGGAGAAAGCAAGGAGATCGGCCTGTACGAATCTCCCTTACTTGCGTCTTTGCCTGGCTTCAGTAGCGGGACCACTCTGCCCATTATCCAGGCATCGGGAACTTCGTGAGTGGCTAGCGACAGATTGAGCACTTTGGTCATGTACTCTACTCCCGGGGTATCCAAGTGCTTTAACATCAGCATTGAGATTCCGTCCGGACCCAGCGCCTTTGATGACTTTGCGCTGCGGATGACGTGGGCAACTTCGCCAACGGTAAATTGTGGTGGTGCCTCTTCGACTCGGAGAGCGCGGATACGACGCAATACTCTCCTTTTCGCCTTATCACTCTCTGGGTGCTCAATAAAAAGCCGGTTAAAATAACACGCGCACCGCTTCGGATCTGTCACTGTTCTATCACCGAACGTGACAGCTGTCCGATCATCCTTCCTTACAGGGTTAGAGAGTGATTTGACCGTTGTCCACAACTTACCAATTCCGGAACTCAAGTTGCACTGCTTTAAGTGGTCTAGCCATTTGTTCCGCTTATATTCGTTGACCAACCTACTGATCTCGGAGTTGAGATCCCTAATTCTAGGGTCAGTAGGGTTGGAGCGACGAATGTCATCACGCTCGTCTGCGAGTCCCGCTGCCTCTGCTGGGAAGTTTGGTCGTACTTCGGGTATTCGACCAGCAGGGATATGGCGAGCGGCTGCTGCGTTGATGATGGCCCGGAACTTTTTCTCGGCTACCCGAACGTCCGACGGAATAGCTAGATTATTAAAGCTGCGGTTGGTGGCTTCTCTGAAGGCCTCCCAATCAGCCTTTTTTTGATTGAGAAACGTACGGCGTTCAGAGGTTATGAAATCGGGTGGTCTATTAATGGGGAGAATTATGGGAAGGTGGTCCGATCCTAGTGAGATGACGGGTTGCCAGGTGACGTCGTTGATCAGGCCAGGCGATGCCAAAGTGATGTCTGGCGAGCTATGGCAATCGCCCATAATCCGCGTGGGGGCGTCCTCATTCACTGTGCAGAACGTAGAGCTATCAGTTTGCTCTGCCAAAGCTATGCCCCTCTGGTCGTTGTCTAGGAGAGAATGCCACAGTTCGTGGTGAGCATTAAAGTCTCCTAGGACCAAGCGGTTATTGCCTTGTAGCAAATTGCTAATGTCTGGCAGATAACGCGGGGCACAGCTACCAACCGGCGGGATGTATACGTTGTACAGCTCTATTTCGGCAGTTCCAGACTTGACTGCTACCCCCATACATTCCATGTATGGGTCTCTAGAGTCAAGCTCAGGCGAAATAGGTCTGTACTGCACAGAATGGTGTAACAGGAAAGCAAGTCCCCCACCTCCACTTCTGGCGCGATCCTTACGTAGCACGTTGTATCCGTCACAACTGTGCAGGCTGCAGGTGGCATTCAGCTTAGTTTCTTGGATCGCGGCGACCATGATGTTTCTCCGATTCATAAATTCTATGACCTCACTGATTTTGTTGCGTAGGCCATTACAATTAAATTGCAAGATTGATGCACTTTCAGGAGTGGCAACAGCAATCTGTGGTGTAAGATGCTGTATGTGTTGATGCTGTTGCGAGGGCGACTGCGGGGGAGTCTCGTAGTTAGATGATGATGATGATGACGACGACGACGAAAATGCAGACGACGATGATAACACCAAATCCAGAGACCCACTGCTAACTTCGTTGATACAGCATGAGGCAACAAAGTCTGCTTCGCTATACTCCCTGATGTGGTTCAGACCTGAACAGCTCCTGAAGTGCACCCACTCCATGCAACGATTACACCTTACAGACGTAGCACGATGGTGTATTCGGTTCTGACAAACCGAGCAGATCCAAGGTCCGGGGTTTTGTTCGATCCCGGCTCGGACCAGTAGTATTCGGAGCAGGCATTCCGGGAAGTGCTGCTCCCACGACGAAAAAATGGACGAACAAAAAACATATATTGTTGAGGTGACTGCCCCTGGCCGAAGAGTTTCGGGTCAATCCGGTACATAGAACCGGCAGTCGCGGGATCGGTGGTCTGTAATGTTCATTGTCGAAAAGGTATAACACCTTTTTAAGGCCTCTTATTATGTTATTTAAAAAAGTAAAGTAGAAATGATTTCCTGATACGCTAAGAAAATAAACATATTTCGATTTTTTTGAAAGAAAAGACTAGACATACATTGGGAAAATTAAAACAGGTAAAGTTAAATAATATTATGGAAATTCGTAATGATGACATGCACATGTATAAATTTGGAGAAGGTTTTTCAATTATTATATTTTAAATACACTACCTACTGTCCAACTTAATTTTAATAACTCGTTATATAAAATGAATTGTTCTAATAAATACTAACAACATTAAGCGTTTTTCTACAGTGAAATCAAACTCTTCATAGTTCTTGCAAAACATTTCCCATCAACAACTCGTCATTACTACCATAACGTTTTTCGAAAAATAATATTGAAAATGTTTTATAACATTTTTCAAAAAAAAAATCACAAATCATTCCTTATATTGCATTAATTCATGCTAGAGATTTCATTACAATGACTTCATGTAATGTCCAGTGCTTTGGGTTAGAGAAGTTTCATGGAGACTTTACGAGTTAACCATTATTCTGTAAGCTATGTAAACGTTTCTTTATAAAATGCATTAGATGTTCGGAGCCGGCTACAAGAAGTAGGCCTGGTCATTTAGTATAAGAATTTATTTGAAATCATGACACAATAACACAGGTAGTGGCATCAGCTACAACAATACAAGAACAACAATTAATTTTTGCCGTATATAATAAAATTGTCAGAGATGCTGGTTAAACTGTTTGGAGAAATTGTTAACCTAAATGTAATTCCAGTTTGTGAAAGGAAACATGACAGCTTCATTTAAAAGTCAGCGGATTTTCGATACTACCTGTATTATTGTGCCATGGTATAAATACAAGTACTTATACCCCTTTTTTTTAATGTCAACACAAATTGCCAAAGAAATTATAAATACGTACGTATTATTTCAAAAATAAAAATTAAACGAACATTGAACAATTTAGGACTTCCAATATTTATGTACTTCTCGAATATGATCGAAATTTTGTCCTTGCCTCGAAGACCAAAAGGGAATGTTGTTGATCTATCGAAAAGAAAATCTCAATCTGGGCTCCCTATAAATAGTCTACCTGGGTGGGAAAATATTCCGCTTAACTCCAAGTTACCCATGTTAAAATGCCCTGGAAACCAGGTGATTTTTTCCAAAAACAAGATTGGGCAATCTATAAGGAACGTCCGGTAAGGTAATGAATGGAATTCGTAGTAAAAAAGCCTCTGTTGTTTATAGTTGCAGATAAGTTATTCGAAACGGGAATTCGATTCGTCTGGACGCGAAGGGTACCAAGAGTACAACTCTTTGCAAGATTCCAACCTTAGGACATTCTATAGTAATGACAGAAATTTGAAGAGACTGAAGGAAAATGGGGAAATTACTCAGGCCAATGACGTCATTTGCAATCTGAAGGAATTCAACCAACATCGCCAAAAATTGCACAAGTCTCAATTATGCTATAATTTAAATGAACTGAAACGTATGGTAAGTCATCAAGTACTCCCTGGTGTCTAAAGTGGTTTAGGGTTGTTCAAGCCTGATGTCATTGTGCCTATGTAATTTTCCAAACTCTGTACCTGCCTACAGCAAGATGAACGACACGACCGGATGTTAATATCTAATGCGGAATACATCACGAGTTGCGACCAAGGCAACCTAATAGCACGCCAACACAGTTACGATGCAGTCATGCGGCGCAAATCCCTAGTGGATCAGCAGAAAATGCAGCGCTTGAAGAGACTTTTGGCAATGACAGAAGACAAAGTCACTTTTATTAAAAATACTCATACAACGAAGTTAATATCGCTTGAACATAAAAAAGTCCAAGGTCAATTGCGTATCAAGCAGCATTGGGACAAGAGAAATGATATTCAGCGCAAACAGTTGATTTCACTTAAAAAACTACTACAAGTAAAAAAGGATCGACTGCGAAAAAATACCCTTAAACAGGCGGAAAGTCGGGATCAGAAAGTACAGGAAAAGCAAACAAGATCGTGGAACAAACGACTTGCTGAAAGGATAGCAAATCAAGACAAAGTACGCATACTCTTGAAGGAAGCAGATTACCAAAGACGGAACTTTATAGAAAACCACAAAGCGCAATATAAGCAAAAATGGATGCGCATACACCAAGAAATTAAGAGGAGGGCGTTGCTCAATAAAAGAAAAAGAGATCCGTTAATGTCGACCAACAAAATTGCGCCCTTGTCGCCCCCATCGGCTGAAGAATTTCAGGGAACTTTCGAAAGACTTCTGGACGGTGACGTATGCAAGGCTCTGAATACAGCCTTGGATTTGGAAGATAACATTAAAACTCCTTTTGCTGCGGACGATCCCATTTATAAGGCGGCCCAATTTATATTGCAACATATTTTAACAAAATTTCACAAGGATATGTCTTCCGACAAGGGCGCTTATAAAAGCGTCTACGGTCGCATCGATAATTTTTTTGAAGAGGCTTCAAAATTTGTTATGTTTGTGAGTAAAGTCCAGACTAATTTCCCAAACTCAAATTGACAAAATCCACAATTTACAGAGGGCAACACAGATAATTGCCGCAGCTCGGGAGACGGTGCCGATATGTCGTAGTTCTCGCACTTGTAAAATTGCCAGGAATGACTTCGAGCACCCAGCTTTAAAGCAGGCTTCTTTGGGTCGAGTCTCATTTAGTAAGATGTCCAGTACCATCGGTATTTCCAGCTATGCAATTCATCCTCTTATTGAAGTTAGAGATGTTGGCGATAGAAGACCGACACCTGCGGCAAGTATTTAAATTTATAAAGTTATTGTATAGTAGGGCTAACTGCTACCATTTGTGTTGTCTCCATATAGGGTTCTTTGGCCTCTATAGTTGTGGACTCTACCACAAGTTTGGCACAAAAAACTCAATCTACTCATTTGTGCCGAAACGAACTGGTGTTTATTGAGCATTACGTGACAAAATTCAAAAGGGAGTTAATAGTTGGAATCGGTCGTCGAGTGTTTGCAGCCATACAATGCCATTTTGAAAATAGGATAATGAATGTTAGACAGGAACTACTAGGTAACTAATAATTACAACTATATTGCCTTATATAGCCCGCTAAAACGCAATTCGCTGCAGAGATTGACCGCAAATTTTTGGTGAAGCAGACCGCCAAGTCAATTTTGAGATATTCCATTAACCCTCTTGACTTCGAGTCCAATCTAAGGCTTTGCATAAACGCTCTCTCAAGTAATGTCGTTTGCTCGCTACAAAATGTGTTGTTGAAAACGACACGAGACCCAAGACGGCCCGCAAAGCCACATCTCTGCTGCCATTGTAAGCACGCGACCCAATGGAACTTTGGAACTTGTGCCCCCACTGTGAATGATTGTTCGTGAAATGTATCGTTAAATACATAAAACAGATGTTGTATTGAGATTTCGTACATTTCGTCGCCTCATAATTGACAAATATTCATTGTGTTATTAAACAAAGCCCGTGTTTTTGCCTGACAATAGATTTCTGAGGTCAGTAGGCAAATATAAGATAGGAATGTTACTCGTGGGATCATGATATTTGATCGCGCCTTATGGTAGCACATGAGAATCTAAAGAACTGTTCTTATAAAGGATAATAGAACTAAGTGCCGCCACTGAATTCTTCTACATGTACAACTAGTGACAAAAGCTCAAGTCGAGCGTGGTCGACCATATTATACCCTGCAATACTGAATGCGTAGAAAAGCCAACAGAAATAAGGGTTTTGGTCTCAGGGCCGGTCGCTACTTTTACCCAGATTTAACTATTATTTTAATACCAGGATTAATAAAAAAATTTCATGGTTTCGAGTTTTACTACTTTTTGGATGTTTGGATGTACATATGTAAAACAAAGAAAATTCATAATTTGCACGTATGGAATACACAACTTCTAAAAATATTCTTAACCCATTTTTAAGTGTGCCGATCGCCTCATAATCTCCAGCAAATTCCATTTAACGATGTCTGTATGACCGTCGTTCTACTGTCCTTCTTAAGATTGTTTTAAACTACAGGTCGCAGTTCTTATCCGATCTCCATAAAATTTGGCAGAAGTAAGTTTTTGGGCAAAGTACGGAGGCAGTTCATATTTAAGAAATTCGGTTAAAATGTTCCATAATACATCCAATCTTAATTTGGCACAACTTATGGACCAATGAAGGAAGTTATAGAAGATATAGCTTCCACACATATGTTAAACCGACTCTATGCAATAAGTCCTAGAAGCCACTTATTACAATCATGATCAAATTTGGCACTGTTCATTACGATCGATAAGTAATCAGCGTAGATACAAATGACCATACCGGCCCACAAAGGTCTCTCTTGATTTCACATACAAGTGCAATTTCAATTCCGACTTGATCATATCTGCTATAGTTTATGACGATGGACAAACAACCAAGCTCCAAGGGTCCAAAAAGTCGACCCATTTAAAAATGGTCCGAAATGTTTATACAAATTAAAATATGATTTTTTTTAAATCTTGGTAAATTTAGAGACCGTACAAGGGTTGAAAACCCTATTTTATTCTGCTTTTCGGCACATCCAGAAGTGCATATCGACCAAGTCCGACTTTAGCTTTCGAACTGATATATTTTTAAATAAAAACAAACATTTATTTAAAGTAATTGATTATTATATGCGGAAAGTACCGTTAGAAATGTAATCGATATACTTTTATTGAGTCCTCTTTCTGACATGAACAGAAGTGAACGTAAAGTAATACAGGGTGTTCGTCGGGAAGGTACACTACTTTGTTTATAATTTTCGATTAAACGAAAGAGCATGGACCTTATATAATTAAATGCTTTATTTAATGTCTTAGAGACTTGTAAAACAGTGGGAGAAATAAGGTCCAAGTGACCCAGATTAACAAGCTTAAAACATAAATAAGACAATGTCAGTAAGTGTTTTGGCGAAAGAGTCTGTAACCCGCGTCTACGTTTCAAAGTTTAAAAAGTAGACATAATAGAAATATATAGAACCATAAATAACCAAAACTGCCCAAAAGTAAAAGAAAAACAGATACAAACAGGAAAAATGGCTCTTCGAAAAGTGTACCCCCTTTCAAACCAAGATGCTGATAAGTGTATTGTTATGGACATGGGCACACAAGTTTAGATAGACTCAAACACGTTTTGAGGACTCTAAAGTTGCTGAAATCGGACAGGGCTTACTATCGCCAGTCAGTGTATACTGTTGGAATTTACAAATAGGGCGAGAAAGTTTTGAGACTTATACATTTCTACTGAATCCTTTTTGTCCCGAAGTGCGCGTTCAATCAACACTATGGAATCAACATTTATGGAAGGTAATAACGTCTACACGTTGCTAAAGAGGAGAACCGACAAAGTGTTCTTGAACTGCAACTAACTCAAATATATTAGCCATTGTTATTCGAAATATAAAAAGTGAAGTATGAGAAAATTAAAAAAAAAAGTTGTAAAACAAGCAAATCCGTTAAAAATATAGTTGTGCAGAATTTATTGGAAGGATTGAAAGCAAAATATCGGCGTACGTTACCTTACTACATTTTTAAAACAAAAATGTTTTTGTATAGTTTTTAAATATTGTTCTTTTCAGTACAACATCATTTTTTGTGATAAGAATAAAAACCGTCATATTACAAGCGAATTAATGTGTGCATTTTCTTTTGAATTTTGTTCATATAGTTTTTGTAACCAAAAAGGATATAAATTCAAAATAAGCAAAAGAGTGCAATCCAGCGTTTAAGGTACATTCACTAAGTGACCCATACAGGGTCCATTTTTAACTGCCTCTGAGCCCCGACAACTCTTTTGCAAAACTCCTCCTCAGCTTTCACATATTTTCTAGAGAGACGATGATTTACACTGCAGGTGCTACTCTGTCTCAATGCCCCCTCATCCGCCCGGAAATGGCAGTATTGAACATTTTAACAATACAATGTCCTATCGGGACACATACCAGCACTTTTACACCGCTCTTTCATTTCATTTATAATTATTCAAAAAGTAACCGAGCAGGGTTTGATTCTGGTCCAGTATAGTTTATGTAACAGAACCCTAGCAATCTTACATTTGTCGGTCCTAGACTTAGTTAGTTTGACATTGGTATGAATCCATGCTTTTAACCAACTATTAAAGGTACATTAAGGGTTTTTGCAGAATTGTCAGCATCTAGCATCGTAACATTACTGTGTTCGGAAACCCACCTGTGTCCAACAATTCGGTTTGTAAAGATGTTTCGTGACTTTTTGCAACTCTTTAACAGTGGCTTCATCGGTGCTATGCCAAATCTTTATTATTGGCTTCTTGGCCAATATATATAAGTGGGTCCCATAATTTCTGGCAGATCTAAACTATAGGCTAGGCCTTGAACTTCGTCTTTAGTTAAACGGTGTTGTCTTGTTTTAAACACCAAGGTTCTGAGTGAAATTCCTTCCTACAAAAGGTGCGTCTCCTCCCACTTAAAAATACTAAGTGAAAATAAAATCAAAAATCAGTTAAAGGAGTAAAAAATTATAATAAATTATTGATTTTTTTCATCCTATTTTAATATTTATATGAAAGGCTGGGCATTTATTTCACAGTTTACAATTACAACCCCTATTCTTTGCCAATGACTTTGTTTAGTATACTAATTCGTTAGACGTCTGATGATGTTCACCACGGTTTTATACAAATTGGGATTCATATTGCTCTTTAATAAGCTTCAATTGCATTCTTTAAAAAACCTTATAATAATAACGTGAGGAAAGGCGAATACCATTGTCCCTCGACTAACACGATATTTTTTTTACGCGATTTCGTTTAGATGAAGCTATTATCGAATACCCCGATTTACATGATTTTTTAAGTGTTCTAATTAAAAATATACATTCAACAGCTCATTTTAGTATCATATTTGTTCAATATGTTTTAACATTTGAAATAAAATGCATTTTATTCGTCTGACAACTCCAAAATTTGCAGAGATATAAAAAAGAATCCAATAGAAAATAAGTAAAAATGCAAATCATGAATCGATTACGTTAATGAACAAGAGTTTCTAATGATCTGTTATGGAAAACAAATTTATGAAATGAATAGAATACCAATCATTGAAGCGAAATCCAAGCTTAAAATTGAACAATTATTAGCTGCTGCTCAAGAATACAACTATCCAGAACAATCTTCTGCGTTGATTTAAGCCCATTCTTATGCACCTGTTCAGATATTTAACGCTGAGGAAAGGGGACTAAATTGAAAAAAGATGCCAGGCAAAAGGTTTGTAGCAAAATCCATTCAATCTGCT
The DNA here is from genome assembly GCA_963513945.1 of Hydrotaea diabolus. Classification (NCBI taxonomy): domain Eukaryota; kingdom Metazoa; phylum Arthropoda; class Insecta; order Diptera; family Muscidae; genus Hydrotaea; species Hydrotaea diabolus. Next base: position 217,632,138 of record OY740717.1, on the reverse strand, counting down.
ACTGGCTATATGACTACAAAAGTTCGCATAAATATTATTTTTTTGTTTCAACGCTTCCGGTGATTACACGATGAAACCATTGTTCATACACAAAGCAAAAACACCACGCGCATTTACAGTTTTGAATAAGACAACTTCCCCCTTTATTGGATGGTCGACAACAAGGCATGGATAACTGCTGCGGTCTTCAGTCACCGATTTAATACCAATGTTCATAAGACGTTAAACATTTTTTTTAGCAGTAAAGCAATGCCGTTTAAAGCCCTGCTACTTATCGACAACGCGCCTGTTCATCATATTGACATATTGAGAGAATGAAACATTAAATCGTGGAACAAATTTCAATTAGAAGTCTTTTATTTTACCAACTGTAAATAAAGCAAGAACGAAAATGCGAAATTGGTAAACCCGACAACCAAAGATATTAGTAAAGGTTTAAAAATAGACGGAACATTTTCTAAAAAAATTATCCGAAGGGTAGAAAGGCAGTCGCGTTCCTAAAGCAAATGTTTTACCCAAGGCATGTCACAATAACAGGAGGTTTTCCAAGAATTACAACAGTAAATCTACACAGCTGATAATTACAAACTGTGCTGCGTCCAGGTTGTTTTTGCATTACTACAAGTTTTATAATTCAATATTTCGTCTTTTTTTGTTAGAAGTCGGCTCTTTGAGTTTCTGCCTTCATCACGAGTCCTAATGATGAACAAAGTACATTTTATGTAGTACTTTTACAATTGCCGATGGTGCCTTTCATTACTTCTAATAATACAAAAGCAACCTGGACATGGAGCTTGTTTAAGCAATTCCGCCTTAACTTTCGATTTACACGAGTATTCATCTATCATCTACGAATCTATCGTGTAAATCGAGAGATAGGTGTACATGTTTATTTCAGTCATAGCCTTTTTATTTACTTGTATTATTAATTATTAAGTACATCTTTTCCATACAGATGTATGATGTATAAAGAGCCGAATCGCAGTGCAAACATAAAGATATACAAATTGCGATAATTAAAAATACATCAAATTATTTAATTAATAATCCAAATTATTGGTTTCTTTACAATACTTTGTTTGCTTAGCCAGTTTACATTGCTCTGTGTGTCGTCCTAATTTATATTGCACATAAACTACATATCGCTCATCAAAGAATGTCATTTCAAGTAAAATGACTTTGAAGTTCTTTTGCGCAATAGAGAACGTAGCACATTAATGCAGGTAGTGGCACAACCATCGTGTGCGTGCTGTCTTCATTTCGCAAGGACTTTCATTTCTTTTTCCATTTTGGCCTCTCAACTGGATCCTATGTCTTCTCTCTTCACGTATTTTGCACAGTCGTCGAGATAAATCGTATTTGGGCTTAACTTTATTTTTGACAGGATACAACTCGTGGTATGTTCGTGGGACTTCGTTAGAACTCCCCGTTAGCTGGTCTGCGTCCAACCGTTTTAAGAAGTAAGATTTTTGTAATTTTTGGACGTAGAATCAAACTGGTTCTGTTGGGTTGGTAAAATGATAATTTAGTCTTGCACTGACATATTTGTACATACATTCGTTTATTAAAAGTAATTATGTATTTATTAACTAACGTACATATATCGGCATAAATGCTCTAAACAAATTCTCAAATTTAAATTTGAAGGTATTTTCGCCGATATATAGCAGTTTATGAATGTCCCAAATAAACCTTACCGACTAAAATAGTTTATTAAATACAAATAAATTAATTACAACTTAATTAGAAACGATGGACTGTATTAGACATTAAAATGTTAGATACTTAGGCAAAACTTACAAAAAGAAAAACAGTCATTAAAGGTATTTCAATCAAAAAACGATATCTTCTTCTTCGATAAAAGTTTTCGGATAAGTTCCTTAGCGATTGAAGGAAGTCGACTATTTTCTCTAGAAGTATAACTCCTACATTGTATATCACTTTTCCCTTTCCTAAGGGAAATTTCTTATATAAATACACACAAATATATATGTATAGAAATACATTTATATATAGGTCCGATACTGGCATACGTTAAGGAGAGTTGTTTACAAAAATTTTATATCGAGAGAGATCTTCCATAATTAAACATCGTGACTTAGAAGGGGTGTGTCATAATACCGCAGTGTAGACGAGGACGAGTTGAAGCTTGTACAAGGCAAAAGCCAACATGCCGGATGTCCTCTTCCAAAAACATCAGCTAATAGGTAAAATTTACGTCTGTTTGGTCGGTATGATCCTTTTTGTTGCGCCTGCTCTACCGCCGTTTCGTCATGTAAGATTGCGTGCATTTGGTCAACCATTATAGCTAGAACAAATAAGCCAAACAAGGCAGATTCCAACAGTAAGATGACACTGTGTAATCTGGAAAGAACAACACGTATAAGATTTAAAATTAATAAATTAAATTTTTGACTGGTTTCAGTTCACTTTTAATTGAAATTTTCTTACAATCTTGTTTGTGACTCCAATGTGTCCGAAGACTCGCACTCTTCGCACGGATAGATCCATGAGCCAACTACTAGAGCGACAGAGTATATAGCTAGCATTCCAACGTACACCAAGAACTGGAGGAAAAACTTCTGGTTTCGTTCTCCCACACAATTGTTAATCCAAGGGCAATGATGATCCATTCGTCTTATGCACCGCTTGCAGATGCGACAATGGTGAGCCCTCGGCGGGCGGTACGTCTCACATCGGTAACATACTGTCCATTTATTGTGATTATTTTCATTGTTCTCACCCACCGTATGCAAATCGGAAAAGTCTACGCGGTTTGCAGGTAGGGGCACTGTCCCGGGATCTGAGAGAACCGCTTTCAAATGAGACAACGCCAGCAGGAATACGACTGTATTGAATAGTATTACATGTATTGGGGCCCAGATACTAAACCAAGAATACAAACTTGATGTGGTTAACGAACAAAATCATGTCAGCGAATACCACCTACCTGGTCTGCATTGTCTGTAGTATTATCCACCTCATTACCACATAGTCGGCATACATGACCATCAAATACGTTATAAGAAGACAAGCTACGCCACACGGATCCTTTACAAACCTCATTGTTAAAAGCAATTTTTATGTACAACGAAGAACGCAGATAGGCCAAATCTTTTTGGCGACTCCCAATGTTCACCGTTGACAAATAGGGTTATTCGCAGAAAAGCAGATCTTCGGAAGAAACACCACCATTCAACAAAATAACCCAATATCTGTCTTTTGTTTTCCTTTATTCACTCTCTGTTTACTAAAATGATCATGTTTTCTCTGATTGATTTTTCGACTTTTCTTCCAAACGAACAAGAGGGAAAAGTAAAATTTATTTTTTTTCTATTCATCAATAAAATAAAAATGACGTTTGTTTCTGATGCAAAGAACCGAGCCGACAAGACAGTTCGCCGCCGTCAACAGTTTCATTGATGCTGATTTGCAAATAAAAGAAGTGTTCAGACCACTCGAGTGAAATGGCGATATATGTTGTTTCCAGACAAAAAAAAGAATACTCGCACGGTTTTCCGCGATATCAAGTAGAAAAAACCAAATTATCAAATTAAAGACGAAAAAGGTACAGCAAAAACAGAGTAATTTTTTTCTTTTCACTTTAAGAGAGAAACGGCAATAGATGAGAAACGATAAGTTCTTTCGAAATGGCAAAAACTCTTGAGCCGTGCTGACTGAATTTTTGTTTCTAAAAATTAATCAGCTAAACATCAACGTTATTTGGTTCTAACAAGATGGGAGCGAGTTGCCATACAGCGCGGTTAACAATCGATTTATTGCAAAATGAACTTGGTAACAACTATAAAGTATTTTCAGAAGTGGTCATGTTCACTGGCCTCCTCGTTCGTGCGATTTAACTCTGGATTACTTTTTAAGGTGCTAAGTCATTGTTTTATGCCGACAGTAGAATTATTTTCTCATTGTAAGTTGCATTAACAGACATGTCACCAGTACGAACATAGTACCTGCGACTTTAACTGAATTAATTTGCTGCCCATACCGATTATGTTAAATTTTAGTTGGTATAACTTAAATTCGGCATTGCTCAAGCATTATGTAGTTAACACAACTAAAAAGTAATATTGTACATGCTACTACCAAAATTCAGCTGAAGTCTAATTTGGTTGCTATTTCTAAAAAAAAATTTAACTTATTAAGTCTACTTGTGAATCATAACGTGCAAACGTACATGGACGAAACGAATGAACTTTTCAATCAGTAATGTACGAACTACAGCGAAAATCGTATTTAATTTTTAACTGTGTGCAGGCTTACATGTAGTATATTTCTTAAGAGTAAACTTATTAATAGTCTACTTATAAACCATAAAGTGCCAACTTACATGTACAAAGCGAATAAGGTTTTCAACCAGTAATTTACGAACTACAACGAGAATCGTATTTAATTGTTTACTTATGTATATCTTTTTCATTCAGTACAGCAAACTAAGTCGACGATGACAACAATACAAATTTCCACAACTCTTAAAAAAATATTGTATCGATTATATATATATTATATATAACTCCTTTTGAGTTATATATAGTATATGTTGAGCATCTGATTTTGTAATATTTTTATAATTTTATTATATCTGAAAACCAACGTTCGTTCATTTGTGATACGAGTTCATGTTTTGTTCGTGTCATTTAGATTATTTTAGATAGCGCAATTTTTTTAACACATGCGATAGCGCATAGAGAAAGGAACCTAAGGGTTAAAAAAATCAATTTTCACTTTTTTTTTGATGTGGACAACATCTGAGCATCGAATGAGACCGATCCCATGCCCCAATAGTGTTCCCTCCCAGAGATATGCGCGTTTTATAGAAGTGATGGTACATCAAAGATACACATTTTTAAAACTTTAAAATGGCTCTCCTGAACAAGCCTGGTTTTTACCCTTAGGTCCCTTTCTATTTTGCGCGTCACATATACTTTTTTTGGACTGCTGCAGACATGTTACTGAAGAAAAGTACTTAATTGCAAGTACTATTTTTTTCAAATTACTTTATGCATTCTTTTTTTCGTTATCAATTGGTCGTAAAGAAAACTTTTCCAAATCAGGTTAACGTTCGCCAAGTTAAGTTTGGCCGTGTTGCAGCCTTCATAATGAACTATGGCACAATATGAACATTTGTCAAGGAGGCGTCGCTCCGCCTCTTTTCTATGATGGGGTGTTTCTTTCTATACTAACATTTTATATACCAACTATAGTCCTGTTGGTATTAGTTCTTTTAAAGTTTAAGGTTGTATGGTCGGGACCACACCATTTTGTCCAATTTCTACACAATATAATTTATAATAATACGCTTATCATTGATTATATTCAGTTTTAAGCGAATATAATCAAAACGATTTTTAAAAGATGTGTTTTGATCCATGCCAACATCTTTTGTTCCAAATATCGTCATAACTCTATTAGATCATTATACATATTCTTTAAGTTCAGGGTTCAATTTTCCCATAACACAGTAGAATAATTGAAGTCATTTGTTTCATTCTATCAACATTTTGTAACGATCGGCCCATTATTTTGGTCATAAATGCGATTTTTTTATAGCACTTTTCCTTCGGGATGTATTTCGATCCAAGCCAATATCATATTTTCCATATATGATAATGTATGTAATACTTCATGAAATATTGTGTTTTTGGTTGACCCTGTTTACCTCTGGACCAATTTGGCACATTTTCAATACAAACCGTTTCAGGCGATCCACACATGTTTCTGCAAAATTTCAGTCATCTAGCTCCAATAGTGCTACTTGTAGTTTGCTACCGACAGACAGACGGACATGGCTAAATCATCTTAGAATTTTATGACGATTCAGAATATATTCCATCTATCTTAGTATGAAGGGTATTTAAAGTGTTTGTACGAGTGTTATCTAACTATCACGGTTCAAGTGAGCACCAACTGATGAGACAAGTTATATTTCACATATTCAATTTATGGTATCCGTTGTCATCGTGTAAATTACCCTTAAAAAGGGCACGGTGATGTCAAAGCCGCAGAGAATTTAAATTGTGAACCAAATGCGTAGAACGTCGGCGTTAATCTTGTGCTGGCTTCAAAGTCTGATTCCATACAAATAAATGACATTAGAATGGAACTGGAAAATGACAATTTGTTCGTGAAAGTAACGAATACTCTTTGTTAGTCATTTTCCTAGCAGAACCGAGAAATTTTGCAAACACAACAAACAAAGTTTATGGAAAAATATAGTTGCTCTTGAAGTCGAGTTGCAAAATTCTTTTAACCAACGAAACTGAAGAACCCAGAAAATACAAAAACACATCGATAGATAACAGCAAACAAAAATTTTACTGAAGCAGCTGATAAGAAAAATCCGGAAGAAAACGGAACAGTTTGTTAAACTTTTGACAACCGAACAAAGAAAATGGGCATATTTGGACAATCTTCGGGCTTTGATGCAGATGTGGGTAAGTAAACGGCTGATGCCCCAGATGGGTAAAACCGAAGGAGTGTCCCCAACAATTTTTTTCACGACTTGATATACCCTAATTAGATTTAGATTGGAGAACCAACCATGTCAAGTCATACATATGTAGCCCGACCCTCCTCCTCCCCCTTCTCTCTATCTATCAGTTATTGCGCTTTGAACTTCAACAAATAACTGAAATTTCAATAAATTTATGCGTTTTGGCGAACAAAGGCCAAACAACAATTACTGGTAGAAAATCAAGCGAGGGTTTTATTCAAGTACCGTTGTATGAGGCCATTACGATACATACATATTTCTCTCAACATCCCATTAAGGAACAATAGGGGGAACTTCACTTTACACAGTTTAATGTGAGCTTAATTCGGCATTTACAGCACGGATTTAAACCTGGGATTACTTGTAGAACAGTCGTACACACCAACAATTACACCACGGTGACAAGTTAGGTCGGATAATCCTTTATACCCTACGCAAAGGAATAGTACTACACCAACTTTGGTACATCCGCCAATCGCCGAGAGAAGCGTCGTGAAATAACTCGCAAACTATATTAGATCCTCATGAATAGTTAGCAATTCAGCATTTGCAGGTATCACAATTTTCGTCCAAATGAACCTTGTTTTTTGTGGAAAATTTATTGTGAGTTTTTTTCGGTGGAATTATTTCATGTGGCATTTAACCAAAAATATTTATATTCTGCAACTTTTGAAGGCTGATGGGATAGAACAGACAATGTGATCGACTATCACACAGAGACCCTAGAGTTAAAATGTTTAAGATATGAACGGTTTTAAATTTGTTGTTGTTTTTATATGTCGTTTTAAAACACCATAACTTTTCAACGATAAGACTAGATCGTTCGAAATTTATGGATCCAAAGAACACAAATTAAAAAAATAACTGAGATAATTTACATTTTTTAATAATAAAAATAGATCAAAATATATCCTGAATTTGTGCTTTATCGTTTACAGAGGTGGGCATTTGCTTCAAAACATGGTAATCTTTATTTCTGGGAGCATAAGGTTTGCAACTTTTTTTCCACACAAGTTGAGGCACTCAAAAGTAATCTTTTATTATTTCATTAATGTCTAATTATTATGCCAAAAACTGAGTATTTTAAACTACAAGTATACTTTTATATTTCAATTAATTATTAAAAAAATACAATAACTATTAGAAACAATGTTCAAAAAAGGTTTGTTTTTTACTAATCTTTTCTGTTAAATTATTTCAAAATTTATCATCTTTTTTATATGTTTATGCAGAAAAAGCTACCAGTGACGCAAACACCAATGAAAACTGGTCCCTAATTTTGGATGTTTGCGATAAAACGTCCTCGAATGCTCGCAATGCCAAAGATTGTTTAAAAGCCATCATGAAGCGCATGGGCCATAACGATCCACATGTGGTTATGCAAGCGATCACATTGTTAGACGCCTGCGTAAGCAACTGCGGAAAAGCCTTTCATTTGGAAATTGCATCCCGCGAGTTTCAAAATGAATTTATCCGATTGCTGGGAAAGGCACAGCCTAAGGTTTCATCGGTAAGAGAGTAAATTAAGCTATAATTGCAAGTGATAAATAATGCCTATTCCACAGAGAATGTGCCAGGTCCTAAAGGGATGGGCAGAAGGAGACTTCAAAAGTGACCCAGAACTGAATTTGATACCTTCCCTTTATGCAAAGTTACGACAAGAAAACTATAACTTTGGCGGCGCAAACGACAAGACTCCAACATCTACAGCAAAAGTAGCTGTTGCTAAAGACCCTGCAGCGAACAGTCAGCAAGAGGAGGATGATTTAGCCAAGGCTATTGAATTGTCTCTGAAGGAAGTGAAGAACAGTCCAAAAAATGTAGGATCTGCCGCTAGTGGGACTTCCAACCAATATGTAAGTATAATAACAAGCGAAAAACT